>CAOLHI010001617.1:0-354013 GCA_948474755.1 Ctenosaura bakeri
TATTATTTTCCATTTGTTTTTCACAATTAATTCTTCTATTTTGGGAATGATGTTCAGTAGGAAGAGTTCAGGGGAAAGTGGAATATTGACCACCAACATATCTGACATGATTTTGTTGATACTCTTCCAAAATCTTTTTGCTTTTGTACACGTCCACCACATGTGATAAAAAGTTCCTTCTTCTTTTGTACATTTCCAACATTCTTTCCATCCTGTTTTGTACATCTTATCTAGTTTGGCTGGACTCAAGTACCATCTATGAAACATTTTCAAGGAATTTTCTTTAAGATTTTGAGACAATGTAAATTTTTGCATCCTTCTCCAACTTTTTTCTCAATCTTCCAATTGTATTGTTTTGCCAATTTTTGATGCCCATTTAATCATTGCTTCTTTTAAGTTTTTTTGTCTATTTAGTAGAAATTTGCATATTTGTGATGTCAGATGTGTTGGTTTTTCAAAAACAGCAACTTCAAATTAGTTTTTCCCTGATTTAGAAAGAAATCCCTCTAGCTTCATATCCATTTGAATCTTTCTTTTAGTTGCATGTATAAAAACCATTGACAAGGGAACCCTTCTTCTTCTAGTTAAGTCCTTGATTTTAATCTGAAATTTTCCTCTTCTGTTGTAATGTCTTTATAGTAAATCCATTTTTCCTGGATGGTTTTCCATCTCCCAAGGAATGCTTTGTGGAGAGAGACTCATTGTGGAATTCTTTTGTAAATCTTATTCTTGATTTTTTTCCAAATTTTCAGTCAAGATTTTCTTATGAAATGATTCAAAAATTCTTTATCAACTTTTTGTTTGCCCTACCACAAATATGCATGCCATCCAAACTTGATATCTGAACCTTCAATTTTTAAAATTTGATCATTTTTAAGGGTTATCCAGTCTGCAATCCATGATAGTCCTGCTGCATAGTAGTACAGCTTCAGATCTGGGAGACCACATCCCCCTGTCTCTTTCTTTTCTGTCAATATTCTCCATTTGATTCTTGCTTTTTTCCCTTCCCAAATAAATTTGGTGATCTCGTCTTGACAAGTTTTAAAGAATTTGTCATTTATAATTATAGAAAGGTTCTGAAAGAGAAAGTTCAACTTGGGAAGGACATTTATTTTAATTGCTGCGAAACAGCCTAATAATGATAGTTTCAATTTATTCCATGTCTGTATTTCTTCATTAATCTGTCTCTAAACTTTCATGTAATTGTTTTCAAAAAGCTCTGTGTTATGTTTAGTTATCCATATTCCTAGGTATTTTATTTTCTTCTTGGTTTTGAAGCCAGATAATTCTAAAAGTTCTTTTTCTCTCCAAAGTTTTTTGTGAGTACTTCGTTTTTGTCTTTATTGGTTTTTAACCCGGCAACTGCTTCAAATCTATTCAGTTTCTCCATTAATTTCCCAATCCTTTGTTTGGGATCTTCCAGAAAAATTACCAAATCATCCACATATGCTTTTAACTAGTAGCCTTGCCCTTTTATCTTTACTCCTCTTATCTGAGGATCTTTTCTGATTTCTGTAGGAAGGACTTGTAGTGTATGAATAACAATGGAGAGATAGGACATCCTTGTCTTGTCCCTTTCTTTATACTTAAGGGTTGTGTCTTCTCTCCTTTTATGATCAGTGTTGTGGTTTGTTCTTTGTAGATCTCTTGAACCCAACCAATAAATCTTGTTCCGCAATCCATCCTTTGTAAGATTTCTATCATGAAGTCCCAGTTGATGTTATTGGACACTTTTTTAAAATCTATAAAAATCATCGCCAGTTTTTTTGTTGTTGTTTTTTTCAAAGTATTCCACCATATTCACTACAGATCTAATGTTTTTCTTAGTAATCTTTTTGGTACGAACCCATCTTGATCATCGTGAATTAACACCTGTAATATTTTTTTCAATCTTTCTGCAAGAACTGAAGTAAAAATTTTATAATCAATATTAAGTAGCGAAATGGATCTGTAGCTTCCAGTGTCCTTTAAGTCTTTTCCTTCTTTGGGAATTAAAAGTTGTGTTGGCTTCATTCCATGTTTTCCATATAACATTCCATGTTCTAAATCTAATTCTTAAATGTATTTTCTAAAGGCAAACATTCAGGTTTTCTTAGTACTGCCTCATTAAAATATTAGAGTGCAGGAAGCTGTTGCTAGGCATATAGTATGCTTTTTTTTTTAATAATGGGAGATTAAATATGAGCTCTAAGGCTGTATTGCTTGATTATTCCTTTCTATACTTCTAAAGTCTGCAGAAGAATAATTTTTGTATTCCCAGGAGTTATAGATTAATCTATAGTGCATGCCTGCTAGGAGATTTTATCCTAAACAATAATAACAACAGTCACCACCACTGTCACCACCATCACCATACATATAGTGCATATATTTAATTCTTGAATCGCTCACCTTTGGATTTGTTTTAAACATACACACATGCTAATTAAGGTGACTAGCAACATATTTTAGAACTTGGTAGCTTAGCCACAGAAACACACTGGGTGAGCTTGAGTGTGTCATGCACTCTCAGCCCCAGAAAACCCGATGATAGTTTCACCTTAGGGTCTCTATAGTCGGAAATGACTTCAAGCACACAACAGCAACAAGACAGCAGAGAGTATTTGCAATTTTATATTCTGGAGATTTCAATCCGCACCTCCATCCCAATGAAGAAATTCTCCTTACTGACATTCCTCTCTCTGCCGAGGGAAAAAGTACACAGAGGTAGAATGGATCCTTACTCTCATTCAACAGGGCTTTTCTTGTGTTTTCTATACCTATATTTTTATTATAAATTTATTAATATCTGCTCAGTGTATGCAATGAACATTGGTATCATTGTGGCTGATGTTCACTGTCTTTACAGTGAAGCATCCTAAAAATTAATATCACAGTAATAAAAAGCAGCTGTTGACATGCTGCATTCATTTCTTTCCTGCTGATATCTTTTGACCTTTCTCAGAACTTTAGGACTAATTACAGTGCCAGCCAAGAGAAAACTTCAACCTGTATATTGGTCTGTGTGTTCTCTAGGTGACGGATGGATTTGTTTCATGGAGGGTTTTAACTTCGCCACAATGAGAGGAATACTTTTCTAGGGTCGTATTCAGTACAACTCAAACTGTACATCACATAAATCATGACTTGTGAAATGTAACTGTGCTGAAATATATTTACAAATTATAATTTGAAACCCTCAGTCAAATCAGAAACCATCATTCAACCAGATAGGGTGAAGACTGCTTATAACAACAAAACTGGAGTGTTAAGTAGACTGAAAATGAAAGTCTATCAGTTGCTGGTAGCTCATTTATCTACTTATGAATTGACCTTTTAAAATTATATCCCACTTTTTCTCTCAGTATGGGACCCACGGCAACTTAGAAAATAAGTTAAAACAAATGTGTAGCACAAACAAATTTTAAACAAATTTTAAAATAATTTTTTTAAAAAATGCAATTAAAAATTCAAAACAGTTAAAATATTTTCAAAGCACAGTAAAGATAAAAATACAACACACTATATAAATAGATGTTTCTGACACCACCATTTAAAAACTAAAGGCCTATTTAAATAAAAAAGGTTTAGCAGGCAACTATACAAGTAATCTAATGCCATTTGTGGAAAGTCTGCAACCTTTTCACAGGCTCAGCTTCTGTATTCAGTTAACCCTGGAAGTATATCTGGCCCTTTCTTTGCCTTTCTCTAGAGGTATATGTCCATATACATGAATGCAGACCCATGTTGTAATATTGTACCTCTATCAAATGATTAGTATAATCATGGTGAATAAAATTATCTTCCAGAATTTTGTGGAGTTTTACCAAATTAAAAAGGTAACTAGAGAAGGTCAAACTACCCAAAGGGGTGGGGGGAAGCTGCAATCTGTTTACCTTGACCACTGAAGTTCAATTAATTTGGAACAGTATTTTAAAGAAAACAGCTTGGTTCCTGCTAAATCTCTAGTGGACAGTATGCCATGTTGCTAGACTTGCTTGGCTTAAGTGTCATAAATCAGCATGACAACAGCTATCACTGAGAGTGAACTTCCTCTAAGGTCTTTGTCTAAGGACAAAGGAGCACAGTAGGATTGATGGTTTCCTTGCCCCTTGGCAGCAGGTTTAGGTCTTTTCTGTCCTCCCCTATTTTCATAAATACACTTGGAAACTTTTAAATTTACATACTACACTGTAAATAATCATGTTGCTGTACTGTCTGGCAATGCTGGATGTCAGAATATCACTTGTGACCAATCAACACATGTTGTTCCATAGTTGATTCACCTGATTTGTAGGAATTGATCTTGTGTTTTTTAATATTCAAGTTTTATTCAAACAAACAGAATAAATCTGGATGATACTAATTTCTAATTTATTGGGTATATTTCTTGGGGCTGTTTGTTCTTCAGACACATTTGTACTGATAGTGGAATGAGGAAGTGAGACTTCCACACTGAGATACATCAGGTTGGACATGTTCCATGACCTTCTTTCCTCTCCATAAATATTGATACAGCAGGCCCTAGCAAAGCAATCTTTTCTGAGGTCCATCAATGCCAGGGCTCCATCCCTCTGGCTATTTCAATGTCAAGACAATGGCTGAAACAGAGGGCAGAAAGCCCATGTGCTCCCATAAAACATTGTCTACATGGCCCTTCGCAGTCTCTCTTTACCCTTGTACTCATAGGAACTGGCGCACACCAGTTCTTTCTTTTAAAACTTAAGTCCAGTTTCCTGTGACTTAGGAACCTGGGTGGTAGTGGGAGTGAAAAGGTGATACTTGTGTTTGGTAGGAAATGGCTTTTCTACTGTAGTTCCTATCAATTCTATTTACAGATTAGGGCATAGAATAATAGGTTATTATTGCTTCTGGTTATGCAAATTAGTCATAAACATAGAAGAAGAAAGACAACACCATACTGTATCAAACAATGCTATAGGAGTGAGCTAGATGGCTGTAGTCCTCTGTATATTTTTGGCCCACAACTCCCATCAGCCATGGCAAAGATAGTATATAGTGAGGATTTATGACTCTTGTAGTCTAAACATCTCTGAAGGGCTACATTTGCTCACCCCTGCTACGGAAGCTCTTCAGTAGGTTACAGTAAGGTACAGTTTCAAAGTACTTATCTTTAGGATTCATTCAGATGAACCACTTTGATGTCATTTGGAGAATCTATTAGCAAGACTGGTGTTCAGTATTTACTGAGGTAACTGTTAACTCAATAACTGCTGCATGTTTATCTGTAAATTTAGTTCAGTTCAGTTCGGTTGGGCTTATTCCAAACTTTAGTTCATTAGATGCTGCTTAAAAATAGCCATTGGTAATCTACATCTAGTAAGATGCTGCCGTTGAACTTCTATATCAATCAGGAGAGGAAGAATTTCATTTCGTTACCTTATATCAGGGTTGATCAAGCTGTGTATGCAGCACCCCCTTCCCAATATCAGAAGCAGGAATTGACCTCTTGAATATGTTGCAACTGTCCTCCCTGTCTCCACTATTTAACACTAAAAATACCAATTTTTCAACATGAGAAATGTGAAACTGACCACTCCCGGTTTTGTTTTGTGTTGTTGCACTTTTGGGAGTCCCCAGAGTAGGTCCTACTGGCAGAAAATTTCCCTGCCCCCCCCCCCAGTCCCATGGCTCCTATGCATTCCTTGCATTTATTCTAAGAGACAGAATTCAGAAACAGTAGTAACAAACACACCATTGCTATTGCGATTCTGTTATATTATCTGTAACAAAAGTCAGTATTAAGTTTGGTTCCCACATGTTCTACTCTTTCTATGAGCTCATGGCTACACTAGCAGCATATCTGTAACAACATTCTGTATCCCATGTTTAACATCTGTATCTCATCTGTATCCCACAGTTGGTTTTGGGGCACATAACTATAGGCTACCCAATTTTGATAGCAACCTGTTTAATTGGTGTGCTCTTCATCTATACTGGTTCTTGGGTGATGGTTTAATAAAATTAAGAAGTTCAAATTATTTTTGTTACTTTCCTTGGAATCTTGCTCTGTGGTAAGTTCAGAACTAATAGGCACAGTTCCTCAATTCGCTGACTATAAGAATGTGATATATTTCTAAGTTGTCAGTGTTAGATGGAGAATCTCATTAAAAGTTTAGAACCCAATCCCAATTACTGCTTAGAGTGGTTGTCAAATGTCATAGCCATGTCTGAGGTGTCAGGGATATTATTTCTCTCTCTCTCTTTATAGAGATAGAGACAATTTGGTGGCATAATGGCCAAAAATTCATTGCGCATAATAATTTTGAGACCTTTTTACTGCTTTTCCCTTTTCTACATATTTGGCCTTGTGGAAGGCCACTATAGGGTTTCAGTGCATTGAACTTCCTCTCTAGCTAAAGTCATTGAGGAGAAAGTTCTCATTTATTTCTACGGCATTCTTCTGACTGACAATATGAGAAGAAGATGGCATGATTTGCTGACTGTCAAGCATAAGACAGTTCTAAAGAATCATTAGCCCTCATCTGTGATCCAAGAGCCTTGAAACAGAGGGCCTTCTTTTTCTCAGCCTGTATTTTGTGCAATGCAGTCAACAGTTCACATGTAATATGGGAGAAAAGAAGTCTTCTTGGATTGGGGACCATCTAGAGAAACCCTCTGTCCTGGATGGGATGGCATTCTCTCATGGAAGCAAGTCCATAAAAATCACATTTCTTAAATTCAGTGGCTGCTTACGTTGGAATGGTCTGTGCACCATAGGCATGGCAAATATATTACTGAGGTTGGGTTTTATGTTTTAATACTTCATAAGGCACATTTCAATTCCTTTAATGTAACTGATCTTAGTAACATGTACAATGCCCCTAAAGCATGTTAGTACTATAGTGAGAACTGAGGCTGAGAAAGTTGCAGGCTTAGTCCCTAATAAACTGATGGCAGGAGTGGTATTGGGAAAAAAATTGGGCTTTTGACTGTATTAACAGTAGTGGGTCACTGCAGAGTTTTTGGAATGCAACCTCAATCATCTCTTACTATTTCCTATGCTGCTAGGGCTGACATGGGCCAAAAAAAATTCTGGAGAGCCACAGCTGCCCAACTTTTGTATAGAAAACATAGACTATAATGTGGTATCTCTGGTCAGTAACCTTTTGGTTACTGCCACAAAAGGAGACGAGGTAAAACAATTGTTGTATGGCGACTCAGCACGTAGGTGAAACCATTTGATTCAATGGATCTGCTGTGGTAGGCACTGACAATAGGATTTAGGTTTATAAGTCTTTGGTTTTGACACCACAATCCATAACTCAGTCTCAGTATTCATAGAAAGCATACCATCCTTCAAGATCCAAAGAAAGATGATCATCAAAATGATAACACATTCAATAACTATTGTTGTTGTGGGCCTCCAACTTATGGTAACCTATCTTAGGGTTTTCTTAGCCAAATTTATTTACAAAACGTTTCCATTGCCACCTTCTTAGGCTGAGAGACTTGTCCATGGTCACCCACTGATGTTTCCATGTCTAAGTGAGGATTTGAACCCTGCACTCTAGGAATCCCAATCCATTGCTCAAATCACTACACCAAACTGGCAGACTAGGAATTCTTAGTTACTAAAACCCAGCTATGTAATATATCTCACAAAACATGAGCTGTATGAACAAGGTTAAAGTGTTTAATAGTTACAGACAAGCTGAAATAAGGATACAGATTTGAAATCTGCATGCAAATGGATGCCTGCATAATACTTCCATTCTTAGTATACTGCTGAACACTCTTGGGCTCTTTTATAGACAAACATGTCAGAAGTGCAGTTTGAGGAAATAAAGAGAAATTGAATCTCATGATAACTTGAAGGCGTGGAACTGAATAAGAGACTGTGCCTTGTCATTTTATTTATCATTTGCCTGCTGAGGCATGCATGCATCAAGCATTTCCACATATTATGCTATGATTTGTTGCCTAATTAATAACAACTTATGAGCCTTTTAATCCTGATGTATTTGTATATTCTAGAAATCAGCTGGTAAGCATTTATCATTGTAATTCAGAAGTGCCTTTTGTCTGTATCAGTATTTTGTGTACAATTTGTCAGGAAGAGTCTCTAATAAGTCTAATGCAACACATTTTAATTGATGGAACAACTCTATTAGGGATGAACACCACATGTGAGCCAGAAGAATGTTTAGATAGCCCTCAACCATCCAGACTTCCCAGCACCACTTTTGACAGGATAAAAAGAACTATTCTTCAAAATATGGAGTTGATTTTCAGCCAGTTCCTGTTGTTTCTTGGCATTTTGGTCAGCCCGTATGGTCCTTGGACAGTCTCAGAAAAATTGGCCTCTGGGTTTTCAACAGTTGTTCACTCTGATCTACGTTGTGAAACCACATAACCCCTCACCATTTTGTGCTGCTCTAGGTTTCTCACTACTACTTGCCACTGCCACCACCTGCCAAAATTTGGCTATGTGGCAGTGAAAATAAAAACAAACACAATGTTAGTGTTTAAACAAGGAACCCTTGCATTAAAACAAAGTATACAATAATCATCATGTTTGGGAGCCAGTTAGTGTTCCTGGAAGTCCTGTATGAAGTGAGATTTGGCTCACAATCCCTGTGCAATCCCTGTACTTAATTGTTTCAAAGCAGAAATATTAAAAGCAAACATGGGGATTGGGTATGTTTCTGTTTTGTTGCCACCATATCGTGCCATCAAATTTCAGTGGAATGGTAGGAAGCAGCAACTGGTAGTGGGATGACAAGGCAGACTTAAGCCTTACCCATCTGTATGTTCTGTGGAACATGTCAGTGTTAAGCTTTGCTTCCTGCTGGCTTTTAAACATCTTTGGAAGAGCATTCTGTATCTTTTAGCAAACTCCTGAGTGTTGTCAATATGTTTGAGATGGACGATGCATTTTTGTATAGATTAAAGTGGTGTACAAGATTAGGAAACACAAACAGGAAAGAATGTGTTAGTGAAATTTGAATGGTTAGAAGAGGAACTTTAGTGTGAGTCATACTGCATGATCCAACTTATCCAACTGAATAGGACTTTAAAGTCCTATTGACTTTATTGAAAGGATGTTAAGCTCATGAAAGCTTTGCATTAGAAACTGTGAGTCTTAAAATAATTAATCTTGGTTGGATCAGATCCAGATTTTCTGTGAATTAGAGAAACTTTGACTAAATTGCATTCTTAAAGTGAATGTGAAGTCCCATGCATGGAATTGGTCTTGGAAACCAAATAATTAATGGCTATATTACAGTAGTTAATTGTGCAAACCTGTTAACAGTTCACAAGGGCCATCTATGTGTATGAGCAGACTAAAACAAGAAAGACACCAATTTGGTGTAATAGTTTTCTTTTTATGGAGAACATATTCTCTCTGCGTATAAAAGGTGAACTAAACGAGTCTGTTAATTCTCTCGCTCCACATAACTGCTTGCACAAATGGTCCCAATATACTAGCCGTTAAATTCATGTAGCCACTAGCATTTGGGCTGCCACTACACGATTTCAAGACCGGCTGACCATCGTTGTTTCCCTTTCAGTTGTTTTCCTTCACACCCAGAGAATGAGTAAGCATTGAGAGTGCAAGATCATTGCTGGATGAAAGTAACACAATATAGTACCGGTATATTAAAATACCTGCATGACTTTGCCCTGGAGCCTCAAGCAGATTGGATCCCATCTGCCACTGAGCACAATGCAGCTGCTTTAATAACTTATTCACATAACAACTATATTACGTAGATAGAGGGGTGGCCATTGGTAACGTTCTGTGATCCAGGGTCAAGCTTGGCCATACTCTTTCTAGCATTAGCCACATTTCCAGAGCTTCTCATAAACCTGAAGGAATGGAGAGATCTGTTAAGCAGCACTCAGTGTATAGTATAGCCAGAATGTTAAAAGCACCTTTCTCACAGTTAAAGCTGCTGCATTGATTGTGCCTGCTGCATGTACGCATCCATGATGTCACACAGGAAATGAAATGCGATGTGGTTTTGGAAAGAATATGCTAAAATCAGAGTGATGTAGTGGTTAGAGTTTTGGCCTACTTTCTGTGAGTCTGCATTCAGCCTTGGAACTGTCAGACCTACATCCAATAGCTAGTTCTAATTAAGCCCATTGAATTAATAGGATGTACATAAGTGCTGGCTTAGCTTTCAGCAGTTTGTTCAATGTCTCTTCTAGTGGGGACTAGCAATTTGATTTAGACTCCTAGATGACATTGAGACTACTCACTTTCAAGTTAACTTACCTCACAAGATAGTTGTGAGGGTAAACTGGAAGGTTCAAGAACTGGGTATACCAGTGCTACCCAAAGTGGTGGTCTGTGTGGGTCCTTCAGCCCTAGGCTGCCAATCCCTCGAGAGTTTCTAGTAATGAAAGAAAGAACTGCTTATAGCCATGGGCACACATAGCATGCCAATCCCTGGCATGTTGGGAAAGGAAAAAAAACACAAAACCCTGTTCCTGACATGCTATAAAGTTTAAGAAGCCGGGCTTTGCACAGTTGTGGCTTCACTTGAAGAAATATGAGAATATATAAATAAGAATAATATGTAAAAATAACAGCAGCAAAATAGCTTCTATGACATTTTTGTAAAATTAATAAGCTATTTAAGGGATCCCTTTCCAGTGACAGCAAAATGATGCAGTACCATCTAAAATAGTCTGCCTTTGAAAATACCCCTGATCTCTGTTAAGTGCAGCTGTGTCAGTGTTTTTTCCTGGTCAGAAAACAGGCCAGGAGCAATTTAGAAAACTGAAGTTCAGAAATCTGCCTTATGCTGAATGAAAGTACAGATCTATCTAACCCAGTATCGTTGACTTCTACCAGCGAAAGGTTCAGATAGCCTTTTCCAGTACCTGGAGATACTGGAGACTGAACCTGGCCTATTCCACATGTTCTGCTACTGGAATGTCACTTTTCCTCCTGAAAGAGACAAATGCAGTTTCTAAAACTGAAAACTAGAAATTGGACAGTACATCAAAGTTCTATTCCCATTTAATGTTTTTGCTCTGCAGTATATATTAATTAAGATTAAAGCATCCCCTTTATTATAAACTACTAAACGTACTAATCTTCACGTTAGTTGGAACAACCCCTGAACAAAATTTTGCAGCTGACAGATTTGCATGCATTGTGCTTGTACCATCTCAGTGAAGTCATGGATGCTGGCACTTATGCCCCCCTTCCATGATGCATACCTACATTCCCATGAGAGAAAGGTCAGTCAGATTTAAGTGTATGAGGATGAGTGGTCTCATAACAAGGGAGGGGGAGACTATATAAAACTGTCTCCTTCAGTATTTAGCCCCAGATTCAAACATTGCATTCAGACATGTACATTGCAAAGCTATGTACTTGGAAAAATTTATATATAGGCAATGCAGTATATACTCTTACAGGTTAGGAAAACATGCCATCTAGTTACTGAAGATGGCACTACAATCTTAAAAATCAGACACATCCTGAAGCCTCCCCCACTCAATACGCAGGGCACATTTCAGGTGTCAAACTTTGATGGCCTTGGAGGTATAGCTTGGACAGACTGGCAGCATCCTCTTTTATCATTCTAGATAGATGTTAAATGTATGTACTAAAAAAATAAAAAAACAGAACAAAAAAAACCCTGCAGCATTACAGCAGCTGTACTGCACAAGCTGGGGCATATCTGTTAAGAAGATAGTCCTACTGAGTTCAGCGAATTCCACATAAGTGAATATTTCATATTGCACAGATTGCGCACCTAAGGGCTCTTATGTTATAATTTGACTTGACAAATTTTTGCTACAGGATATGTCACTTCCTATTGTTTCTAGACATAGTAATGACTGTGGTAAACTTGTACTGATAGCTGCGTGTACAGCCATATATTAGTTTGATATGCAATTCAAAAAAATGGGTTTTTGTTTATGTTTATTTGTTGACACCCACACGCACACTAATAACAGACAGTAAATCTGGGCAGCAAACAAAGAAGGTTTATATAATTTGCACCTAGAGGAAGTAAACATCAGATAGTAGTTATTTCAGCAGCCAGAGGACTAATATATATTCATTAGAAAACCTAACTGAAGAATTAGTTATAGTTCAGGGCTTCTTGTTGAGAGAGGCTATAAACACTGTGTAAGATAAGAGATATTAGTGAGCCAATCAGTGAGCAGGCCAAAGAGAATCGGCTAAACTGGCTGTATTGCTTGTCAGTATAAAGGAAATGAATTGGCTACTACATATGCAGCGATTTTGGAAATATTATCACAGGAGAAAACAATTGGTATATGCCAGAGCTTGAAAACCATACCTTTTGGAAAACAGTTCCCAGAATTCCTGTGCCCATGCTAAGTCAAGAATTATGGGAGTTGTAATGCAACAAAGTGGATATATGTTTACATGTTGTACAGGCTCAAAATAAATTGGAGGTTCTAAATTTCAGATGCCGTTGGACTCCACCTCCCATTACTTCCAGCCTGTGTGCCAGTGGTGATTGAATATGTGGGTTGAACTTCAATAACATCTGGAGGGGTTCAAATTGCTCAAAGGATTGGCTCATTCTAAATTCTCTAGAATGTATATACTATCATTATATACTTATAGATCTATTATCTCTCATTAAATTAAAATATGTTGTACATATATCTTTATGACGTTGAGACTTAATTCAGAATTTTTTTTTAAAAAAAGTGTATAATACTTCCAACATTAGATTTTTACTTAAATTTTCAAATTAATTAAGTTTGTGCTGTTATTTCTGATCTTTTAGCTCTTTGATAGCAAAAAAAGAATTTGTAGAACCGACTTACTTGTTGATTAATTACCTCCCTCTGGAGATATGCAATATAAGTACCAGCATATACCATTCAGTTCTATAATAACTTGGGCTGCATGCAACATTACGCAGGATATACCATATCTTTTGCTGCTAAATATCCCCAGACTTATTATATGATGGTTTTAGCACCATTATTAGGGAGGTGGTGTTTCATGTTGACTAGACCAGCACAATTTTCTAGGATCAGATCCAAAAACAGGATCTTTCCTTCTGTTTTATGTGTCCCAAGTGATAATTGCCTAGTTTACATCTGTACCCAATCTTCACTAGTGTCAGAAGAAATGGGCTTCTCCTGGGAAATAACTTAGATTAATGTACTGTGGATTATTCTCCAGGGCAGAGTGCCAGGAAGTAGCAGTTTGGGAAACTTAACTTTTCTTCTGGCTAAAACTTTTAGAACCTATCAGCTAGAATGGCCTCCAAAGGTAACTTTTCCAGGTTCTGGGGAGCATATAGCAGACTTTCTAGGTTCCTGAACTTCCCATAAGATCTCTTCTTTCTCCTTGAATTCCTGCTGCAAGTCATCAAAATTTTGGAAGGAGTTTTCAGTGGAGACTGGAAATATGCAGTCAGCCAGTTGCGCTTAGTGCCTTGCATGTCACTGGGACAATGAATCTGCTCTAGGTTTTAATGCAGACTTTAATGGAGCTACCCAAGGTGCTGAACCTGATTCCCATAATTGGTGAAGCACTTTGGATATTCTTTTAAGATTCAGACAGAAACCCAGGGAAGATTTATCATTAGAGATGGAAAGAATCTTTGAAAATATTTGAAAAAATGACTGAAAAATGTATTTCTCAAGTGTTAGGAAGCTCTGATAAGAAAAATCGTGGCATATGAGAATTTTTGCTATTTGGGACTTATTCTATGCCAAATTGCTTTTTAGTGGGGGGGTGGGGGCAGGGAAGAGACAGAAAACAGTATTTTCTGTACAGAAATACTATTTCCTGCACAGAAAATGCTGTAGTGGAGAACTTGTGAAAAATTCACATTTTTTTATTTTTTAAATTTTATTTTGTTTACAAAGCAGCATTTTCTGTGCAAAATTGGGAGCTGTGAATAGTTGGGAGCTGTGAATAGTTTTTGAACACTGACCCTTTTTGGAGATTTTCTCTCAGCAGGAAGAAAGCTGCTAAGATTACTTGTAGGTTCATTCAAAAACTAATTAAACAAAAAATTACATTCTTACATTACTCTTACATTGCTGTTATTGTTACTAATATAGAACCACCATTTGCCACTGCTATCACCTAAAGAGAGAGCCCCACCACCACTAAACGCACAGTCAAGCCCTTGCAGTCTCTTAAATTTGGATCACAATGAACAACCCTAACATTTATTCTGGGAAACTGTGCAATGATTTCTGGATAGCAATCTCTTCATATCAGATGGTGCACAGCAACTCAGGCCTTTTCTGCATTTTGTTTTCAAAATGGTGCAGCGCGTCCTCCAGCGAGGACATTTGCACTTGGGGTGAACTGGGTCCGGACTACTTTCTGTAGTTTTGGACTTCAACCCACTCTGGAACGACCAGAACTGGTGGTTCGCCGTGCTATTGAAAGACTGCTTAAAACAGGTCTATCAATAGCCCGGCGCGCCCCAGTCTGTCGCTGTGTAGATCTGCAGGCTCGCACCAGCGCGAAGCTGCAGATCTTCCGGGAGCGGGCTTCTGGCTGGCGAGCTTCTCTGGTTGGTGGAGAGCCTCCATCAACTGGAAGCCTCCATTTTCGTCCCCAGAGCAGTGTGTAGCGCGGGCATGCACTGCTCCGGATCAGTGTGGATCGTCGGAGGGAGCACGCCAGTCCAGTGAATAACAGACTGCCCCGTTTTCTTCCTAAAGTGCGAAAAAGCCCTCTAATGCAGCCTATTACTTGGAATCTCTTTTCCTGAAGTCTGAAGTCATTGTTCCGTGGCCTGTTTTGTGCTGCTGCAGAGACTAGGACATGGAGCAATGGCTTCTAACTTCAGGAAAAGGGATTCCATCAAAACATTAGGAAGAAATTACTGATGGCAAGAGTAGCTTGACAGTAGAATGCACTGCCTTGGAGTGTGGTGGAGTCTCCTTCTTTGGAGGTTTTTAAACAAAGGCTGGATGGTCATCTGTCAGGAATACTTTCATGGGATATTCCTATATGACAGAGAGTTGGACTCAATGGCTCTTGTGGCCTCTTCCAACTCTATGATGCTATGATTCTATTTAACATGTCCACTAGGACAAGTCTAACTATTTCTGTATTCAGTATGTGAATGGAAGGTATTGGGTGGGATGACTCTAGGTAGGATGATAAAATGCAAGAAACGTGGACTGCATTTGACTTAGTTAAGTGTATATACATGTGGCCCAACCATACAAGTTGTCAAATATATGAGGCTGCATTATACTGACTCAAACCGTTGATTTACTAGCCCAGCATGGTCTGCTTCACAGGATGGGCAAGCAACATAGTTCTAGGAGTTAAACTTTTGGCCTGCATAACCCACTTTAGGCCTCATCAGCTTCCTGATTCCCCCTGACCCCAGAAAAAGAAAAACAAAACACTTTCCTGAAGTGAGCAAAGTAAGGTGCAAGGACCTGCACTTGTTTTAAGATGAAATCACTAATCCTTGAGGCTTCCAGGAGTGGAAATAGCTATTTTTTGCCTTTGGTTTTGAGGAGATCCAGAAGTGACCCAGGACCAATGAAAAAGTATTGGTTGAATGCATGTGGCCCTTGAGACAGGAGTTGTCCACCTTTGGTCTTCTCTGACTAGTAGGACCTCTCCTGAGTCTCTTGTAGAAGATTTCTTCCACTCTAGTCAGAAGTTTTCAGCCCTTAATTGGAGATGTCAGAGACAGGAGCTAGGAGCTCGTATATATTCTCTACCATTGTCTGAGCAGGGGGAAAATCACATTAGCTTTATATGCATTATTTAATCTAATGTAATATTTGCTTTTTAGTGGACTCAGCTGTAAAAATGTCCCACTGAAGTTATCTTAAAAGAGTTTCCTGCTCTGTGCGTTTTGATGACAGAATGTGAACTTTGAAACAGCTCATAATTATCTGAAGTGAATTCCCAGTCTTTTAAAATCTCTAGTATTTCTTTTGTCCTAGAATGTTATACTGATGGAAGAGCTGGCAGGGAAGGAACCAGCATTATGCACTCCTGAATATCATGTTCACTTGTGGTGCTTTGGTATATGATACCTTGACCATAGTGCTATGATCAATAGTGTGTGTGAATTTAATGATAAACTGTTAAATGAGGCTGCATGGATAACAAAGTAGCATTTGGGGCAGATGGTATTAATAGGCATAACCGGTCTCTTGCAAGAGAAACGTCTTTTGCAATTTCTTGGTCAAAAGTCAGTAAAAACCCTCCCTTTAATTAACACTTCCAGTCTACCTTATATTAAATTCACTTAATTAAAATTTTCAGTAATTAACTTAGTCACACAAAAGAGGTTGGCACAACAAATTCAAGACACAAAAATAGATATTCCAAAAGGAATGCAATTTAGACCTCTTCTTTTCCTAAAGAGAACAGGGCTGTGGGGAATATCTTTGGTAGTGTTGTTTCTATAATATTTTAATTTTACATTTATTAGTATGTGCAGTGCCCTTTTTTTGTCAAAAAGTATTTCAGCTATTTTAGTGAGGCCCACTCTTGGCATCCAGTGATTAGTTTAGGCAGCTCAGATGATTTCTTTTATGTTTCTGGTGGCAAACAGTTCAATCCTACTTAGTATTCAGTTTAGTGGATATCACACTTTTAGGTCTCACTTCTTGCAAAACAATCCAGAGGAGGGGTGGACAGACTTGCTGGATGCACTCTACTTCTTTATTTTGCTGAACCACGTAGGTTCACCAGTTAGACCCAAGTGAAATAATATTAGCTGAGGGCAGAGCCAAGTACAAAATGAAGGTTGATAGTGTTACACTTCAGTCCAATAATAGTCAAGTCAGTTCAGTGTTATTGTGTACAACAGACTCATCACTGCAGTAGAGGCCTAAGAGGGCTGCCACAGTTTCAGAAAAATCCAACACTGCCTTGTGATCAAATTTTCCTCTCAATTTTCCCAAACTTCTGTAAAATTAAAGGCTGGCAAGAATAACATTCAGTAAAGCAGTGATTATAGATTAACAGGAACATAAGACAAATTCAATGACTTTGCACAAAAGGGTAGTCCTATCTACTACTGGCCTTGTCTTCCCTCCATTGATGTACAGAGCCCCAGATGGAGAGAGGGACTTAGAGATTCCTTTTAAATGAACTTCTTTATTTTTTTTTCTTAATATTGGATTTCTCCCACCACCCCCGTATTGTATTATCATTCGTGACAGGATGGGAAACACAACCAGTTATCTTAATTCGTTTGTGGGTTGTTGTTTTTTCACATTTTTTTGCATCTTCTGTAGTGCTTTGCCTAGATCACAGGGGTTTCTTTATTTTTCCTAAAGACAGAAAAATAAAATTAATTCATTATAATCTCCTTATCAAAGACTACACCTCCACTAACCTTTCATTTAATCTGCGTTAATGCAGATTAATGCCCAAAAAAGACTGTCTGTTTGGGTTTTGTAAGAAAATGAACAGCTGAGAAAAGAAAGGATGAAATAGAAACCACATACTACACTGACAGATTTGGTATACTGAAGTGCTGAAAAGGTTTGAAGTCTCCCTACTCCACCAATAGAAAGCAGGACTACAGGCCTTTCCTCACTACACTGTTATAGTGCTATTATTCCACTTTCAACATCCTGTGGAATCCTGGGGTTTTCAGTTTAGGGAGGGGCATTTAGAATTCTCAGCCAGGGAGCTTTTCAGCCCCAGTAAACTACAAAGTCCAGAATTCCACAGAATGTTGAAAGTGGAATAATAGTACCATAACAGTGTAGTACAGAAAGGCTCTATATTCCAAACTGGAAAAAGAAAATATCCGCTGAGCATCAAGATGAAGATGGTGATATGCTAATACAGGGCTGGGGAACTTGTTCCCTTCCAGATGTTATTGTTATTAGGTTCCATCAGGTTGTCGTCAGCTTATGGTGAACCTGTGAATGAGAGATCTCCAAGAGGCCCTGTCATTAACAGTTCTGCTCAGGCTTTGCAAACTTATTGCTGTGGCTTCCTTGATTGAACTAATACACCAATAGTACAATATCCTTCTTTTCCTACTGCCTTCCCCCTTACCAAGTTACATTATCTTTTCCGGTAAATCATGTTGTTTGATGAGATGTCCAAAGTATGACTACCTAAGTTTATTCATTTTGGCTTCTCATGAAAGTTCACTCCTGATTGCTCTAAGACATGTTCATTTGCCTTATTATCAGTAAATGGTGTATATAAAACTCTCTTCCAATATCATATTTCTAATGAGTTGTTTTTATTCCTATCACTTTTCTTCACTGTCCAGCTTTCACACCCATACATACAAATAAGATATACTAAGGCATGAGTTATTCTGAATTTTATTTAATAAGAAGCCAGATTCCAGATGTTGCTGAATTTAAATTCCCATTTGCCCTAGCCATCTTGGCTAACGTTGAGATGGGGGAGTCATTCATCAACATCTGGAGAACCACATGGTCCTCACCCCTTTTACAGTTCTCTAATTCTACACTACAGAGAATGTTCAGTGGGGGTTAAAAAAAAAGATAAAGTCTATTTGCACTAGTTTCATTAGATGTGAAAGGATTGAGGTTCTTCTTGCACAGTCGTGAGTACTCACGTGGGATCTCCACTCTGAGATCCAAGATAATTACCTTCAGATATCTGATACAGAAGATGTTCTCCTCTTGGAAAAAAAAATGTTTCTGTATCATACTACATGATGAAGATCCAACTGAACAGAGGGGAGAGGAGTGTCACAAAAGTCCACATTGGAGAAATCACATTCTCTCAGTCTTGGAAGAAGACAATGGCAAACTCCCTCTGAAGAAATCTTGCCAAGAAAAGCCTGTGATAGATTTGCCATGGGATAATCATAAGGCAGAAATGTCTTGAAGGCGTACAACAACAAGAGGAACTCAGAAAGAGAGAACTGCTCCAGAATTCCTGCTGGATTCGAACCATTTGAGAATAGAATCTTTTCTGATCTCATGTACATTTTGTCAGGTCAGCAGTTCATGGAAGCAACAAAATGGTCCCCAAGGTCATTAATTATTAATGATTGCCTGCCTCTGCTGGCATACTTTAGCAGCTGAAAAATTACATTTTGTTTTATAAAAAAAAGAAAGAAAGAAAGTCATTTTTAAAGGCATCAAAGGCTGGTTTTAAAGTTGCAGTCATGGTCATTTAGAAAACTCTGGATTGTTAATGGTGCCTTCCACATAATTTACCCTTGAATTGTTCATGCTCACTTAACACCAGCATTTTAAAACAGAAATGGCAAAGAGAGAGTGAAGTAGAACTGCCTATTTTTTTTTCCTTTGTACAGTAGGACCTTGATACTTTTAAACCCTGAGTAAGCCGCCAGAATCCAATTGCATTTATTGTAATGTAAGTGCAAAGCTACAAATGAGAATGTACAGAGTAGTTTTAACATCTTATAATGAGGAACAAAAGATAGTCCCTGAAAGGTATGTTAATTGCAAAATGAACATTTGTGGCCAACTGCATTCTCGATGACAGGAAAGGCAAAGTACCTTCTGTTCCTTCTCTTCCTTGTTAGTTATATTTACATCCCATGTTCTTCCAGTGGGCTGAAGGCAGTGAGCATGGTTCTTCCTATCCCTGCTCTATGCTGGTAAAAGCCTGTGAAGTAGGTCAGGTTGACAGAGACTGGGTGCCCATTGTCATCCAGTAAGTTTCAGTCATCACCTGAAACTAGGGCCATTTCTGCCCTAGCCTGTTATAGTGCTATTATTTCACTTTTGACATCCTATGGAATCCTGGGGTTTGCAGTTTAGGGAGAGACCTTTCAGGATTCCATAGGATGGAAGCCCTGGTGGCACAGTGGTTAAATGCCAGTACTGCAAGCCACAAAGTTGTGAGTTCGATCCTGCTGGGCTCCAAGGTTGACTCAGCCTTCCATCCTTCCGCAGGTTGGTAAAAGGAGTACCCAGCTTGTTGGGGGCATGTATAGAAATACATGCTATTTGTAAGTTGTTCGCTGCCTCGATCCATATGGAGAGGCGGGATACAAATAAATAATTAAAAGAAAGGATGTTGAAAGTGGAATCATTCCAGGATTCCATAGGATGTTGAAAGTGGAATCATAGCACTGTAACAGTCTAGTGCAGAAACAGTCTAGGGCAGAACCAAACTGATGTGTTCCCAGACAGAAAAGTTGGTACCACAGACAGAAATCATTAGAAGTGCAACAACTCCTTACACTGAAGAGTCAAGAATACCTCAAAGTGGGCAGTAATAATAGGAGTGACTCAAAGTGTCCTCTCTTCTTGTCTACCTATCTTGGCCCGTCTGTGATGTAAACTCTTGGGGACTTTTTTTCTAACTCTTCTCTTCTTACAAGTCTTCTCTCAGCCCTTCCCTAGAATGAAGCTAGATTAGATTAGACTCCGGAGTAACTTTACTGTCTTAGAATGGAGTTCCCATTTGTTTGTTTCTCCAAGCCATTGGTGACTTTGCTCCTTAATCAGCATCTCTAATGGTTACATGCACTCTCTACCAGAAATAACATAGAAAGAATACGGATAGGTTCCTGAACCCTCAAAATAAGAGCAGTTCAACATGTTTCAGCATACATTTTAATTCAAAACTAATAATCTGCACGTGTGAAGTGAAACAGTCTGCTTCAGTAAGCCTTGCATAAGCAAACAAGAACACTTTGAAACTTCTAAAGATCATCTGAACATTTCTACCATAAAGCATCAAGGAATGGATTTCTTTTCCACCAGTTTCCACTTTTCTTATGATTTTGATTTTTGTGGCCAAATTTATAGAGCTATGCTTTTTTTAAAAAGATGTAGGGATATCTTGTGAGGCAGTCTTATCTATTCCCTGCCTTTTCTTTGAGTTTTGCTGTTCCTGAATGCTCTGTAAGGCATTCTGGAGGCAGCTGCTCTTCACCTTGCCTGTTGTAGGCGACTACATATGCCTACGGTAGGACTGCCTAGAACAGAATCCCATTCTTTCTTAGCTCAAGCTTTATTTCATTGTTTAGTGCAAGCGTTCTGCTGTAACCCAACACCGAAAGTCTGTGTTTTTCTATATCTCATTCACCATCCTCTCACTGCTGATGCTGCTAAAAAACTTCCAGTTAGATAGAGGGTAAGAGAAAAAGGGAAGAACTGGCAGATATAAAAAGACATTGTAAAAAGGAGCTTCTTTGTCCGCGGCTTTGTTAACTGAGGTACACCTGCATTCTAACCACTGGCCCCACTTCCTATTTTACTATTTAATATGGCAAATCTGGACATTGTTACTTAAGATACTTGGGCATATTTATAATGTATCATGTATTATAATTTATTGTGAAATGTATGAAACAATGTCCAATGTCAAATAGAATAAAAAGAGAGAGAGAGAGAGAGAGAGAGAGATGACAACCACATAAGTCAGTGGGTAGGATGCTGCCGCTGTTAATCTTCTAAGCTAGCACTGTCTATCAACACTTAACCTTCTAAATGATCACTCTCCATATTTCTCAGAACTATCACAGTTTTCAAGGACACACAGAGCACTTGTAAGAAAAGAAAGTCCTACCATCTTGCTTAATTAGCCTGTGATTCCATTCCTACATTACTTCACTGACATGGGAGCTCTTTTTTTAAATTATAAAAATAAATAAGGTATTAACTAGTGAAACATTCCAGGATCCTAGGAATTATTCACCAAGGTAGCTTTCAGGTGTAGGATGTACTTGGATTTTTCTGGCAGATGTACGTTCTTGGGTATCTAGATGATGAGGAAAAAAAAGTTTCTTTCACAGACATAGGTCTTCCCATCAATGCCCTTGGATGACTTGGCCATCCAGGTAATTTCTGTATGCCTGAGTTATGGTGCCTGTCTCTTTCTGTGTCTGGACATCTCCTTTTAAAAGAGATACCTTTTAAAGAGAAAGTATGGAGGAGGTTGGATCTGCCATGGGCTTTAATAGCACCAAGAGGGCTACTGCTTTTCCATCCTGCTGTATAATTTCAGGCTGTTTTTCCATGATGTGGTGTTTGGTCCTTAAACACGCATATAAACATTCATAAATCTTGGGCTCCTCTCAGGATAAATGGAATATAAATCAAAGAAATAATAACTTGTGTATTGTTATTTCCTTACACCTATCTTTTATATGCAAGGGTTTATTTTTGTTTGTTTTTAGAAGGAAGCATTGAATCCTGTGAATCTCTAATTGTAGTCTATAGTCTGCTGGGCACTGGCCATAATGGAAAGCACAAAACGACAACAGATGATTGTGGCAGTGGGCAGTGGATTTAAGAGAACCAGTGCCACATGAAATATTTTCTTAGGTGAATTGGAAAACATCTAACACTTTTCTTGCATTCCAATAGTTGGCGTGCTTCTTTGGTCCTCAGGAGAATTTTTCTTTTCAATGAAAGTTTTTAGGGCAAAAAATCTTTTGACACATTGACAGCTTACAGATTCACAGTGGAATACTATTATCTTTTTCCAGATACTATCATCGGCTGCACTGCAGCATAGCTTGAACTGAAGGGGATGATGAAACACATGATGTGCTTACTGTGAGATACTGCTGTATATGTTTTTAAGTGCTACTGGTGAAACATACACAAGTAATTTTTTTTCTAGGGCCAAGTTAGCCAACTTTAATAGTTGTCATCGCACCGACTCAAAACACATCCTTCATGTTTTCATTGGGGAAAGCAAGGGACTGATTAAATTTACTTTTGTAGAATCAGTAGCTCAGTGGATTTTTTTGTGCAATACTTGTCCTTTTCCAGTTATCAATGTCCCCAACAATTTGTTTCAGTTATGTTTATTTAATTTAATTTATCTTTGTCATTACCATTAACAGTTTTATTCTAAATGTAAATGTAAACTTTTAATCTAATCTACCCTTTCTATTTTTCTATACTCTACACATCATCATAGTTGCTGGCGTTGTTATCACTATTATCTTTATTAATTCCCTGCCTTACCCTCAGAACCGAGGCTCAGCTATTAACATGTGTAAATAGCGAACCAGTTCAAAAATGCAGGACACCACATGATATATATTGTAGGGGTAAAGTGTCATTAGGAAGTTTAGTTACTAGGTGGAACTGGACTTAATTGTAATTAGAGAACCTGGGAGATTCCCAGTATTTGTTCATGCATAAAAGAGGCAATAAAGTTCCAGATTCCTGATTAGTAAGTCTTCTAAGCTTTCTGATATGCAAATAGGATAATCTATCTAGTCATTCCGCACTTTAAAGTCTCCCTGCAGGTCCAAAATTATAGCACTGGGGAGTCGAGTTTGCAGTCCTGCTGAGACTTTAGATTCTGCAGAAAGCTTACTTAGTTCCACCACAGTCAGTTGGACTTAAACTCACTGTATTTAGGACTGTAGCAAAAGGCTGCAGACCTCCCTATCCTTGTCAGCATAAACTGATTGCAGTGAAATAAATTTCAGATGGAATTGGGAATTGAACCAAAATTTTAAGAATGCTGCCTAGCACAGTGTTAAACATATTTAAAGTTTCATTAACGGGATTTCAACATGTTTAATTGTGCATCCAATAGCACCTCGCGGGCAGCATCAATCACACTTAGCTTTTGCATTTCCCTTCATTTTATAGGCCCACAGTGCATGGTGAAATGTGTTGTAAATCTTTTGAAGAGTTTGTTTCTGTCAAAGAAGAAAAGTTAGAGAGCATCCTTTAGCATTCTGACAATATAGAAGAACCCCATGTCTTATCTGCAGACTGGGACGTGTAATTATTTCCACATAATGGTGCTATGATAAATTTAATGGCAGCTATTTTTTATTGGATGGTTTAATATACTTGTGTGTTAAAAATACACAGAGGCACCCTAAATGCATTTCATTTGCTCCATCAAACCATCAAAGGTAGCTGTATATGAGTTTCATTATGCTGCATGTTTCTGAGATGCATCATGTTTAACTGATAACCTTCTTGTTCCATTGCCCTTCTGCAAGCCAGGCAGGTAAGAATGCACAACAGAAACCATACATATTGTGCTGGACTGGGATGCATCCTTGTGAAATGATATTTACCACACCTCTACTGTCTTTCCTTTCCTCTGCTTTCCTGGTAACAAAATTTATATCATAAGCTACTAGGGACAAGGACCTTCTCTCTTGCACTCTGTAGAACGTCATGAACATGGATGGTGGAATGTGGTGGAGGAGGAAAATGGTATTAGCTGTACTGGTGATGGTAATAAAAAAATGAACTTTGTCGTATTCAGTTGGTGACTATTCTGCCTGACCCAGGCCATTTCTATAGGAAATTCAAGTTCTGCCTGTATGTGTATGCTGCAAACAGAAGATGATATTTTAGATTGTCACTGCTCAGGGTTTCTGAACTTTTATCCTCTGTACTTTATGAAGGTTGAGTCTCTGGGGCACCAAAATTAGGAGTTCCCATTCCATACTCATTTGTAGGCATAGCTTCCATCCTGACTTTCACTGTGCCTCTAAAATAGGGACTTTGTAGTAGGAACACAATATAGTCTCACTTCTAAAATCAGCATTTAAGACTGGTTCTGAATCTGGCAGAGATTAGGTTTGAATGACATGAGAGAAATAAGATATGTGGCAGGGTTTTGTTTTTGTTTTTAAAAAAATCTTATTTATCAGTGTCTAGGAGATACTGGGAGGATGAGAAGTTAATATCTGCCTTTCCTTCAAATGAAAGCTGATGCTGGGTGGGCTGCCCATGAACTTCAAAGGAATTGACTTTCTTTTTCAGGGTCTAGGGTGCCATCTTTTTTAATAATGCTATGTACTTCTTCTCTTCGAACTAGGGTTTGCTGATTTTCATTGTTCTAAAATAGTCTCTCCAAGCACAGTTTCCTGCAGCTATTTTGGACTACAGCCCATAACATCTCAGATGATTGCCGATGCTGGCTAGGGCTGATGGGAGTGGTAGTCCAAAAATCTGAAGACACTACATTGTGAGACTCTGTTCTAAAAAGATAGAAGAATGAGACACTGTCTTTCAAATGTCACTTATCTATTTAATCGTAGGTCAGGCTTCCCCACTGTTCTCTAGATGTGTCTGACTGCAACTCCCATCAGCCTCACCCAGGTGGTTAGGGATTATGTAAATTGTATACCAACATATCCAAAGGGCTATAACTGAGTGACAACTGTTAAGATCCTCAGCAATTTCATAGTCAGACTGTTTGACCTGTACAAAATTTCATGTAGTTTCTATGATATTTTGAACTTGTCACCTATCAGTGTTATTCTGAGAGCTATACCCCTCTTCTGAGAAAGTTTCTTCAGTATTACCTCATGGCTACAGCAGTTGTTTTCAAGCAACCCTTCCCACTGGATAAATTATGTCAGTCTTAAACATGCGAAAGACGAGACAAGGAACTTGTGCAGTGAAAAATCGGTTCTAAAGTGCAGTGCTGTGCACATCAGTTGCAGAGCATACTAATCTGTGCCACCCCGGCCCTTCAAACTGCTCCTGTCATTTGGTTTGTGGGTTTCACTCTACTATAATCACTCCTGGCAAGGAAGCAGCTTGTACGCTTCCTTCTTAGACTGTTTCACCGTAGGCTCTTCACTGCTTGCTAATGATCCAGGCCAGTAGGGCTAGATGATAACTATGGATGATGTGGTGGGTTGCAGAGCTCTTGTTTCAGCTCAGATGTCAGGTCACAGCCTGTGCAAGGGCGTCTGCTGCAGATCCCTAATCACCACAGACTGGTTCTTAAACAGCAGAAGAGGGGTGTTCTCAACTTGGCCACATCATACTGAGGTCATATATTTTTTGCATATTTAAAACTAGATGTCGGGGAGAGATATTTGGGCCTATCGTTCTCCCTGACATTTTTAAGCACAGGGATTTTTTTTTTCCCAAAAAGAGAAGTTTGCAAAGAAATATTCAATTATGAGAACTCTCACCTACCTTCTGAAGTGGAGCAGCACAGGCATAGGCTTCTCATTTATGGTTTGTAAGAACCAGGCTCACCACAGAGCACTGACTGAAGAAAAGTGTGATAAACTGCATTTCCAGCCAGGCAGTCTTTGTCTATATCTCTCAGAAACAGGCTACCTCCACTCAAATTTTTAATAACTCTCATGTCCTAGAAATATGAAAAACCAGCCTTCACGCTTAGGCCATTTCCGCACTACACTGTTATAGTGCTGTTATTCCACTTTCAACATCCTATGGAATCCAGGGGTTTGCAGTTTAGGGAGAGGCATTTAGAAGGCCTCAGTAAACTAGAAACCTCAGGATTCCACAGGATGTTGAAAGTGGAATAATAGCACTATAACAGTCTAGTGCAGAAATGGCCTTAGGAGGAAGAAAAAACTGCTTACCAGTCAGGGTCCTTTTGGCACACTACACATAGTTATAGTGCTATGATGCCAATTTCACTGGCATAGCTGCTTCCTATGG
Organism: Ctenosaura bakeri; assembly: GCA_948474755.1. Classification (NCBI taxonomy): domain Eukaryota; kingdom Metazoa; phylum Chordata; class Lepidosauria; order Squamata; family Iguanidae; genus Ctenosaura; species Ctenosaura bakeri. The sequence goes on from CAOLHI010001617.1 coordinate 26,302, forward strand.
AATTCTGGGGCTTACAATTTGGTCAGAGGCACCAGAAGAACTCACTGGCTGATAATTATAAATGGCCCTCCCTCAGCTGCCAATCCCAGGATTCTGCAGGATGGAACCAAGGCAATAAAAGTGGAATCAAAGTGTTAGTCAGAGGGCCTTTTAATCAAAGGTATTAAAGGATACAACGGAATCTTGTAGCACCCTTGAGACTAATTGAAAGGAGTTTGTACCATGAGCATTTGCAAACTCTCTGCAGCCTCTGCTGAAGTAGACTGCATCTATGAAAGCTTATGCTACAAGCTTCTTTCCCTCAGTCTCAAATGTGCTACAGGATTCCTTTGTATCTTTTTATGCTGATACAGACTAGCATGGCTATGTCTTTGGGTGCTACTCTCATTGAGGGTTTACTGCTGAGGGATGGGCAGCTCCCAGAGAAGGAAACTCAAACTGACTAACCTTCTAGGAGCTGATCCATTTCTGCAATTACAGGCAGTGGCTGTACTGAAGCCTGCAATTCACACTTGCATTTACAGGGCTGTGGGGTGCATTACCAGAGTTCTCACTGTATGCCACACTGGGCCTCTCCTTCTCTTGCTCAATTGCTCAACATTTGTGCATGCAGAAGCAAAAGACACAAATGGTTCCATGACCACCCAAATCCACCACATATTCTTGGTGTCATTTTTGTCACTGTTTATGCTGGTTCATCTAATGATACTGGATACAGAAAGAAAATTCCCTTTCTTTCTTTCTTTCTTTCTTTCTTTCTTTCTTTCTTTCTTCTTTTTTTCTTAGAGCACATTCTCCCTCTCTTTATGCTTTCACAGTTAGGTTTGGCAGTCTGTGCCATGAAGTTCATTCCATGTTCATTTTTGCCATCTGAAATGTCAATAGGCATGTGAGTTCACAGCACTTGAACCTGCATCCTTGAAATCCTATCTGAAAGGTCTCCTTTCAAAGATATCCGTTCTGTATTCTGAGCTACCTTCAGAAGCTTTCTTCTGAGGATTGAACAGTGATTGTAGGGGGAATGGGCCATGTGTAGCCCTATACCAGCATCCCCATTCCATGGTGTCCAACTATCCTAACTGGGCAGGGAAAGTCTGGGTTAATCCTCTACTGTGCACCTTTTCAGTGGTCCCAGTTTCTCTCACTTCTTCCCAGTTTTCCCCTTTGTCCTTAGCTTACTTCAGGTGCTTCACACTCAGTTCATAGTGCAAAAGTAGCTCGCACGAGGGAAGAGGGAGGCAGAATCTTACCCTCCCCAGTGGGTTGAGGCCAAGGGAAACTGCTTCAGCCTCTCCTAGCTTGTGTGTTCTTCTTCATTAATAACTTTTGCCATCCTGACAACACTCGGATGTTGCTTGGCCACACATGTCCTGGTTTCATTTGTGAAACGTTGGCAGGTTTGCCCTTCTCGCCAGCTCCACCTGACCTTTGCCCATTGAGGCCAGAAGGCTTCTGCTCCGTCTGAACTGCTCTTTCTGTAATATCTCTGACGGTGTGGCTATCTGAAGTGCCAAGGCAGTCAGGAAGAAGGTTGCTTGGCAGCAAGAACAGCACCTCAGCAGAGAAACCCAGCCCAGTATTATATGGGGGTGGCTTGTGGCTGAGAGAAAAGATTTCATAAAGCCAAGCACCTGTGGGTATTTGGATTTCATCAGTGAGAGCGTAGCAGAGAGCTACGGAGTAGAGTTGTTGAGTCAATTAGAACGTGTGGCTGTGGTGGGAGGTTTAGTTCTCAGTGAAAGCCTAGTGAGAGGCCAAAAAGTAATTGAATGCTAGTAGGACCTGGTCAGAGAGTGTCACCTAGATTGGAGGTTAAACCTTTGATGGGAATTTAGTCAGAGGGCTGCTATATGATAACCTGCACTGGATAGGAAAGTCTAAAGATATCATTGAACGGTTTCTGAGCATGGAGTTGCCTGTTACATTTCCTCAGGTACTTTTTAATCAACGTATCACCTTGACCTGCATGTGAACTCTAATATTTTATTCTTATTGTTATCTTTAAAAGTGTTACAGTTTATTTTTGTAAACATTGACTCAGCTTGAGTTGCATACAGTATATAAAGTAACAGAGAAAACATGTTACCATCATATTATAAAGTGGTTTTAAATAGCCATTGGAAACCCTCACCCTTTTACACAAAGTTGATGTTATAAGAGGGAAGGCAGAATGGTGGGTTAATACAGCGTGCCTTATGAGGTTGGGAATCGCCACACCAATCTGGGAGAAACAAGGACCTGTGGCAATCTCTGTGTGTGATCCCTCTACTCCTGAGATTTAGCGATTGGAGACAGCATTACAAACCTTATCAGGGTCCTTGTATCTTTTATGTCTGATGCCACTGTTCAGCCCAGTGGCCATCTGCTAACCCCATTGCAAGCCTAGGATGGGGACACAAAACTTATTTCATGTTTCATAACTCAAGTTCAGTTTGTAACAGGAAGAACTGGTGCTTTTAATCAATATATGCGTTTAAAATTTCTGTACGAAGCTGGTAAGTAAGAAATGGGATTGGCAGAAAGAAGGGGGATATTACTATGAGTTTCTGTATGTATTTCTTCTGCTCTTTTAGGAAAATATTAGGAAGTGTACATGAATATATACTGCTATGTGTGAAAATCATGCATGCATCTGCATTTGCATCCTTCACATGTGCAACAAAGTTGCAAATACCCACAGGTGCCTGCCTTTCAAATACCTTATGCCTGTTACGTATCATACTTTACATGAAACTAATTCAAACTTACTTCTACCACACTATCCTCCCTCTCCAAAAAACCCCTGCCTATTATGACAATTAGATTGTCTGGCATATGAAAGGTGCTGATACATTTAAAATCATTTGGAAATAAGCTATTGTTTGTGGCATTAACTTATGAAAACACTGGATCAAATTACTGTAGCACAGTTTGTTCTTATTGTGATAAATTGTCACACATCCTCACTTGTTTTAATTTAGCTGAGATATTCTTTAGGGGAACAGCTTGTGTATTTGTGCTTGCTGAACCAAATACAGTGAAGTCCTTTGGGCACAACTATAATAAAAACTATATAAGCTTCTTCACAGTTATTAAGTGTATTCATTCTAGGGTCTTTCCATGCTAAAAATTAAGTTCCGTACCTTCCCCACATGTTAAAGAACACAATAGGAATGTGTTTCAAAAGGAGATGCAGAATATGTAATGCAAAGCACGAGAAAATAAAGACAAGACTTCAATAAGCAGAAATTCAATGCCAGGAGGCCTAGTAAGGAAGTGCAGTTGATATGTTGCTATTGAACTGGAAGATGACTCAAGGCATATGGGTAAATAAAGGCGTGATAACTATGCTAGCAGCATGGGTGGCTACTGCTTTATAATGGGAAAAATAATTGACGTCTTTGATAGCACTGTGTGGGAGAAACAGTATAAGATATATTTTGTCCTCCCTCACTGTTCTAAATGTAACTTCCATTTATTGTTCTAGGTTTGCATGTTTGTGTGTGCGTGTGTGTGTGTGTGCCTTTTCTCCTTCTGAATTAGACTAGCTTATAATTTAACAGAAAGGTAACCATTTCTTTCTTATTTTTTTCTTACCACAATGAAGTGACCTGGATAGAGCTTGCAATAAGGTGCATTTCAGAAACATTAGGATTGCACCTAATTCTGCTTTCTTAAACCAGACCTGCCAAATGCAGAGAAGCAGGGTCTCCTACATGGATTGTGAACTGGGTCTTGACAGTGCTCTTGACAAGTTCCTTCATAATCCTTACCATTAAGATGTTTCGATCTCAGTTCAGCAGTTCTCTGGATAGGATGTCTATCCAATGATTCATAATGTTGTGATTCTACCCAGATAAGGTGGAGCAGCTGATTGGCTCTTTGTTCTCCAAAATAGATAGATAGACAGACAGACAGACAGACAGAGACAGACAGAGCCTCTTCCTTTCCTAGGCCATTTCCACACAATGGGGCTGTCCTGCTAGGGGGACAGGATAACAGTGTTCAGCTGTCATTGCCATCCCACTGCCATCTCATCCCCATGTGTTGTGCTTGCAGGGTATTCACTAAATAAATAAAATCTGTTTAGTGCCCACAGTTGTGTGATGCTCCCATACCTACCTGTCTTGTAGAAGGGCAGGAAGCACAATGGCAATGCTTCCTTCCTCAGCACAGCCTGGGGAATGCTCAGTTGTGCTGTGGAAGGAGGGACGAGGCCATTGCACTCCCTTCTGCAGAGACCCAGTCCCGTGCAGAGGGGAGCATTCTTGTCATGCTCCCATCCCTGCCAAGGCTATGACAGGATGACTCGAAAAGCCTTGTCATGCAGAAATCACCCTACTGTCATGCACTTTCAGAATAGGCCTCTCACAGATTCTGTGCACAGAGTTTGCTTTTTTTATTGAACATTATGGATTCTTATGGGAAAAGAGAAGTTTTTTCCTTTGTACTCTTAGTAAAACATAGTTCATCATCTTTGACTTGTCTACATGCCCTCATGTTTGCCAAAAGACTGTGTAGTCCTGGCCTATCAATTACTGGGGGCAAGAGCAACCTTGTCAGGATTACAGTTCACATCCTTAGAGAAGTAGTTTCCAAGGTTAGCCTCCCCAGATGTTAGACTACGGTTTCACCAACCCCTGACTGTTGGACCCATTGTTGAAGATGTAGAGAGTTGCAGTCAGGCAACATTTGAGGAACTAACTTAGGCAACCACTGCATTAGAGGGATTAAAAATTGGTTAGTAGTGTCATAGAAGAAATAAATCTAAAGAATGGATACATTAGTTTCAACCTATTAAACATAAGACTAGCGTGTTCTTGTGTGCAGATCTGGCAAATAAATTTGGCGACAGATTTGTATGAAGGGTTTCTTATCTGCTTGGAAACCCACCTATGCATACAACTCTTCTCTTATGTCCCAAAGTCTCTTGAATACTCATTGTTTCATTTAAGAACAAATTTAGTGAAGAAATACATTCCTAGCATGTGCTCGTGGAAAAATGACTTTCTGGAACTAAATTCATATTGAGATTGAGTCTAACCTCAAGCATACAGAAACACTTTTTAGTCTTAAAACTCTCGCTTTATTAGAATGTTTATTTAAGTCTATTACTTTGCAATATAGTAGAATCTAAAGAATAAGTGCTGTGTAATTTGGTCTATATACTGCACATGCTCAGATTCTCGAGAGCCTTCTGTTCAAGCTGTTTTATTTATAAGGTAGTCACATCCTCTTTTACAGAGGAAAATCCTAAATCGGAAGTGATACTGGAGAACAATTTCCTTGTTTGAGAGACTCCTCCATTTGAAGGGTTCTCCAATGCAAGTGTGATTTAAAGATAAAAGAGCACAGGGAGGGAGGTCAAGGGACCTTGAAGTTGCACATATACAGTTAGCACAAGGCCAGAAAACACAGCACAGAAACAGATGCTTAGAACTACTGCAGCCCTCCAGAGTAACAGCAGTTTGTCTTGGATATGGGGGAAGAAGCAGTCTTCTGCTTGAAGTGTCTACCTTATTTCATGATAGGACCATCCCTTATTAATAATCTTCTTGTGTTGATATGTGTACCTTTCTGAAAGTATATTAACTTTATTTCTAACTCTCTCTCTCTCTCTCTCTTTCTCTCTAACTTTCTATGTATACTAGCACAGTTGCATCTGTCATTTTTTGGAAAGCTAGTAATATAGTTGTTTTTGTGGATTGTAAAGCAATGCTCTAGAGCAACCTTTTCCACTTTGTGCCTTCCTGATGTTTTGGACTAGAACTCTCACTGTCCCTGACTATTGGACATGCTGGCTGATGGTTTAGGGAGTGCTAGTCCAAAACATTTAGACAGCACCAATTTGGAAATGGATGCCTTATAGTTCCGTAGTCTCTTCGAAAGATAGGAGGTCTTTCTTAGCTTTAAAACAAACAGCGAATTAGCCTGGTGCTTCAGTTTTCTCTGCCTAATAATATTTATGCAGACCAAAAAAAGAAAAAAAGGCAAAAAAACCCAAAGAAATAAAATCATAAACATTGCTTATAAAAATTGCTTTTGACTGACTCAAAACCAATGTGTGTTTTTCCCAATCAAGGTATCTGATGAATATAAAGTTTCTATGGCAACAGGTTAAAAACAAAAAATATCCATTTCTAGGGATTTGTCAGGCTATGATGAAAATTCAATATAATAACAATGGTTGTGGTGGTTCTGTTATTCTGATTTAGCTGGTGTGGCTTTATGGAGGTTGTTTGTCATCATCACATCTGATTGCCTGAAGATGACAAAGATTAAGTTGGGGAAGGAAGGGATTTCATAGCATCGAGACCTACTCACTTCCTACTAAATCACTGACAAACATTCCAGTTGCAAGGAGAATAAGCTGATATTATACATGGACACAAATGCAAGGTGAGAGAAGTTAATTGTACAGAATCAAAGATTTATGTTAGCTACAGCAGTCTCTTATTTAACCCCTGCTTTGTTAAAAATTAAATTGTTATTACTAGTTTTTGAGAGACAGCGGTAAAACTAAACACTAAGGGGAGAAGGAACTATTTTTAAACAGGGTACTGCAGTACAGGAGATGAGATACAATTTAGAAAAAATTGTAATTAAACATGGAAATCTTAGTGGCTTACATTGGTGTCAAAATCCCATGCCAATTTTACAGTTGTGTGAGATCTAGTGACATGTCTTCCTTCTCAGTCTGACAATCAAGTTTGTTAGACAGATTTCCAGTGGATTGAAGGCTTCATCACAGTATGGTTGAGAGTCAAGTAAGACAGTGCTATGAGGAATTGAGGAGAGATATAGATAAGGGAAGGTCTTATTATGGTGCAGCAAGATTTTTAAAAGTAACGATGATGGGCAACCTTCCAGCCATTTTTGGTCTGCAGCTCCCATCACCCTGCCAGAACACTTCATTATCTGAACAGCAAGTCCAGTGACATTTGCAGGGATACAGGTTCTCCACCCCTGTTTGGAAGTGTTGACCTAGCAAAGAGACTCTGCTTCAGCTCTTCTTCTGGAAGCAAGAGGTGTGCGGTTCTAGCAAAGTGGGGAAATGCAGCTCTCAGATTCCTCCCACCAGCATAGATGTGCTGAGAGTCATAATCTGAAAAAAGTAACTTTTTCAGTCACTGTACTAGGAGTGGAAATGATGTCTTTTGTTATTCATCTCTCCGCTGAAAAGTTGGTTTTCTGACACACAGGGAACTCAGTTTAGAAAGATAACACAGAGGTGAGAATTCTGCTCAGTATCTGCACAGGTTTTGCTCAGCAGTGTATATGCAGCTTTGTATTTAGCAAGATTGAGCACTGGCCATATTATTTTAGAGTGGAAAAGGGCACATCATTATTTGTTACAACTAAATAAGCTTGGCTTACAATATGGCTCCAGATCCAAGCACTGATCAACCCACCTCCTAGCTGATGGAAAGCCATTCACTCAGTCCACTTGCTGGGTAGCACTAGAGTGGCATAAGTGGGAATCCATTTAGATGGAAGCATTGTATGGTTCTCTTGACATCTAAGGCACTTTCTGCACCGGGCTATTAAAACGACGCAGAGTGACCTCTGAAGGAGGTCTTCTGCACTGTGGAGTGGAGTGGGTTGGACTACTTTTCATAGTTCCACACCTCAGTCCGCTCCGGAGCGACCAGAACTGGTCGCGCAGCATGCTTTTTAAAAACCACTTTTAAGAGGTTTTTCAAAAGCACGGAGCGCGCGATCCCTTGTCGCTCTGTCGCCGCGCTCTGGTGCAGAATTGCAGGTGCGCACTAGTGCATGCCTGCAGATCTGCCGGGGGTGGGCTTTAGGCTGGTGAGCTTCTCCGGTTGGTGGAGAACCTCCACCAACTGGAAGCCTCCATTTTGGACACCGGGGCAGTGCGGAGCGACGAGCTCGCACTGCTCCTTGTCCCAACGGACTCGATCGGACAGAGAAGAAATCCCATTAGTCCCGTTTCTGCCCGATTCACGCCCCACATGTGGAAAGGGCCTAAGAGTGAGACAGAGCCTTCTGTCCCTGAGCTGGGTATGACCTGGTTGTTTACGTTGCAAGTTCTGTTATGGTAAACCCTATATAGGCCCTACCTATCTCTGCATTGGATCCAACCTCCATACCAAGACTGCCAAAGTTGTGACAGTCTGTATTATCCATGTGATACCACTGGGAAAATAATCATCTATACAAGAAACCCAAATGTTGATGGAGAGTGGGTGAGGAATGATAGTCAAAGCTAACTGACTTTGTGGTGAGGGGAAGCAGATTATATGGACCAAGAAGGGACCTGAGTGAAACCTTCATTTGCTCCTGAGCCTAGCTTCCTGCTGGCCAGCTAGGCTGTCTCTGATTGACTGGCCTTCTTGCTACATATCAGAGCCCAGGAGAACCACATAGGCCCCTGGGAAAAAGAAACATCCCCAGCACCTGGAACTTGAACAAAAAACCTGCAAGTGAATACCTGGACATAGTGGTTTTCTGTCTGAAAATTGCACACAAAACATTATTTCCACACACATAGAAATATGCATTTTTGTATAGAATAGTTTTGTGAAATGTTTCAGGATGGTCCAAACCCATCATTTTTATATAAAATTCCCCCATATGAATTGATGGACAGAGTAATGTGTGCACAGAATATTTGTGCACTCTGGGATGGGCAAATACTGGGTGAGATCTTAACAGAAATACTAATTTTCTTTGACAGGAAGGAAGAAACTGCAGTAATGGTTTGTCTTCACATGAAAAGATGAAATAGTTAAAGATTTACATCCCCACTTTCTAGAAATGTAACATTTTGTGTGGAAGGAACTTAGTTTTACAAAATATTTGAGCAATATTTTAGCATTATGCTCTTCTCTAGTGGGCAAATTCCAGAAGTCTAGCAACAACATTTTCTCTCTCAAGACCTCAGAACATCTAAGAACTAAGAACATAGAAAAGGCTCCTTTCTTTCTACTCCTTCACAGCATAGACAGTGAAGGGAAGGTCTGCAGATACAATCCTGTTCCCTCCTTCCACGAGATCTTAACAAATGTCCACACAGACCTCTAGAAAACTTGAAAGCAAGTTCTCATATGTGTTGCCACCAAGAACTTAAAGGTTTTTTTTTTAAATAAACCTATAGGTTTCAATCATTAGGTGATCCCAACTAAAGCAGCAATAAATTATAAATATCAATTGTAATATAAAACAAGAGCTGTTGAATGAGTGAGTCCAATCTGAGGCTTCTTGAAACAGAATTTTACTCAACAATCAAAATGGATAAAGCAGAGACATAGGTATGTGTGAACAGAACCAAACTCTTACATAACAGAGGATTCTCATGTTAGAGAAACTTCTAGGTTCTACTTAGCTGCTAGGCAACTTCACCTCAGGTTTGTGCCCAAGTCTTTTTACTTAGCTGTGCACAACAGATGACTTCTTCTAACACATGGGCTGACAGTTAACAGCCACAAAGATTCTAAGAAGAAAATTAACCACTAGTGCTACCACTATCTCAGCAATCAGATATGTATGTAATACTGGGTTTCATCTTCTTAGGAAAGAAGCTCAGTAAAGATTTCTTTGACTGACAGTTTATCTTCTTATTTTGCTAATCTACAGACATACCTTCGCTAACATTCTTGAAAGTCATCTCACAGGTACTTGTGAAAAAAAGTTTGCTTTGATCATCCTGAAACCAATTGATATTTGTACCATGAAAATTGAATCAAATCTGCTTTACTGATAATGGTTGATCTCTTTTAGTATCTGTGTTAATGAATTTTACAGAAAACAGTGTAGCACAACTTATTCAATCTGTTATTCTTAGTCTTTTTTTCCAGTAGTGAACTTCTTGAAAATGGTATATAGCTTATTCAAAAGACTATATTCAACTATACCTTGGGAGGGCAAAATTTGCCAGTGGGCTGCTCCTTGGGATCCGAAATGTACAGCTTCTGAACCCTCCAGAACCCACTAAAGTCCCCAGACTGCCTCACATTTTAAAAAAATGGGGGTTAATTTTTAGATGATTGTGTGTGTGTGTATCCTAAATCTGCTCAAACTGCAGTGGTTCGCTTTCCCTAACCCCACACTTCCCAGAAACACAGAAAAAAAAATGCCTAAAATGACAACTGGAAATGATGTCACATCATTTTAGCCACACAGAAATGTGCTGATGCAGCCCACTGAGCAGATGTAGGATGTAAAAATGGTCTTCAATCTCTGACCACCCCTGAACTAGACCATAACTGAGTACATTTGTTTTGAAATGTCTTCTGTCAATAAACTTGTGTTGGTTTATTTGCATCCTTCATATTGCTGAGTTACTGGATGATATGGGCCAGCCATTGGACATTAGGAATAGTTGTATTCAGTTCAAGGTTGAAGGGTGGGACTTGTGCATAGAAATGGATAAACAGGGATGCATATGGGATGGACATGCACATTTGGTTGCACATTTAAGTATGTGTACAGATGCCCAACATTGCCATTCAGTACAGAAGTGACATCACAAAATCAATGTGTAACTCTTCCTGTGGAGATTTATGCTGCATAATCATGATGTAGGAGCTTGATCATGGTGATTTGCTATGCATTTCAGATTAGTGATATAATCACTGGATAAACTATTGGATAGCTTGTCTGGATGGTACTGTTTTCATAGAATCAGAGATTATCACTCTTTATTTATTACAGTTGCTTGGATCATCTCAGCTATTGTCTGAGGATTTTGACAGCCACTTGAAATAAGTTCTCAATGAGAGTATGACCTCTGTGTGCCTCTGGAAATGTCTTAGATAAGAACTTACAGAGGACTGGCTCCACCATGAGGCAAAATGGAGCAACCACCTCAGGTGGCAGATGTTGGGAGGTAGCAGTTAACACTTCAACCACTCATCTTGAATCCCCTAGTCATTTCGCTCTATTAAAAGACAGAACTGTGTAGTTCACTCCTCTCTCACACATACATCAGAGCTGGGAAACTACTTCAGAGGCTAATGTTCATTCCCTGTGGTGTGCCACACAGTACAATTTTCATTGAAAAATCAGATGGAAGTTGAAGCCAAAAGTCACTTCTGCTTGCAACTTCTGGGGCTTTGGTAACATGGGGGTAGGGCTGCAGTTTTGGTAGAGATCTTGCAAGTCTGCTGTTCCTGTAGATTTCTTTATTTCCTTATTTCTGTTTTTTTTTTTAAAGTTAAAAACAATAGTGATGGGATGCTTCAGGAATGTGGGGACCTTGCAGCTTTCCTCATCCCAGTGTAAACTATCTTCTTGCCCTGAAGGGGCTGTGCCATTGACAGTCTGAAACATAATTCAACAGCTAGTCCAATCTGCCTCTGTTCACTGTATGAGGGATGCGACTATCTTGTCTTTTGCATCAGGCAACCAGATAACCCAGTGCAGGAGAGAAAAGGATTTAGGAGTGTTGAGACAGTAGGAGATCAATTTGTACCTTCTAACAGGCCTATGGAGGCTCTCTCAGATTGTATGTATTATCTTCCAGAGTAGATTCTTCCATCTCCAGATCACTTTTTGAAATCTCTGAGGATCCAGCCATAATGTCACAAAAATTATTTTAATTGAAGCAACATTTTTGTTGATGTTCTGAGATCCTCACTTCTGGTCCAAGGGTGCTATTGTATAAGATTAGGGTTTCCAAATGAAGCCTCAAGCCCTAGAACATAAACAGCCATGGATACTGATACCCCAGTTGTCCCTTAGCTGTACCAAAGAAATTACTGAAGTGACTGTTGAAGTGGTCAAAGAAGAGAACAGGTCTGATATGTAGGCTAGCAAAACACTTCCAATCACAAAGTAGAATTTCTGTGGATCAGCAGAAATTGCAATGGCAAAGGTAGCAGAATTGTATATGCTGCTTAGCAGAACTGTATGTGCTGCTTTGCTGTACTCCTGAAGCACGGCATGCTAGTTCAGCTGTGGTTAAAACCAGTGCCCAGACTGCTGCTAAAGATTACAGTTTTATCAACACGAACATGGAGAACACAGGTGCTTACAGAAGGACACTATCATCTTCACAATATATCCTGCGAGCCTTTCACTTTATCTAGCTTATTCCAAACAGTGAAAAAGAGACAAATTGTTCTCAGATGGCTCAGAAACGACCTGCTCATTTACTACTCTTTTGTTGCACAGTGAAAGTTAAAGCCCTCTTATCCTGTCAGCTTGACTTAAAGCAAGAAGATTTTTCTTTCCTTTTTGTATAGTAAGCAGCACTTCATTAGTTGCTCATCACTTTTTTCCCTGAGCAGTTCTTCACAGTTATATGTCTGAATGAAAGTTGTTCAGATACATGAAAACGCCCTTAGCTGTGCTGTGCTGTGTAGACAAGCTCCCTGGGAATGTGAAAATTTGCAGATGTAGTGGACGCTCATCAAGCAGTGAAAAAGAGAGAATCTTTGAAACAAGTTATTAATCCCACTTCTTGGAGTTCCCCTTTTGCATCCTTAGCCGTTCATATTTTATGCTGATATGAAAAGAAATATAGTCCTAACCTGCTTGATTTTAAGTGAAAACAGATACAGTAATATCAAGGTGTTCTGTGTTTCTCTTTTGCTTGACATAGGCCATTTCCGCACTACACTCTTATAGCGCGATTATTCTACTTTCAACATCCTGTGGAATCCTGGGGTTTGCAGTTTCGGGAAGGGCCGGCTGGCCCCTCCCGAAACTGCAAACCCCAGGATTCCATAGGATGTTGAAAGTGGAATAATCGTGCTATAAGAGTGTAGTGCAGAAATGGCCATAGAGGAGATGCTGCACAGCCACTAGAAATTCATCCTGACCCCCCCCCGCCCCAAATTCTTCCGTGAGAATCTGGACATGGAGGCAGGAAAGAAAGAGAGATGTTTGGGTAGATGAACCAGGCCTGCTGTTTGTTGAGATTTCGTCCCCCACAGGTAGCTTTATTGTAGAACAGAATGTTCCCTAAAGAGTGCTTGATAGCTAGACAACTGACATGACCAACTTCTTTTTAGCAGCCTGCTGCTGGCCTGTCCATGCAGAAGAGCAAAGCGCTAATTTCCTGCATACCTTGGCCTAAATCCAATTCCTGGTCCCAACTAGAGCAGACTCACTGTATCAATTAATCATAAGTCAATGCTTATATAAATCCTACTAACTTAATGTGTCTGCTCTAAGCAGGGCTACTCATTGAACTTCAGCTTTTGTACCTCTTTCAGCACAAATGTTTCAGGGTTTCAGCAGGCTGTCTTAAGTACCACTGACCATCTTTAACAGTTTTGGCACATGACCAGCTGCCCCCAAGTGTATCTCCACTATATGCCCGTATGGAAAGACTCCCCTATTGCTGCTCTTTTTTCCAAGAACACAATCTCCAATGACCAATTAAATAGATGATTTGCTATATTTCTTCTCTTCTTGCTTTTGCGTACTTTTTTTTTTTTTTGGAAAGGTTGAATAAGGAGCTGCATTCAAGACAAGTAAAAAGAAGTACTTCTTCACACATTGTTGAGCCAAACTGTGAAATTCACTTCTACAAGATGTAGTGACAGTCATAAGCCTGGACAGCTTTAAAAGGTTATTGGACAAATTCATGGAGAGGAAGGGTACAGATGGCTATCGATTCATGTGGCTATATATTACTGCATTACTGGAAGCAGTATGCTGGGGACATGACCAGGTTTATATTCATTTTCTGCTGTGGGCTTTCTGTAGGCAACTGGACTGCCACTGTGGTAACAGAATGCTGGACTGGAGAGGCCTTTGGTTTGAGCCACCACAGCTCTTCTTTTGCTCTTAAATCTTGTTACATGTTTTTCCCCCTGTTGCAGCCTGTATTGAAACTGATTCTTCATTTGCTATGAATCATATTCACTTTGTCAGTCATAAAACAGTGGGAGAAAATACGTCTGGCTCTAGAACTTGCAGTATGGTACAGCTGCAGGCTAAGAGGCTTTGATGTAAATCTGATGGAGCTTGACGCCATCCTTTACAGTTTAGTGAAAAAGTACATTTCATGATGGTAAGAGCAAATTGAGCTTAATGCATTTCAGGTTGCTTGTTACCAGTAAACAATGAAAGAGGAAAGTATAAATCAACATCTGGCTGTTCACTTAGGAGGGAATGCAAATAATATAAGTCATCATTCTTAGCAGAGTTAATCCTCAAGATACATTTCCTAAGCTTCTCTGTTTTACTTCTCTGGCTGAACAATATGTTTGTGCTATATTTCAGACACAGACAAATTGGGTGACCAGCAAGTACAGTGGTAGCAATTATCCTGGGACAAAGACAGAGAATTGTAAATGCCAAATTTTCATGATCCATGTAAAGGGTTCTTCCCTAGTAAAATCTGTATACTCCACTTTAGCAGAGCATCTAAGGTCATTTAAAAAAAAAATGAGGCAAAATGTTCACCAGCCACAATTCTGGCACATTCGTTACCCATCAGGTAATAGTGGTACCAGGTAAAGCTCCTTGGAGACTGAATTCTACAAACATACTGTCACTGAGGAGAGGGGTTTTCTCTGGTTGCCAATTGCCTTCCTTCAGACAGTCGCCAAACATGACATCAAAACATGGGCAGATTAGGATGAGTGAAAGCATTCCTTCAGGCACATATTTTAAGGGTGAGGATTAGCCTTTCACATTGAATTCAGAAAGGCATCACAAACCAATATGCTGTTTACAGAATAGCAAGATATTTTCCCACTGACCTAGTGCAGGTCTGGAAGTCACATTGGCCCTGGTGGTGGATATAATACACCCCAACACTATCAAAGTTGATATTGTCTCAGTAAAAATCACCACTTTTTTACCATGCTCGTGGAAGCCTCCAAGACTGAGCAGATGAAGTAGGAAAAAATATGAAAACATCTTGCCTACTAGTAGCATTTCTGTATGTGGCTTCCAGATAAGTGGAACATTAGGGGAAAAAAGTGTGTTGGTGTCTCCTTGTCTATCACACAGTTTTATTCATGCATTATGGTGAGTGTGAAACTCATCTCATGAGAAGGGCTACATGGAGTAATTTGCCCACCAGTGTGGTGCATGCAGCACCGTTCTGCCCCTCAGTGTGAACATTTGTAAGAAGAGAGCCTTCATGTGTATGCAGTTATATATGTGAAAGTCTCCATGCAAACCCAAACCCTGCACTATAGTCCCAACTTGCATGGAGGCCTTCCCCCATATACCTGTATCTATATGCTGCACATGCAAATGTACAAGTTAGGGCTATATCATATAAGGAGGGAGGGCAGTCAACAGATGATGCTGCCAACCTCTGTTAACACAGTGAGTTTTACATGTCGAATTAAATGTAAATAGGGCGATGGTGACCTGTGATATATAGCAGGAAAACCACAATGAGAGATCCTATGAGATTTCAGTTCAGTGGAATCTAGCAATATCTGAAGGCAAAGGAGCTATGCTGTATTACAGAATGCTTTAATGCAGACTATTCTATGTTGCTAAGCTAACGTAGGCTTCCAAGGGCAGAAATAATCCCTGCTGAGATGTATGTGTGTTGGGAGGGAACACCTGGGAGAATGAAGTTTTGTATGAGCAATGTGAACAACTTAAAAGTTGCAGCATGTCTTTCTCATTATTTTGGAGCCTTAAATAGCCCTCATAAATGCTTTATAAGAATTAGGACAACTTGGGTTGTGTCATCATCACATCCTTTTTGTTCCTACAAAGACAGTTGTTTGAAAGACATCTCAGAATGATTTCTAGAAACAGATTATAGAACTAGATGTATTACTGTTGATAGTGCATAGTCTTCTTGAAAAGGGTAGCTTTGAGTATTGTTTTTATAATGAAGTTTACTGTTGAAGATACAAAAAGTTCTGTCCAGTTCTCTGATTCTATGGAACAAATTTCATACTTCATTGAAGAACCCAGCTCATTGTTAAACCTCTGAAAAACAGAGATGGGAGAGCGCAGTTGGAAGAAGCCAGTTGACAGCCAGGAGAGTGATATTTAAGAGCTGCCACATCTTCAGTTTCTTTCCTACACTCTACTCCCCATCCAAACTAGCTGTTAATCAAGGAAAAAGGAATGAGTGGTAAGCCTGCTAAGGAAAAAGTTTTAGTTCTTGTCAGACATACTACACTGTCATCACTAGATCACCGTGATATAGATTTTCAAGGTTTCATTTCCTCTTCAGCTGAATTCCTCTTAACAGTGCTCCTAGCAGCCATCTGGAAGAGTATTTTACTGACTGGCCCAAGCAAATGGTGTAAATGTGATTGACACTTGCTAGTCTTAATCCTACTGGGCATTCGTACATATAGGATTCTATAATCACAGGCACTGCAAGAAGGGAGACCTGCTTTTACCCTCCCCTCACCTTAGGGAAATTTTTCTTTTGCTGAAGATATTAAAGACACAACAGGTTAGGATTAACAAAATACAAATAGCTTTTATTTAGCACTGCTGGTAGAATCAGTTTCTTTTTGTGCTTCATTCTCATTCTGGGACTGCTGGGTTCTGCAACAAAAGAACTGTACAGGGGAACCCTCGATTAGTCAGATCGCTGAAACCTTACAATGCAGCTATGCCACAATGGCTGCCAGATACAATTAAACCTATTGGAATATTCTGAAATGTGTGAGGTTTTATGTACCATTTTGTTAGTATAAAAATGTTTTATTCTAACAATTACAATTAATAGAGCGGAGAAGGGAACTGTTGCTATTGATATATGCAAAGAGAGTGCAATATGTGTGACATTTGTAAGGAAACATTCATACTTGGCTTGTTCACTTTGTGACAATGAAATGACAGGGTACATTTCTTACTTTTCTTGCTGCCAACACTAGTATTTGTTTGTTTATGTGTGCATATCTGTGTGTGTTTTAGCTTGGAAGTTTCTTTTCTTTTTTTTTGTAATTTTTGTTTGGTAGAACATATCAATCAAGATCTAAATCCAATTGCTGCTTCTATCTAGAATAAACCCATTGGATCACTGGTACTTAGATGTGTTGACCGATCAAGTTCCCATCAGTTTTGTGGGTTTACTTAGTTGGAATTAGCAACTGGATGTAAATTACAATAATTTGCACCATCATAGTACATCCTAATTACACAACATTTGCCAAATTCTGCATTATAATAAAGGCATAAGGAACTGAAATTAATTAATTAATTAATTAATTAATTAATTGCAAAATAGACATTGGAGAGTCAAGGAGATAGTAAGATAAGTAAAATAGCAATAAACAATGATGTAGCATAAATACATGTTAAGTCACACAAATTCTTTCATGGATGAAGTCGTGAAAACTAATCTAACATTTAAGGCATAGTTTTCTGAATTTCTTCTTCAGTTACAGTAACCGCTTACAGTTAATTAATTCAAGATATTGGGAAAATATGTTAGCTCATCACTTCTGGGATTATCTGATTTTTATATTTCATTTAAGATATTGCTTCATCACCACTGAAGTTATCTGATTAAGGTAACAATACATACAAGGTTACAAATTTATTATTTAGGTCTTCTTTCAATTGTGTTAAAGTATGTGTAGTGTCAGATATTACTGGTAGTTTTAGCTTCTTTTTTTCTTTTGCTACATTGTATTGTAACAGTTTGTCTACCTGCTTACTCTTCTGGGAGTAGAACAAAATATATAATGTTTTCATTGCTTCAGAACTCCTATGCTGGATTGTGTTACAAATGTGTTATTTGTAAAGTGAATGGTTGGGAAGAGGAGCCAATAGGAAACCACCTTGATTTTGTTCTACTTTACATAGGCACTCATTGCCCTTCAGATTTTTTCTGTAGATGCAATACTTATAATGAACTAATGTGTTAATATTAGTTGACTATTTCTACATTCCCCATGCTTGATTAGACAACCAAACAGAGGTTTGTTAGTTTGTTTCTTTAATTGTTCATAAAACCTGGAATCCAACGTATGTATTTGGCTATGGATAGCTAAACCTGTATTTGGATTTCAGCTTTTATGAAAACGTAATCTTTCAGCTTTGTTGGGGTGGAGTGGGCATAACCACACTGACCAAAAATACAATTGTTAATCTAGTCCAGTAAGCTCCCAAATTCAATCTTGTTCTAATCTAGTTCCCAAATTCTCATTGACTGAAAATCAGTGGGTCTACTGTACCAATCAGATTTAGTTCCCAAAATTTAATTATGGATGGAAAAAGAAGCTGGTTTTCTTCAAGTTACATTGACAAGATTTTATGGATATACTCTACAAAGTCAGTTGTCTGTGCCCAACACCTAGTTTTGCATATGGTTCCTAAAATGTATAAATATTTTCCGTGAAGAAAATCAAGTAAATAAAGGTTGATCACGCCCCTCTGTTTGTAACCACATTTGAATTAGCAGCAGTTAGTCTTTCTCCAAAGTTAATGCATATGACCTCAAAGAACTGTGGTAACTGAACAGCTGATTATAATAATTATCAGCCCAGATCAGCTTTGCACATTTGCACTCTGTGGTATTAGGAAATAAAATACTTCTACTTTCTGAATTCAATGATTACTAGGACTCAGTGAGATGCCCAGGGCTGTGCCAAAGTTGTGCATGATTTTGTCAAGCAAAAGCCATGGCTTTGTAGCATTGTCTTAGGATTTGATGAATTAAGAGCAGGAAATGTTCTAGAGTATTGAAGCTGCAAATGACTTGGTCACTTGAAGCACTACAGTTCTTCTGTATGGCCAAACTCTTTGCCTTCATGTTTTTCTCCTTCTTTCACAGGGGTATTGAGAATTTCTGGAAAATGTCTTCACATCCAGCCTTGGAGGGCTTTTCTGCTTACCTTAATTGAACAAGTAGGCTGAGGAGTGTATGCTCTTTGTTTTATGAGTTAAGAGCATTTTTCCTGTTCTCTGCAGACTTTCTTAACTGCTTATGCCAGAAAACCCCTTGAAAGATTTAACTTCATGACTTCCTTCCTGGGGTTTGTCTTCTCTGAACCTGTTGAATCCCTTAAAAGCTTTGACTTGATCAAAAAGTAAGTAATAAAGACAGACAAAAATTCTCTTCAACAAGAACAACAAAGTTCTTCCTCACCTTTAAGGGGTCCAGCAGGGAGCATCCCTGGGAAGCCCTTAAAGGAGCAGACCTTGAGGTTAGGTCTTCTAGGTGGCTATTTGAGAATCAAAGGAGGGCAGAAAACACAGGGGAATGGCACAGAAGTTTGCAAAATAAAGAGCACACAAACCTTGGCCACCTCTTTCCCTTAAGCTAAGCATGGAAGCTCCTTGGCTGTGTCCTTTAGCAATTTCTCAGAAATTTCTCACTACTTCCCCTAATTGTCTTGTGCAGTTTCTGTTTTCTCTTCTCCTTTGATGAATGGTTGTAAATAAATAGGAAGAAAATAGTGACACAGTGCTAGTGTGTTATCAATAAAGTAGGAAATGGGGATCTTTCCCCCTCTCCAGAAGGAAATAGAGAAGAGAGAGAGAAGGTATGACATGCTTTTAGTTCCTCGCAGAAGTACTAATTTCTCTATGTGGAAAGCATAGTGCTGCTGTTGGCTGAACCTACATGTAGAGGATTAATATATGAGAACTGGGTGCACTCAATTCACTTACTTAACTGATAACCAACCATGAAATAACAAGATCAGACACAGAAAATGGGTTAAATAAGGGCCACTTTATTTAACCTAAACTATTTAAAATGCGTTGGCCTGGAAATGAAGTGGGGGGAGCAACTTGATATGGGTCCAGCTGAGGCCACCTATCAACTGCTTGACAACCTCTTCAGCCTGTTCTTGGGTGACACACCTCAGCCCCAAGGACAATCCAAATATTTGAGTTGCTCCTCAGCCAGCTGTAATTTGCAGGTAACCCAGGGAACTCCCACTCAAGTTCCAGACCTCTACAAGTTGGGGCCCAGATTCCAGGTTAACCTCAAGTGTAGCCTTCCCCCTCACACACCCCAGGTTGCAGAACACCACAAGGAATGGTTTCAGAGCCCTACCCTACACTAAAAGGGTACCAAAAGTGATCACTGAAGATTTATTTTCTCCCCCCCCCTACCTCCCAGTTGAAAGCCTATTTAATTAATTCACAAAGGAATCCACATGAAAGTGTGCTTTAGATGCTAAACTAATGTTATTATATTTTGCTGTGCTTTCCTTCCCTACTTCTTCTACTCTGATACCCTTTCTTATTGTAATTCTGTCTTAAATTCCAACTTGGCTCAGCTGTTAGTGAGCACTTAACCCCTCAGTGGTTCTGTTTCAACTCCACCTAACAACATTCTCCTCCTCCTAGAACGTTGTCTCCTTGGGCTATTCATGTCTGTATTTCTTCATTCCATTTCACCTTCTCACTTCTCCAGTCATTTTTGTTTTAATTAACTTCTACATGTCCCCCTTATTCTTCACCTATCTCTTTTCACTCATCATTTTTAGAGATCTGTTATCTCCCATGTCCTTCAGGCATGCAACGTTGGGTCCTTCACTGCTTCTCACTTTGTCTGCTTCCACATCTAAGCTGCAATAACTTCCCTGCTCACTGACGATTTATATACAAATTCATTTCTATGTGGTGCCACTATCTGTTGCTTTTCAGATTGTTGAGGAGAGAAGAGATGTCCAGCATTCTGGAACAAAACTAGGTTTTGGGAATTGTTTTTGACAAAATTTCCTCTACAAGACTCTTAAGAATCACTTGAATGGGGATTTGGTGCTTTCCATATTATTTTTTAAAAAGATTGATCAGACATTCTAGTCTGGCACACTGTTCTAATAGTATTTCATTCAGGCTACAGAACATTCAGAGATTTAAGACTATAGATGGAACATTTCTTTTAAGGATATTTAAAAGATTAGATCTGTGTAAACTGTACTATTTTGCAGTTGTAACAGGTGTTGCCAGACAATGGTCTTGTTCCAAGCATCTGAAGTAATTTTCACTTTTGTTGACAGTAGCTTAATTCATGGGAATCCAGTGCCATCTCACTGAGGTTTCTGATGTATTATCTACCTACAAATGTGTGCCTGTGGCCAAGATCCAAGGCTGTATTTAGTATCCAATATCAATAGAACTGAACTTTCTTATGCAGCCCTCTGTGGAACCCCAAACCTCTTGATCTGGAAGGTTTCCTAGCCTACTAGAATAGGTTTTTAGAGTGTATGGGTAGTGGGCTACAGATGGGACAGGTGGAAGCAGTGGGATCTGACATAAGTATACCACTGGACTTTTGCCTGCATATTTTGGTGTGTGTCACTCATAAACTGAGAGAGAGAGAGAGAGACCCAGATGAATATATGTAGCCGCAAAAATCAGAGCTTGGAGGAATTTATATTTTTCAGTGGTAGGGATCACCATTTACAGCATTATGCATCTTCCTGTCTGTAAAGCAGCTTCAGCTTTCAGAATCTGTTCAGCTATATACAAGATCTGAAAATGTTATTCATTCATTGAGTTAGTCTTTTTATTCAGATAGAAAGATGGGAGAACTCTGGAATCAAATACAGCCTTCCCATTATAGACATTATAGTTTAAGCAGAGTGTGTACTCTTTCAATATTCTCCTACAGCAACAAAACTAATGAATATATAATTTTCTCTCCTTTCTGCTTGTCATGCCTTGCTAACATGGACATCTACAAAAGGCTCAGGTTGGTGATGCAATCTGTCTTCATCTTTATTGTTCTCATTGAGTTCAGGAGGATCTCTCTGATATTGTTTTTGGTCACTAAGCCCACCTCCCACCTTCATGTACAAAAACACAGTTCCTCTCTTTATAACAAACAGTGAGCAGTGACAAGAGTGAAGCCAAAGATGAGAAGCCCCTGAGAAGGAAGATGGAGGCATTAGCAAGTTCAGGGGAATCTAAATCTTAGTGTGTGTGTGCATGTGTGCATGTGCGCGCGCATGCGTGCGCACACATACACATAGGAGAGAGAGAAAGAGGTCACCTCCCCCCCTCAAAAAAAAAATCCAGGCCAGTGAAGATTGAGCATGGTCAGTAGCCACAGAATTTGCAGTGTCAAATTGAAAACTAAAGTGGCAACACTAGGAATGTGAATGGAAATGAAATGGCAGCAAATGGAAGTCAGAGTGGATGACTGGGAATTCACTGCCTAGTAGGAACTGAAAATACACCACAATATTGTTTTGGAAGGGCCCACTTGTGCCTTTGCACAAAATATTGCTACATAGCAGAGAGATCTCCAGGTAACAAAGCTTAAGAAAGACCAGAGGGGGTGTGGGAGTTATTGTCATCTCGAAAGTAACTTTTCCAAGCTCTTGCAGAGAGACCCTACTTTCCTTTGCTTTCTATTGTTGATAACATCTTTATAGCTCAGCCAGATGTACCACTTCAGAATCACAGAACATGTCGCCTTTTAAAATCTCTGCTTAAATTTCTATGCTTGTCTTACTTTATGAGGGTGGAGTGGGAGAAGCAAAAAATGATAGTACCCAAAGATCTAGAATCAGCAGAAAATGTACACATGCTCTACAGAGTCCCAAATAATAAGTCTGTACCTTGGCAGACATCTTGTACACAGCAGCAAAGTAACACTTATATTTAGTAGCTAAAAACGGTAGTAAGAATAGCATTTCCCATTGCACATGTCAAAGACCCAAGCCGCTTTGGATGAAATATTTTCTGGATCATGAAAGTGAGGTGCTTGACTTTTTTCCCCCAAATAAATAAATAAATAAACTACATTTAAGAGAGCTAGCCATTTGTCACTTTAAAAGCACATATAAAGTACAACACATTAATGTCTTGAGGCCTTTCATATAATCTAAGATTAATTGCTCTATATAGAGCAATCAGCCTCAACTCTCAGCAGCAAAGGATATGATCCTGAAAGTTGCCTATTACCACCATGGAAAGTGCAGGAAGGATGCTTGGTGCCTTTTCTTGCCCTCAGCATCAAACAGCATTAGACCCTTTAGTTACAGTAAATCTGCCGTGCTATTTTTTCCCCTGTGTTCCTGTTGGTAATATTCTCAGTCACCTCATAGATACAAGAAATCATTAGTGTTTTTAGAGCTGCCAATATTTTGGAATACACAATTCATATTTAACCTCTGGAGTCAACCTGTAAGTGCAGCTAACATCACTAGCGCAGCCTTCAGGGGAATTCTCCAAGGAGGCTGTACTGCATTAAGGGGGAGACACAGAGTAGGGGGTGATGCAAAAGGTCAGGGCTCCATCTTCTTCAGAGCTGCGGGGAAGGTGCCAGCAGCTGCAAAACTATCGCTCAGTGGTAGAGGCTCTTCAGGAGCAAGCTGCTTCAGTGCTGTCATCTTAGTTAGAGTTATTTTCTCTCTGTCTCGCCTCACTCCCGTTGATCCTTTTGAAAACATTTAGCACTGCACCAGCTTGGGAAAGCACAGTGGAGTTTACAGGCTGGGAGCCTGTTGTTCACACAAAGCTTTAGTGGTCTCATAACTCCTGCTGCTACTAATTAGAGACCTGGAGTTTATTGAAATGAACAATCACTTGGAGAATATTTTATCCCATATTTTCACATTTAATTACACCAGCTCATTTTTAAGCTCCATGGAAGGATGCCAGCACTTTAACACATTATAAGCAGAAGATAAACACACACACGCACAACCATGAGGTTTTCAGAAAACAGAACTGTCTAATAATATAAATATGAATGAATGGATTGGATAGACAGATGGATGGCTTGTCGTCACCAAGGTTCCAGTTTGAAATGAGATGGTGACACCCGGAGGGAGCTCATTCCTGTCAATTGTGTCTTATTCTTTCTTTTTCTTTTTTTTTTTACGTTTGGGAAAAAAATAATTTTCTATTCATTGGACTTACCCATATGAACAGAGATGCCCATCTCTGAATTTTTAACTACCTATGAAACTATGTCTAGAGACATTTAACTGAAGAAAGCAGGCCTTTAAAAATCAGCCTGCTAACATGGAAAAGAAAAACAGGAAAAGGAGAAGAGTAGAATTCATGATTCTAAATCCAGTCTTCAAGAGAATCTCTTTTTCCAGTCACCCCATCCTCATAGGCACATCTGCTGGAAACACAAAGGAGGGACATCTCAGTGGCTCTTTCAGGTTTTGGAACACCCTCCCTAGGACAGTTCTCTCTTTTTGCCCTTCTGTAGCAGCTGCAAACTTTTCTATTCTAACAGGACTTTGGGGAGTAACTGCAAGGGCTTTTAACAGTGTATACTTTAATATCCTTTTTAAACAACAGTAAACTAGACTCACTGCCCTATTTTTTATTTCTCACAACAACCTTGTAAAGTAAGTTAGGCTGAAAGGCCCTATATCACCAAATGAACATTGTGACTTGGAGAAGGGGGGCTTGAACTATGGTATTACTGGTCTTTGTCTGCCATTATAGCCACTATGCCACATTGGCTCTATAAGAATTAATGCAACTTATATACATGTTGGCTTCCCGGGTTTCCACTGTAGTTCTCACCCAGTTCTCACTAGCCTAAATGGAAAAATTGATGTATTTTCCCCCTTTATTGCCTCACTTTATTTTTCCTGGATGGTTAGTTCAATCCATGATTGTTTTAATATTAATAGATATTTGTTTCTGGAAAGAACCAGTAGGAAATGAGATTTAAAAACTTATGGTTGCTCCTGAGATATATGATGTAAATATCTTGCTCTTTCAGATCAGATATATCTAGAAGCTAGGAACAATCCTGAATTATTTTGAGGAAAAGTCAAATATCGTTTAAGAGAGATTTGCAGTGTTTTTGTTTAGTGTATTCCTCTAATTTCATACTAGGCTCTTTTTGCTACAGTGAAAGCTCACCTAACGTCAAATGTGCAACACACATTGCTTTCTCCAGCAGTATATAAAGTATTAGATGGAAATAGCTGTATCGCTGTGGCAGAGCACATTATTTGCAAGCAGAAGGCCTCAAGCTTCTTTTCAGTTTTGCAATGAACAGCTCTTGTCTAACCATGCTGGGAAGAATCTCTACTTATGAGCAATGGACTCCCTGTCCAGCAAACAATAATATGAGCTTTGTCTAGTACTTGGGTCTCATAGCAGTACATACACACAGACATGCACACCTACATGGTCTACTTTTGAATTTACAAATGAGAATAACTTTATTTGTGAGAGTCTTCCTGCCCTTTCCAAAATGTATGGTATTGCAGTTACAGATTTGTGACCTAGAGTTGGATTCATAATGGGTCCATATTCAGTAAGATGTTGTCTTATGAAAGACCTACATAAGTGGCACCCCAGTCCACCATAAGAGCTAGTTTCTGGATTGGGTGAGGGAGGTCTTTGCAGCTTCCAGTCAGAGTGGGGTAAGGAAGAAAATATTTCTTCTCTTCCCATCAACAAAAAAGTCTATGACAATCACAGGCAGGACCTGAATGCAAGTCCTTGTCACAGCCTCATTTGGTGGCAAAAGTGGAATGAAAATGTCATCCTCCTTCATAACTGAATCTGATGGCTGCCTCTTAAACTGGGCTTTAAGGTGTTTGGGCTAGGAGACATTACTTAGTTATGCAGATATAACCAAGTGACTGATTCATGATTCCAGTGTGTTTTAGTACATTTGAGTGTCTTTCCACATTTCATTCCTGTTTGCCCATGAAAGAGATTTAAAAAAAACACACAACAAAAACGTGTATGATGCACATTGCAAAATGCCAGTTGCCCAAGTCAATTGCCCATGGTTTACAGGGTCATTTGAAGAACAGTGAGCATCCATGAAAAGTTAAACGAAACCTCTTGTCCCAAAAAGGAAAACAGTATCAAGAACTCTTTACCATAGATAGTGATAATTTAATATTAATTTATTATCTCCCTTGGATTAACATAGTGGGATTAAAAAAAACATGTTCATTATAACTTCTGATGGTGGATGCATATTATTCCCGCTTAATCTGATATTTCTAAATTCAGTGTGTATGCAGACTGAGGCTTCAAAGGTGTAGGTCCAAATGTTCATTGAATTGCTCAGATTTGATTTGCAGATGGCTTCATCTTGAAAGGGAGATGAATATATGAATTAGCTAGTTTGACTGAAAGCAGGGAGTACATGTTAAGTAATTCCATATACAAATAAACTTATGTTTTCGTTGCAGTATGTCTTTTCATGCACAATATGGTTGTAGCAGGGATAGGATGACACTCTTTGCAACTATATTGTCTAGAAATACCCATAGGATGTGGCATCCAACAATGATTCTGAAATAACTTGTTTTCGTGACAATCACAGTGTGTGGAGTTTAATTGTGCCCCCCCCACGAGCAAATTTTGTTAAGAATAAATTGAGAGGGAATGCTGTGCCAATGTGATTTCACTGTAAGGTTTCTGAGTATAAATGAGAGAGTTGATAATGTTTGGTTAATGCTCCCCAGTATGTCAAGCTCATTACATGCCCACCTCCCTCAGGCTTGACATCTCACTACTCACAGTGGGTGTGGGGCATCAGATTGTTTGATAGGGTTCATATACTTTGTGGGTAGAATCCAGTTCTTGGACCCATTTGTTTAACAGGTTTGATAATATGTTATCTCTTGAGGTGGGCATATCTGGTCTGGGAAAAATACAGAAACATGACAGTTGAGTAGAAAAATGCAAAGGGAACTCTGGCCCTAGAGACATGATTGTGGCATCAGAGCAGAAGAGAGAATGTTGGGGAGACCCATGAGAAGAAAAAAGAAAGACTTTTTTTTAATAATGACACATAGACGTCTCTGAACAGTTTTAAGCCAAAACAACACAGATTTCTTGGATTCCCAAGCATCTAGAGAGTTTCAAACAAAAAACATGCAGAGTTCTATAGTTCAGCAGTTGGATCCAGACTTGGTCAAATGTGAGCTAAAGTTGAGTTCCAGCTTTCAAATTAATAGTTCAGGGAAACTCTTTGCCTCTAAATTTGCCTCAATTCCAACTAGCTATCTAGAGTAGCAATGAAGATTCTTCTGTGTTTTTGCAGAAGTTAAAATAAAATAAAATAACAGAAGACCAGTTAAAAACAGAGGAGGATCATCAAGACTATGAAGGTTAGCTTGGGTTATATTGTGAGCTAAGGTCTGACTTTACTGAGTCTGGATTGTTTTTTGAGCCTTTGATTAATCAGTTCAACAGTACCAATAATCTTGTAAGTTAGTCATCTTGAAGATGATGTGGCAATTTGCACAATTTCCTCCAATCAAAAGGAAACATTCTCTTAATTAAAGCAAGTCAAGAGTAAGTTTTCCCTTCACCTGTGTTGTATTCCAGAGCAGTAGCCATGTGCCTACCAATTACTCAGTCTGTACCTTCTGGGGGGAAAAAATCTCTATTCATGGATCAAGCTATTGGAACAATGTCTGGTAAATCCATAGCACATAATGCCCACTAAATGAGAGTGAGCACATCTACTGTTCCTATGTAAAAGATCCACTTCTCATGTTACCCATTGACTTTGCAGGCCAATTAGGAATAATCAAGAATGAAACACTTTGAAATTAGGAAATCTATAAGGTACTTTAGATGTAGAAATGAAGCAAAACTGTATAAAGAGTGGTGTGACTTTCTTTTAGATCAAGATCTTTTGAAGAGCTAGGTGTATGCAGAGCTATGTATCTTCAGAAGGTTTTCTTTCCAGTCCCTGGAGATAACACTTGTTGATCTCATGTGGGACAAACACAGGGCTGAACAGGTAACATCACACCTGCAAATGTTTTGTTCAGTTGTGGAATGGAAAACTGCCTAAGAGACAAAATGAGATTTATGGCATCCAACAGTGTATGTTTTCCTAACCAACAGTTGCCTATTAAAAACAAGGGTTGAAAAAGTGAGTGCAAAAAATAGCTGAGCTACTACCATTTTGTTATTTGGTAGCTATAACAGAAGCTCTTTTGAAGACACTGGATATAGCTCTGAGCAAACATGCTTGCAGACATAAATATCAGATGTGGACTGATGACTTTGCAAGAGTAAGGAGGGGTGCAGTGTCTTAAATGTAATGTAGAAATTTGTGAAATTGTAAAATAGAAATTCAGAAGACAAATGGATAATAAAATGATTCTTTTATCTGTTCTATTTAAAGGGAAAAATAACAAACATAGGTATTTATATAAAGTCAATATACAAAAGGAAAAACATAGTCAAAAAAGTTAAAATGAACATGCACAATATAGGCAAATAAAAATAGAAAAATACAAAATATATCAAATAACAACACACCACAATAAAGCAGGATACTATACAAAAACAAATGGCAACAGCAGAGCAGATAAGCTCACTAAAGAAAACACTACTCTTATAGAGGCTTCACAGCTGCTACAAATAATATTTACAGCTGAAGGTCTGCTCTATCTCACTAATACACAATTAACCCTGTAATGACTGAAGTTGTAAGTCTTGTCTATATTCCAACATAAATTTCTAACAAGGAGGGACTCTAGTTATTTGAACAGATTCAGGGAGGCTTATGTCCTGTTTACTTCAGGGAAATGTTCCTGTGCTCCTGGGTTAAGTTTATGTTAGGGATAGACAACTCTGTCTGGTTTTGGCCTGTGTCAGTAAGTAGGTAGGAAGGGAGGCTAGCAGACATCCAGCCAGCCGGCCACATTGTGTGCACTGGACCTTGTTGCTGCTGCTGCTGTTGTCCCTAGTTAGATACATATAGGATTGCAGCCTACGAATTTGTCCTATGACAAGTAGTTAAGTGAAATGAGCCAAATAAATTCCTGAAGAATTAAAATTGCAAGCAAGTGAACATCAATTAATATGTTTTATTTGGGTTAGTCTAAAGGTCTAAATACTGTTAACAGGTCTGAATCTGAATGGAAATGATTTAAAATTTCCTGTCTTCCCAATGCAGTGCCTGTAGGTACCACAATATTTATGCACCCTATACATTAAAAATACACATTTTTAATAATTATAATTCAATTATAATTACATTTATTTACTGGGAGGTCAGATGCTTTTCAAAACAAAGCACCAGGCTCTGGTACCATTTTCAATTCCCAAGAATGCATCTGGGTCCATCTAGCTTTGCTAGAAGCTATGTAACCTCTCAGAAAAAAGAATGGGACTCCATCACTGCCCAGGGAATTTAATAGTGGTGGGGAACACGCTGGTGTTCTAGGAAGTAATGGGGAATGAATAATGTTTGGGTCTATGTCTTGTCTCTGTGGGATTATTTTATTCTATGGGTTTTGCCAGCAGGTAGGAGTGTTGCTTATATTCTGTGTATATGTTGTCTGTGTGTTTTGGTGGTTAAGTGTATGAATGTGTTTGTGTTTATAGTGCTGGGTAAGCATTTGCATTTTTTTTTAAAAAAACAACAACAACAGTGTGTTTATATGATGTAAACTGACCCGTTTCTGGGTTGCATCCATTTGCTTTTTCAGTTTTCCTTCTGTGAAAAGGAAGGAGGATCTTTGTGCTGTATGGCATCAAATATGGAGCTTTTAAACATTAGATTCCGTTCCAGCCTCTGGTGTGTGTTTTTTTCTGGGCAAGTTATTTGTCCTTCACGTGATAGCTATTTCTATGGTGATGCCAAGGACAATTTTTCAAATTTTAGTCATTTCAATAGAACCAGAAATTTATCAGCTCTGAGTTTAAATTTGGCTGGAATGCTTAACAAATTGGGCGAACCTTCTTTATATCATGTTTGCTCTTTGTATTTTCCTTGTGTGCTTGATTGCATGTTTTATTTATATCAACTTGATCTGAAATATCAAAAATAGAATAAAGTAGGTGAAGCACAATAATACAGAACCATTGTGCTAGTTAGCTACCTAGCCTTGTCAGAGTACCCAGGGAAAAGTAATACTCTCAAGGACTTGACAACAAACACTGTGCAGGGTCACTGTGTAAACCTTTATGGAAGACAATGGTCTTGTTTTTGAGTTTTGGGAGTTCATTTCTGCAGCTCACTAGCACTCTTTTTGCTGAAGGGGAACTGACCCCTTACGGAAGTTGTGAAATATCTAAACAGCTGTCTCTGTTAATTCTGTGCAACCTGAGCTCTATAAGGTTATCTCTGAAAGCCATGTTGACTAGAGTTTAGATTTTTAAGAAATCACCTGGGCTTCACATGGACCTATAGCATAACAGAAGAAGAGAACCATTACAGAATCAATTCATGCTAACAGCTGTCTGATTGTAAACTCTGGCCACTTGGGGGAAGAGAGGAAGGTAGGTAGAAAAAATCCTACAAAGTGAAAAACATACCAGGAGAGCTGCACTGGTAGTGTTTAATATCTAAGCTCATACTTTCTTGCCACCTGACCCAGTGCTTCAGTAAATCAAAGCTCTGTCAGCTAGCTCTTCTAAAGGACTTCATTATTTAGTGCTGGCTATATTTGATAGTGGGGTTTCCCCTTGCTGTCTGTATTTCTTTTCCCTTGATGCTTTAACGCACATAACCACATTCATCTTGGAAGGAATGGCCAAGTATTAATTTGTTCCCATTTTGATAGAAATGGTATAAAAGCTTTCTTCAGTGTTCCACTGCTAACCATCTGATTCAGTCATCGGTTACTTCTAATATAATAAGAAGATATTGACTTTTCTTGAGAGGGATATCAAGATTTACTGACTTGAAGACTGAGATATTTGCTGAGGGGAAATTGGAGTCAATATTTTCCTCAAGGGACAATAAGTCTTGATAGTCACTACTATATTGAGTCATTGTGTGATTTTCAGAAGTGCTAAGCACCAACAATGCCTACTGTTGAGAGTTCAGGTGCCAATGCCTAGAATTCTGTGAAGGTACATTTGTCTAAAACAGTTTGAAACGATGGTGAAAGAGGTTCTCATTACCAAAGTTCAGGCAGAAATGGGTACTATCAAGTCTGATACAAAAGAAAGACATTTCAAATAGTCTTAATATAACGTATATGTATGTATAGAGACATGACCACCCACAAAACTAAAAGGCAAACACTGTACAACTTATAGTCGGCAGACTTTTATGGCAGGGGAGGTATGTGTGTGTACATGTATGTACATTGATATACAAATGAAGTTGTGGGTTTCTAGCTTTGGCTCCTGTATTACGAAGGATATTCTTACTTAACCACTAAGAACATTTTTAAAAAACAGAGTGCTGGACTCTTGCTTTTTTCTGTGGTATTTTTAAGTACTGTCTGTCTTCCCCTTTTAATGGGTTTGCGGGACTTTTTCCTCTCTAAAAATATTATAGCAGCTCTGTTTTGAACCCCTTCCTTCACATTAGAGTATGTAAGAAGCTGACTCTTTAGTGCTTATAGTACTTATTTTCATAAGAGCCTTAAGCATTTCCTGCTTCCATGATGATGGAAGCCATTTTAAAAAAAACTTAAATTCATAAGGCTAACTAGGTTCCTTCCTAACAGATACTTAGTCCTTGGAAATCTTGTAATTTTCAAATGCCCTTGTAATACCCATGGTTATCACATAATGATTTATTGGATCAAACAGATCATTTAGGCAATGAAGAATGAGGATCACCTTAACTGGACATGTTTTGACATAGCTGATGATGATCATCCTCACTTAGCTGCTCTCTGTTCCCTCAAAAAGTTATATAGCAGCTGGAGGGACAGGACAGCTGAACAAAGATCCCAGTCACTAGCTATGTCTGAATGTAGCTGGTAATACAAGTCCTCATTCAGCTGCCTCCCTTCCACGCAACTGTGTAGTGACTGGAGGTGGACAGAAGCAGCCGAAAGAGCTTGACTACTACCAGTTACATAAGAATTTAGTCAATGATAGCAATCCTCATTCAGCTGCCCCTGCCCTCCCTCCAACTATAGCATGGCTGTGTTAGGGCATGAGGAATCATCGATCATCATTTCCAGCTATATTTTGATAGCCAGTGCACCTGGGGGTCTCCCACAGTTTCTAGAGGGTGACATTGTTGTTACTGCATGTAGCCAATAACCATCTTCAGATGCATTCTACTACACTGTCACGCGACGCAAGAAAAAATTGAGTCTTGACCACTGTGTTTGGACAGAAATCTGTTTGAAGACTCGAGGGGGAAAAAAAATGAAAAATGGGCCTCATGAGGATTCTCTTCATTGGGGTATCCCAAAACTTGAGAAATTCCTTTCCCCATGAGTCTTCAAATTTGTATTCCATCCTTTGTTCATAGTGTGAATGTACCTTTTTATATCCATTTCTATGTATGGTGGAGAAGGAATAGGTCATGGCTGAAGTATTGACTTGTATTTGTGCCGTGTTATGAGACCTCAAGCCAATAAGCTGTTGCATTCAGGTTGCTTGTTGTTGTTGTCTCTGCAACATACTACTTTTTAAAAGTAACTTTCCAAGCTCTGAGACAGAACAGTCTATATCCGGACTCTATCAATTTTGCATATGTTCAGTCATGAGTCTTTTTTACTCCCATTTTAAAATTATAGGGGTTAAAAATATACAGTTTTGTATATATTTCCCCTCAAACACATATTTTGACATATTCACTCCCAGAGGTACCTTTTACACACATTTTCCGCTAAAGTACGGTATGCATTTTTTAAAAGTGGATCTCAGGATTCAGAGAAGTGTATGTGCTGCTTAGACAATATGTTCTGAATGAATTTCCCCATCCTCCTATATGTATGCGCATGTATGGGAGAAAGAAATAGTACTGTAATGATGGAAGAAATTCTTTTTTCCAGTCACTCTGGGTTTCATAAATTGGTGAGGAAGCCCGCAAAGGGAGATTAGTGAGAAGGCAGTTGTTGAAGTGTAGGTGAGAGTTCAGCAGGACATGAACTCTATTTTAGCTGAGATGGAAAGGGGAAATGGTGTTTGGTTTTAGAAATCCTAAACAGCAGAACTTGGCAACAGTATTGAGACAGGGGACGAGTGAGTGATGAGGTGATTAAAGGGCCCAAGGTTGCACACCCCTGAGGCTGAGTGGAAACAGTAATGAGAAGAGGGAAATCATGACTGGAAGAGCAACTCAAGAAGTTCATTCAAACAATAGCACCCAGAGAAGTAGTGGAGAGGAAGGGCATGGCGGAGAAATATTACAATGGCACAGCCCTGGAGTAAACACAGGTAGCAGATGTATGACATGGATAGTAAGAGGAAAAGTGGAAAGATGTACATTTGTGTGGATATGAAGACTCCCACCAATTCCTCCTGTTGTTTTTCAGTTTTTCAGGATTTCCTCTCATCATTCTTTAAAGCTTCCCAGTTCAAAAGACTTGTGTTTAATTTACTGAATGCCCCAGTCAGTGTATCAAAATGAGGCATTCCACTACAGTTTGTCAGCAGAACGAAAAAGAAACTGATCAAAGTTTAAAGAGCTGAAACTATGCTAAGTTATTTGGACATATGATGATGAAGAGAGTGTGTACTCAAAGGCTGTTGGAATATGATTTATAGCTGTTTTTAAACAAACACAAACAAACAAACAAATACACACACCTATAGCTCTGTTCAGGCATTACTCATTGTACTTTCCTGTCCGTGCTTTCCTTATATCGAAAGAGATACATCTGAAAAAGGATAAGTTCCTTTTCTTGGAGGATCACAGAACTAGCCTCCATTTGAATGGGAATTTCTTCCCTTCATGGACATGAGCTTCCATGTGAGAAAGGTAGTGCTGGAACAGAGCAGCACTATGTGAATCCCTGCATCTGTTTTCAGCAAAATGTGGTAGGCAATCCTTGAACAGAGCTTTAATTGAGATGCCTATTTTTGGATCACAAGTTTGCTGCAAAAAAGGGCTAATTCCATGTTTGGAAATAGGAATAGATGGAAATTTTGTTCAGTTCAGTCATTTTTTAAAAAAATTCTTCATAAGTTTTATAGAAAAGAACCCCTGAGATCCTTAAAAAAAGCCCCCTGGATTTAAAAAAAACTAAACTGATAGATTCAGTTGAATAGTTAGCACTTAATTGGGTCCCATGCTGGGAGAAAGGTGGCACACAAATATAATAAATAGATAAATAAATAAAATAGGGATCTCAACAATCCCTGAGATGCTTCTCATCTTTAAAAGGTACATAGGAGGCAGATATAAGAGGATTTTCTTCACACTGTGAATAGTGGTACCTGTGGAATTTGGGCAGTCTAGGTGATTGGGAATATTTGGTTCATTTTTGATGAGAATGCCTCAGAACCTACTATATAAATGTCAAAGTTTGTGAGTGAGTCTGTCTGTCTGTCTGTGCCAGGCAGGGAAAGACCTCATAAGTTTGGCTAAGTGAGGCAAGAAGACCTCATATGATTGGCTGGCTACAAAGATTCTATGGAATCCTGGGGCTAGCAGTTCAGAGACGGACAGTTAGAATTCTCAGCCAGAGAGCTCAGGCTGGTTGCTATGGGGATGAGGCCAAGCAGCAAGAAGGAGGCCAGTGTATTCCCTCAGGAACTCAAACTCTGTATGTTAATAGTTCTGAACAGAGAATGGAATATGTTGAAAAGTTACACATACTGGACAAGACAGATTGGGGAATTAGAGACACAGTATCTCAAATCTGTATATTTCAACTGTATCTAATTCCTAAGATAAGGTAAGGTAATTCCTAAGGTATTTCTAAGTGCTACCTATGAGAAAATAAAATCTCAGGCAATGCTGGGTTAATATGCTAGTTCCTTATAAATTCAAACGAAAGAACATGAGTTCAGGAAAGGGGGAAAAAAGTGACATTCAACCATTTTCTAGTTTGGGAATCTGTACAAAAGTAACTGGGGGGGGAGGCCAATATCATATTACTTTTATATAAATTTATAGCATGACTGTATTTGTTATACATTTATGGTATGACCACACAGTTCTGGTTGTGGCACATTAAAAAAATATATTGTAGAGCTGCAAGAAATGCAAAAGGGGGTGGCAAGCAAAATAATCAAGAGGTAGAGAAACACCCCTATATGAAGAAGGTTATTCCTTCTGTGACTTTCTAGACAGAAAATGGATGAGACATGATGGACATGTATTAAAATTGTGCAGGTTGACAATGAAATAGAAATATTTCTTCATTTCTCAGAGAATTAGAATTGGGGTCATCTGTGGAACTTGAATATCAGGAAGAGATTCAAGATAGATAAAAGGAAGCACTTCTTTACAAAGCACATTATTTGTACAGCTCCTCAGTTTAACAGAGATGGCATGACAGCTGCCAAACTGGAAAGGTTTAAAAAGAAAAATCAAAAGTCCATGGACTTTAAGGCTAGCTAGAACTATTAGTCCCAGAGGCGAAATGCCTCTAAAAGCTAAGTGCTGGGGAACCTGTGCAAACGAGTGCTGTGTGGCCCTCATGTTACCTTATGGCCTTTCTTGGATGGAACTATACAAATATCGGCTGGTTGGAATCTCAGTGTCAGAGGTAGCTAGGGAGGCTGAGTTTTCTCTCACCCAAGAGTTGGCTGGCTTGTTTGTTTGTTTTATATCTTGCCTTTCTACCAACATGGGATACATACTGACTCATTCCATATCTTACACCTCATTCCATATCTTCTGTCTGTGAAGAGTTGTGATTTATGCCCTTGAGAAAACAAACAAACAAACATACAAGTGCTATACCTTGGACACTGTAGCAAGGAGGACATTATTATTGGTCAGTTGATTGCACCACTGGGAATTTCTCAAAGAGTGTAATGGGTGTCCTTCTGCTGACTAACAACTTCTCTTCAGACCACAAGAAAGCAACCAGATGGTCTTGACTGTCACTTCCTTGATCCCCTGCCATTGGCTGTGCGAGGTAGGGCTGATGACAATTGTGGTCCAACAAGACCTAAAGGGCCACAGTTCCCTACCCCTGCTGTTGACATATCCAAATTATTTTAACAGTGAGTGTTTTGCTACTAGTACATAGTTGAGGAGGAAGAGGACATAGTGATGTCTCCCCATTAATCTGGCAGTGTTAAAAGATGGAAACTAGGGGAAAAAATGACTCATAGTGATGGAAATGTCAGAGAGCCATCAGTTTTTGCTGATTCAAAGACAGATACCAAAGAAGTTGTCATCCACAAATGGAACTGTATAGCCTAAGTGAATACATGATGGGAAAATGAGTTGTAATAAGAAAACATAAGTCACAAAAAATACTTAATTGGTGTAGATAAATCAGAATCTTTTAAAACATACAGTAACAACAACAGCCCTTTAACTAAACCATAACACTTAGAAATAGGTTTAGCTCTTTCACATCATACATATAAGTATTTGATTTATGTAGATGCTGCGTTCTGTATGGCACTTAGCTGACCAGATGCATCTAGAGTTCGAGTCTGATTCACCCTTTTTGTTCTCACAGAAATGAGTCTGTGGTTGTGTAAAAATATGTTTCCAGGCAATCAGAAAGACACCACACCATACTGATGTAATTGGACTTCTAGCCCAAGGAATTACTGTTGATTTCTTCTTAGCATGAATGCCTCCTGTAAGAGTACTGTCTGGATTTTAAATTAAACATCTTGTATATCTCACAGTCCTATAGCAAATCAGTTTGAAATAGGTTATCTAGTGGACATCTAGCCTTTACAATCCACCTCTGCCTGCTTCTTCTACTTCCCTTTTGTCAGATGTAGACTGTAGACAGGAGCTGCAATGCAGATATCTCCCCAGAGGATCAGAATAAGCAGGAACTCAGGGATCTGGCTGAGTTTATGAAACTATTGCTTGCTGAATTTCCATCTGGCTGCTTCTCTATGCCTCATAATTTGCTTCTTGTGAAACTCATTCCAGGTTCCTTAATAAATATTAACACTGTATTTGCAGACACTGAAACAGCATAAAACAAAGTGAGATGACAACACTAAAATTCTCCAAGTGAAGTCCAAGACAATTTTTTTTAAAAAAAGTTTTCTCCTGGTTTCTAGTATATACAGTTTTAAATGGAGTGGGCAAAAGGCAAGTGGTCTTGAGAAATCTTTCCCTACTGCCACCACTGAAAAGAGCCTATATCTGGTTACAAGGTGATGGACCTCCTGTGGCAAGGAAATTACATAACATTAACTTTTATTTGTTTATTATATTCAATATTGTATTGCATTGTATTCATGGCAAATGTTAATTCTCACCATGTGATATTTGGGTATCTTCAATCTCAGCTCCTGAAAGTCACCAGGAGATTTCTAGAATCATTGTTTTAGCAATAGGCAGACTCCATTCAGCTCAATTTAGGACTGACTCATAATTTGTAAGATCTCTTGGCAAGTGATTTAGTGTATTTTTTCCCAGTGATAAAGAGTTTTAGATGTTCATCAGTTGAAACACCACAAAAAAAGAATATTGGTGGAGCCATATATACATTCTTGCCATGATTTGCTTTTTTTTGCACTCTTGTCAACACACACACATGAGTTTTGCTGATGTACAGCAAATAAAACAGGTAAAGGAGCTGAAAGCTTCAGGAAATCTAGCAAGACTTCAGGAGGGTTTGAATGCTGGGAAGAGCAAATAAGAGAGACGATAAAGAGAAAAATAAAGAAGCAGAGCAAAGAAAAAATGTTCTCATCCATTCCCTCAATTCACACAAAGCTTTTAACTACCCTTTTGAGT
This sequence comes from Ctenosaura bakeri, assembly GCA_948474755.1. NCBI lineage: Eukaryota > Metazoa > Chordata > Lepidosauria > Squamata > Iguanidae > Ctenosaura > Ctenosaura bakeri. The sequence continues at coordinate 63,659 of CAOLHI010001617.1, forward strand.
GCCAAAAGTGAATGAATGATCCATATTCAACAGCTATTAAGTAGCATTGCTGTCATGATAAAAATGTAAACACTTCTGCTTTGACACTTGATGATTGTGCTGCATCCAGGCACAATATTAGCAGTAAACTTATATGATACTCACTTTCTTAATAGGCAGATCTATTTCATTGCTGGGTCATTGTCTGGCTCATTTTGTTGTTTGACTCAAAGGAATTGACACCTTCAAAGGTAGAGCTAATCCATCTGAGGGAGATGATAACTGGCATATTAGCTTGAATTTTGTTTGTCAGATGCCAATGTACAACACAAAAGCTTATTGAAACCCTTTCAGGCTTTACAATTAGAGCACATTGATACCACTGTAACTGCCATGATTCTACCATATATAACCATGACAGTTAAAGTAGTATCAAAGTGTTATGATAGTATAGTATGAAAGGGATTCTGCTTGAACCAGTGTTAGTGAAGAATACAGCACACAAACTCCCACTGTTTGGAATGATTCAATTCACATCAATATGAAATGAATACATATTCTTTCAGATTCTGGACTGGGCCCTTATATTAGGGCTTTGACACCATGTTGACTGCCAGATGATATTGCTGCTTTTTGCTGCCCAAGAAACTTCTTAAGGAGAGAAGTTAAAAAAAGAGACTTCATCACATCATGTTCCCAGGATTATTTCTGAGAAGGGAAAGATTGAAAATGTTCTCATTGAATGAAAGTGTGAGAAGGGAGGAGGTGAAATAATGGGAGCTTTCCCACATTCTGAATTTGAGTGGCGCTGCGTTTGAGGGTGGAAGATGAGCTGTTGTCTGGTTTCTTTACAAAATAGTTTGGTTTAATGAGCTCCATCTTGAGTGAAGGCCAGGGACTTGTATAATATTGAGCTTTAATGTAAGTGCTTTTGCACATGTAAAGGGCTTCACATAGGAGAATCAGCGTAGTGTTGTGAAAATTGGACTATGACTGGAGACCAGAGTTCAGCTCCCCAATCAGCCATGAAACCCACTGGGTGATCTTAGGCAAGTCATACTCTCTCAGCCTCAGAGAAACGCTGAACAAATCTTGCCAACCATGTGATAGGTTTGCCTTAGGGGCACCATAAGTTGAAAATGACTTGTGGGCACACAACAACAGCAAGGTCCTTCACATACGCTGTGTTGTAACGATGCTGGGACACAGGGTTAATACATGCTATGGGCATAATTACCTATCTCTGATCACTCCTTGAAGTCCCAGCTTCTTAAAGTGTCCCTGCAAGGTGGGACAATTTTATTTTTTTAATGTGTGTGTGTGTGCGTGTGTGTATTTACATTTCTGAAAAAAACACTAAAAATACAACAAATACATGAATGAATATACAAAAGAAGATTAAAAAGCAGCATCTAAGCAAACATGTTAAAAAATGAATTGAAAATGTAAGAGTAAAATGAAAGACAAAGATACATAGGAAGGAAAGGAGGAAAGAGCAAGGAAAAAAAGAAAAACAAAAAGAAATGAATCAGTCTCTCCCCTTCCATTAGGGGAGCATCTCAAAAAAGAATATCTCATCTCTTCTTCCCTCTCTCCCAAACTGTACTTTGTTATTATGAAAACATATAGACTTTTTTGCTTGTTAACATATCTGATGTAATATCTTCATATTTCTTCTTTTACAATCTATTTCAACATGCTTGCATAGTAAAGAACATTACATAGTAAATAACATTGATACTGTTAGATAATCTTAACCCTACTAATTTTTCTAAATACTGCTTACTGACTAAATTGCTTATTATTTCCACTACATCCAAATATAACCATGGCCTTATGAACACAATCCTGTATCACTATCCAAAGTTTGTAACTATATATTCACTAGTTAAACCTGTAAAACTATTGCATTTTTTATAGTATCACTAACTTCTAAATATGTCAATACCATTTGATGTTCTAAAGCCCATTTGAGAGTTCATATACCCAATCCTATTATCATCCTAAATCTGTAGCCATATTAACCTAATTTGGCCAAATATCCCTCTTGAATTGAATTTCCCACTTCTGAAAAAAACCATCTTTTCTCTGATTGCTTCTCATATAAAATTTTGAAAACACTGCCATGAGACAACACCCTTACTTTAGACATCTTTCAGCTTCTTTTAGTTTTGCAGAATGAATCAGCCCTTACACATGATTTTATAAAATCAGTCCTGGGATGACATCATGGTTTTTAACATCCTTCTTATTCCCCATTCATTCATGCAGGCAGGTTTCAACTTGATTTTGTTCAGTTTGCTTACACGTTCCAATTAAATTCAACCCTACCTTCTCTCCTTGCGGTGTGATCTCACTTTCACAAACAAAAATCTCCTGATCATAAATATTGTCTAAGATCTCTCTCTGTGAACTCTGTTTGTGCTAGGCTTGCCATTTGGTTATTATCTTATTTTGCTTCCATGTCCTATTTAATATCTCTCTCTGTACCTCCTCTTGTCTTCCAGTTCCTTGAACTCTCGTCTCATGATGCCCACCATTTAAATTCTTGGTTCTTCTCTTTTTAAAACGTTAACTTCCAGTTTTTAAATTCAACTGCCCCAATCTTCTAGGGCACAGAGACTTACTCAGTTCTTGATTTCAGAAGGAAGACAGCTGCAGAGACTTCTCTGATCCATTTTAATCCTAATGCTTCTTCGCTTTCATGAATTCCAGGGTTAATTAAGAGTTCTTTTAAAAAAAATGTAGGTTGCCAGCAGAGTATCAGCATATATTCCAATGTAAACAGCTGCTTTTCATGACAAGGGCAAGGTATTACTCCCTTTGTCCTTCCCATTCACATCACATTAACTAAAAAGTAAATGCATATAATGGGAATTCCATAACCAAATGGATAATCCTCTGTTGTCCCTTTATTAGGGGGGTGGGGTAAAACTCCAGCCAGAGATCCCTCTGCTGGTACTTTACAGTGAAAACTCTCATCACTGCAGGACTACACCAAGGAGTGTCTGCCAAGTTGGCTAGGTGGGCCAGTGTTATGATGGCCAGACTATAGATTTCAGGTCGAGGACACAGTGGTTTGCCCTATGAGGTGATAGTTGAGTTGATATTCTAGGATCTGAAACACAGATCACATTCTTAGGGCATCTGCCACAGTAGTTCCAAAACATGTTCAACTATGCTTTTTCAACTTTGTTATTTTTTGGGACCACTGGGAGGGAAGTTGCTGGAGAAACTGAATGGTCTTCTGAATAGTCAAAGAAAGCTGTTTCTAACTTTATATGTAAATGGGGGTAGAACTGGGTGTGTGCTTGGCAATCCTGGGTTCCCAAATTTGGACTTGCTGTGATAGTACAGAGTTGGAAGGGAAAGGAAAAAGAAAAACTTGCAGCAAATAGAAGTCAGAGATGCTAGTTCCTGTGTTTTCTTTGTGTTATTAGACCCAAAAGATTAAGACTGAAGAAAAACAACCCTTTCATGATCTGAAATAAAGTGTATACCGTAGCTATAATTGGAATGGAGCAATGGGTCTCTTAGCATTTATTCTTCTTTGTTTCTGTTTTATTAGTGTGACATGTAGATCTCTCATTATTAGTGAATTCTTTGCTTTCCCTCTCCACTTTTATTTTCCTCTGTCATTTCAATTTAAAATCCATTCCTTGTTTCCTTCTTAGTCTCATTTCTCTGCATTCCTTGTTGAAGTTCTAACCTCAAAAGAAGAGGCAATTTTAAAAAGTGAAATCCATTTTATGCATATATGTTCCGGAACACAAGGGACCACATGGTGATTCCCAAGGAGTCCCTGATCATCTTCTTATTTTTTTTTTTATTTTTTTTTCTGTATTGCAAAATGCCCCTTATACCCTTCAGGAATAATTTGATCACCACCATCACCCCAGTTACTATAAGCGCAAGGGAAGTTTTATTCTCAAAACCAGTGACTTTTTAGAGAGCATCTTCCAAGATTAGCCAGCACGGCTATTAGAGTGGCTGGGTAGAATGGGAGATGTAATCCAACATATCTGGTGGATACCAGGGATGGGTTCCTTTTGCAGGGAAGGAGCTAGCAGGCTGTCTTCTTTCTTTCCTTCTCTCTGTTGATGGTCTTGATAAAGAAGGCTGCACACTTTCAAGCTCCTGTGTTTATAGAGCCCCAAGGATCACTTTAATCTCCTTGCTGTCATGAAGCTTAGCTCCAAATTAGAGGTGACTTTTATCATGCAGTTTGATCTGCAGTAGCTCTTCTGAATGAATGAATGAATGAATGAATGAGCAATTAAGCCAGCATAGGGGGCCCAGCAAAGGGAGGGGGTTTTAACCCTTTGCCCTTGCTACTGATCAGATTGGAGTTGGACCTTGCCACCTGCTATTTGGAAAGGACTGTAAGCAAATGCAGACAGAAACAGGCCCACAGGCACTGACTAAGAGAAACAGATATGGAGATTTTGAAGCCAATTATCTTTTGTCCTGTCATATGCCCCTATTGTTCAGATCCAATCTCCAGTGAATCTCTTGAGAGATAGAGAAATCTTTTCAGTTTTATATATAGCTAACTACATATACATAAAGAGAGCCAGTATGGTGTAGTGGTTTGAGCAATGGACTGTGACCCTGGAGACCAGTGTTTGATTCCCCCCTTGGCCATGGAAAACCACTAGGCACTCTTGAGGAGCATCACACATGCTCAACCCCAGAAAATCCCATGAGAAACTCACCTTAGGGGCGCCATGACTTAAAGACACACAACAACAATATATACATACACATATACATGAAGGCACCATGCAGAACAAGGCATTCTGTCCCACCTACTGTGGCAAATGTAGATCTGTTGATAACTCATGGCTGAGGGGTTTTGTTTTCCTAATGTGCCTTAACTCCAGAACAAACACCCTTCTAAATCACTGGAAAACTGAAGGAACTATTCCACAGCAAACAAAGAAAATGATGCCAAAATTGTTAGAGTCTTCAGCTGTTAGTCAAAAAGAAAGTGGTGGGCTAACTAAGAGTCAGTAAGTAAAGTGTCAAAAACGTGGTTCCATTCCCATCTCAGAAACACCAGAGGGTGTATCCTGTTTTTTCCATCTGTTTCTTGTCTGCAAGTCCATGTTCTACTATATAATCTACTGGGTATCCAGGAGAATTCTGGATAATGTGTAGCAAACCAGCTCAATCAAATCACTCCAACATTCTGTTAAAGGAGAGAATCATGAGGCCCTTGAACTTGTTGTTGAACTTCAGCTTCCATCATCCTGAATCAACATAGCCAGTGGTGAGGAAGGCTGGAAGCTAGTCTCAAAAACATCTGGAGGACCTTATGATTCCCATCGATGTGTCAGATTTTTTTTAAAAAGCCAACAAACTGGAAGCAGCACATATAGCTTCTTGTCCATTACAGGAAGAGGACTCATGCATCAAGATAACAATGCACTGAAGGCACACAAGATAACAATGCACTGAGGCACACTTAGGACATGTCTGGAGTTCATACTGGCTATGCTGGCTGTGTTTTCATAGAAAGCCAGTGCGGTGTAGTGATCTGAGTGCTGGACTATGACTCTAAAGATCAGAGTCCTCATTCAGTCATAAAAACTAACTGGATTACTTTGGGCAAGTCACATTCTCTCAGCCTCAGAGGAAGGCAAAGGCAAACCCCCTCTGAACAAATCTTCCCAAGAAAATCCCATAACGGATTCACCTTTGGGCCATCCTAAGTCAGAAACAACTTGAAGACACAGAACAATGACAGCATGTTCACAAGCTTAACCATAATATTGCATTTTAAATACTATTTTGAGCCAAACTGGATGAGATCTGAAAATTTCTATCAGATGTTCTGCCCCTTATATAAGAAGAAGAGTTCAAACAATCGCCCTGTTGTTTGCCCTAGAGACACATATAGATACAGATATAGATGATATAGATATATTTTAAAAAGGCCTTTTTTGTTCATACAAAATAAAATGTAATTTTGCATGTCTGTTAGGAATAGAAAGTGATTTCTCAAAGTCATACAACTTTATTTCCTATTTCCTCACAAGTTGATTAAGGGCACCTGAAATGTGCCCGCACACACACAGACACACATACATTGAGAGGGGGAGAGAAAGAATTGGGCTGTGCCATGAATAATATCTTCTAGAACAATGTGTTATATAATTATATGAAGACGTATCTGATGGATGTTGCATGAACTTTCACAGGAAATGAAATTGTAATGGAATTCTTGTTTAGGCTGCTGGAAATAGCTGTTATTTTTATTCAAAGAAGCTGCATGCATATTATATTTTCTGCACATCTTTTGGCAAGTCCATAATGAATCAATGAATTTAAACATCGCTGTATTCTCTGAATGGTGAATAAAATCCAGCATATTTCTCAGTAAGATAGGTGTTTGTTTTAGGTTGTTTTTAATGTTGGCTTACCAAAATTTTCTGTGGAGCATATTCACATGGATGATAGATTATGTTTAATTTTGTATGTTTTCTCTGGAAGGTATATGAGGCAGTCCCATGTTACAGCGAATGCAATCGGTATTGCCTGGAAAGTAGAACCGTGGTCACCATGTGAAATCAACAGTGAGCAAAACTCTCTTCACTGTGGAGATGGAATACAAACTAGGAAAATAAGGTGCGTAGAAATAAAAATAGTTGAGCTTGATGCTGGACTATTATGGAAGTTGAACAGCTGTTTAGGCAACACTGAGGTGTTCATTCACCTGAAAGAGTTGAAAGGGAATAGGACAAAAAACATCTATAGACATATATGTGCTAAATCTAATATCAGTCCCACTTGGAGTAGATCATTGAAATGAATGGGAACTGTGGATCTCCACTTAGATAAATCTCATTGACTTCAGTGGGCTTAATCCAGCTGAGATTAACATTGGTTTTACTCCATATATTTACTGATGTATATCTGATGTCTGGAAGCAGCCTGCCTGACCCACCCTTTGGAAAGATACATGAAAATAATGATAGTCTATGTGGTAGAAATTCTGTTTCCAAGAATGTAAATGCACCTCTGCTTTCATTCAGATGACTTTTTTTAAATTAATACCAGAAGTGAAATATAATAAATGTGATGATATGTCATAGTTATTGCCTTTCAGTTTTCTGAATCAAGATGGCAATGGGACAAAACATATGCTAAGAGACAGTCAAACGATAAAGCACTTACTGCCAATTCTGTTTAAATGACTTGTATACCAGCTGCAGCATCCACCCTGATTTTCCTTTCCACATCTTTTTGATTAGAGTTCCACTTATACTCAGCTGGCTGGCTGGAGACAATGGATGTTATGCTCCAACCACAGCTAGGGTGGCTCCAGGTTGGGACTACCTGAACAAACAGTGCCAGTAACAAAACATACAAAATGACCTGCTGTAGTTATACAGACTGTGGCAAGGCATGCAGTGTATTAGTTTCTTTGCTCTTTGTTGTTTCATCCGTCATTGAATGCCCAACCAGTTACATTTTTTTTTTCTCCTGCAGATGTGTAAACACCACTGAAGAGAGTGGTGAAGAGACTGTAGCCAATGTGCTATGCAATCAGTCTGAAATTCCAGTTGAAACACAAAAATGTATCCTCTACTGTCCTGGTGAGTGTGTGGTGTCTGCGTGGGGTCATTGGAGCCAATGTCCACAGGTAAATTAGTTCTATGTTATTTCACACCCTTCATGTTTTTTCTTAATGCAAGTTCACCCAGGTGCAGAGCTATAAAACCTCCATTATTTTCTCCTTGCATGCAAGGATAAATAATGACTGCAGTCCCCCCCTCCCCCAACTATGGAAGAAAACTAAAAAATTTTTGCACAGTATTCTCTCCATATTCAAAAGTCCTACATATTCTGGTACAGAAAAGCATGGGATTGTGCGTACATATACACAAAGCAATTTTCTAGATAGAGGAAGGCATGGCTGCTTTGCAGAGAAAACATATGTGCACAGGATGCAATGTTTTTCCCCTGTAAATGTGTGTTTTGGGGTTGTTGTTTTTTGTGCAAAAAAAGTCATACCTTTCTTCATGCAGAAAAATCCTCTGGAACACTTAAAAAAACACACACAAAAGCACTAGGGAACAAATACAGAATACTATTTGATCCCTACACAGAACAGGGATGTAATTCTTCACTGAATTTCTTCTTGAAGGTAGCAGTGAGTAATTTTAGCAATGTTCTTTCCTCAATGAGAAAGTCTTCAAGGACAATAAAGTTTCTGAAGTCTGTTTGCTATTCAGGATTTACTCTTCTGTGCAAAATTTGGCCATGGCTGGTTTGCACAGTAAGCAGCATTGTCTGCACAAGATGCATTTCTGGGTGGAAAATATTTCAAGACAGAAATATTAATTCCAGTTTAGAAAATGCTGTTTTCTACCCAAAATGCTGATTTCTATGCAAATGAAGCATGTGCAAATTTGACACAGAATAAATCCCCAATTACAGCTTCTTTTCCTGTGTAGACGTCAACATTTTCAAAACAGGAATTGATATTTCTGCACTGAAATCTATGCAGAAATTGTTGTTTACTGTGCAGAAAATCCTATTTGCTTTGCAAAACAGTTAGGTATGAATTTTGTGCAGAATAAATCCCAGACTGTAAAGATTCTTATCAGTCCAGGACTCTTCTTATCAGAATTTTTTGACACTCAAAAGACATGGGTTTTTTTAACCATTTTTCAAATATTTTCAAATATTCTTTCCATCCTTAGCACAGAAGCAGTCAACAGATAATAACTAAGATCTCTTGGGGAAGGATTGTAACTCAGGCCCTTTCTGCACCACTCTTCCCAACCCACTATGAAGACAATACAGGAAAGTACCCAGCTGCGCTGCAGAAGGAAGAGGCATGGCTATGGCACTTCCTTCACCATGGAGCCAGCCGGTGCAGAGGGGAGCTCTCCTGTTGCACTGCCCTCCCGGCACAGCCAATGCCAGGATCCCCACTGGACATCCTTGCAAAAAGATAGAGTGTGAATAGCTCCTCAGTGGCAGAGTACCCACCTTGCATGCAGAAGTCTCTGATTCAATCACCGGAAACTATGTTAGGATCTTCATTTGTTTCATCAACCTTGCATGGTAAATATGGTGGTCCTATTCCAAACTGTGGATGATCTGAGGATCTAGGCATCTGATTAGTAACAGGACTGATTATGGATGTAGGTTGTCTTTTGTAGCTTGTTTGTTGCTGAGAGGATTGAACTTTTCAAGCACTTGAGAATTTGATATGGGTTGCCACAAACAATATACAATAATTAGGTAGCATTTGGTGGTAAGATTTCAGTACAAGAAATTTTACACAAATTTCAGTCAGCCTGACATCAGTACCTGGAAAGATCCTGGAGCAGATCATTAAGCATTCAGTTTTTAATCACTTAGAAAGCAACACGGTAATCATGAGAAGTCAACATGGATTTTTCAAAAATAAGTCATGCCAGACTAATCTTATCTCTTTTTATGATAGAGTTACTAGCTTGATAGATGAAGGGAATACTGTGGATGTAGCATATCTCGATTTCAGTAAGGCCTTTGACAAAGTTCCCCATGACATTCTTGCAATGAAGCTAGTAAAATGTGGGCTGGACAGGGCTACTGTTAGTTGGATTTGTGATTGGTTGACCGACCGAACCCAAAGGGTGATCACGAATGGCTGCTTTTCATCCTGGAGAGAAGTGACTAGTGAGGTGCCACAGGGTTCTGTCCTGGGCCCATTGCTGTTCAATATTTTTGTCAATGACTTGGATGAAGGAATAGAGGGCGTGCTCATCAAATTTGCAGATGACTCCAAATTGGGAGGGGTTGCTAATATGCCAGAGGACAGGATCAAAATTCAAAATGACCTGGATAGATTGGAGAACTGGGCCAAGGCGAACAAAATGAAATTCAACAGAGAGAAGTGTAAGGTCCTACACTTAGGTAGAAAAAATGGAATACAGAAATATAGGGTGGGGGACACGTGGCTGGATAGCAGTACGTGTGAAAGGGATCTAGGAGTCTTCATAGACCACAAGCTGAACATGAGTCAGCAGTGTGATGAGGCAGCCAAGAAAGCCAATGCAATTCTCGGCTGCATCAATAGGAGCATGGTGTCTAGACTGAGGGAGGTACTGGTACCACTCTACTCTTCTTTGGTTAGACCTCATCTTGAATACTGTGTCCAGTTCTGGGCACCCCAATTCAAGAAGGACATGGTCAAGTTGGAGCAAGTCCAGAGGAGGGTGACCAAAATGGTGAGAGGCCTGGAAGCCATGCCCTATGAGGACAGACTTAGAGAGCTGGGTATGTTTAGTCTGCAGAAGAGAAAGTTAAGAGGGGACACGATAGCCATGTTTAAATATTTGAAGGGATGCCACGTAGAGGAAGGAGAGGGCTTGTTTTCTGCTGCTCCAGAGACCAGGACAAGGAGCAATGGATTCAAACTGCATGACAGGAGATTCCACCTGAACCTCAGGAAGAACTTCCTGACAGTCAGGGCTGTCTGGCAGTGGAATATGCTGCTTTGGAGTGTAGTGGAGTCTCCTTCGTTGGAGGTTTTTAAGCAGAGGCTGGATGGCCATCTGTCGGGAGTGTTTTGAGGGTGTTTCTGCATGGCAAGGGGTTGGACTGGATGGCCCATGTGGTCTCTTCCAACTCTACATTTCTATGATTCTATGATTCTACAAAGGTGATGAGGAAATTCCTGCATTGTGAGGGAGCACCTAATTTCTTTTCATATAAGGACAACATTGCAGAAGCTTCTTGATTTTAAGTCATACATGATGTGTGTACTTCTAATAATCCAAAGCAGAAATATAGATGAGTATGTTTTCACTGCCTGCAAGTGTAAAAGTTAGTCAGTTCTGCAGGTACAAACATGGGAATACTGAAGACAATCTTTATAGGCATACTAGTTTATATACCTGGAATTGCCCAGGATTTTATTTTCTCATAGGTGATACTTGTTAGACAGATTTGAGATCCTGTGTCTCTAAATCCCCAAACTGTCCTGTCCTGTACCTGTAACTTTTCCCCATATTCTCCAATTCAATCTGTATTTAGAGTTACTAACATATAGAGGTTGGGTTCCTAAGGGAAATAAACTGTCCTCCTCCTTGCTGCTAGGCCTTATCTCCATAGCAACCAGCCTATTCATAACTCTCTGGCTGAGAATTCTAAAGGCCCCTCCTTGAACTGCTAACCCCAGGATTTCATAGAATGTTCTTAGGCAACCAATCATATGGGGTTTTAGCCTGACACAGCCAGTTATATGAAGTCTTCGCCTGCAGCCAATCATATGAGATCTTTGCCTGATACAGACAAACAAACTTTGACTTTTATATATTAGATTATTACTGAACTAGTGTAACAGTAAGGTACCAGTAGCATGTTTATTTTCACCAGTCATTTATTTCAAAAGTATGCATGATGTCTGGAAACTTCTTTTTGGTCATTACTGCACAGATACAACCCAAAGCTTTAAAATTTTTCTGCCTCTGAAGAATTTATTAATACATAAATATTTTGCTTCATAATTTGGGGGAAAAAGAAATCCCTTCAGGGGATATATATTCTATTAACATTCCAAAACAGTGAATGGAAGCGCGCTTGTATACTATCCACTTATTCAATAAATTTGAAAACCTAACTTGAAAACATGTTTAATTCTACTGACAGTAGAAAGGTGCTTAAATCACTTGTGGTGGCAGTGATCCACACAGTGAACCAGTCATTCGCTAGAAAGAGATGGTGCGGGGGGGGGAGAGAGAAGGGGGTAGATGGACAGATAGACAAGAAGGCCAAGGCCATAAAACTGGGTAGATAAATAGGCCTTTTTAGGGGATGGTGTGGAACAGGAAGGGCAATAACATATTACATTAGAACAAGAAATTATTGGAGTGGAGGAGAGATTCGCTGTTGAATCTTTCTATCTATAAGTTCCAAGGGACCATTGTAGTTGTAAATGCTGGCTATGAGATCATTTACTGAAGGATGAGGGCCAAAATTGTTAGGGTGGAAAAGAATATTTGTTTAAAGAACTATGAAAAGCTCAAGTGTTTTGATAACATTTCAGAGTTTCTTCTGATCTGTTTTTTGAAGAAACTTTTTAAATAAACAAATGGCTGATGTCCTCTTTTTTTCTCACGGAGTAGATTTGGAAGTGATTTTTTAGAACAATCCTTCTTTTAGAAAAATTGCTTTCCCCCTTGCCAAAAAAAATAAAAAATAAAAAATGACAGAGGAAGGGAACCACATAAAATAAATATCGCTCTCATGCTTCTTATTTACATGAAAATCTTTCCTGCACAGTGCCAAGATGAGGCTTACCTGTTTTCTCTTGGACACAATATCATGCAAATCAAATGAGGAAAAAGATTTTCATATAACATACTGTGATAAAGGGAAGTACATCCAAGTGTGCATCTGGAAAAAAAATCTGCTGCAGATAGAAATGTTTCAAGGTATCACAACTAATTGGCAGAATTTGCTAAGTATGGCAGAATTTCTGAGTTTCTAAGTGGTGCTGTCGGTACAATCTGCTAATCAGATTGCAGCTTTCCTTCCTGCTTTAATATTAGGTAGGAACATAAAACCAAGGCTTTGGCCATATTCACAGATACACAATTATAGCAGTCTGATGCTATTTTAACTTCTGTGACTGCATCCTGCAGAATCCTGGGAGTTCTCAATATCCCCTCCAACTGACAAATCTCAGATTCCCTAGAATGGAACCATGGTAATTAAAATGGAATCGGTGCTGTGACATCTATATAAACAATCTGTAAATCTAAGAATGAAAGGCTAGGCCAAGCATTCAGACAGACAGATAGACATGAGAACAGACAGCACTGGCAAAGAAAAGTCAAATTGCCATAGAGCAATCTGGAAGGTTGTCTTTTGATGTTATATGTTAACCCACCTTGTATTTTTAAAATACAATAGGGTAAGAAAATTTGAAAACCTAAATCAATGTGGTTTAGTATTTAAAAAACACATTGAGAAAACCTCAAGACAAATGCAGACAAACACATGCACATACACACAAATTGTGTATATCAAGGCAAAGAATATCCACACCATATGAAACCCAACATTTTGCAGGATACTGTGTATTCAGAATGAGTTATTCAAGCCATGTCTGCATATTGTGTAAATCAGCCTCTTTCTCTTGATTTGCACATATGTTTTCCTGGACATGCTCATTTTTGCAGATAGGAAAGGCCGGTTGCTGCATATCACTTCTAATGTAAAAGGTAAAAAGAAAAGTATTTTTTTCTTCTATTGTATGATTTTTAACACCTTTGCTTGATGAAGAAGCCAGTGAAGCAGAGAAAGCTTGTATTATGTATTTTATGCATTTTATGGTTGGCCTAATAAAGGTATCATTCTCCCTTCAGAGTCCCAGTGAACTTTTGTACTGCAAAAGTGCTGCTGGCCCTATGAAGGAAGTTTCTATTGATGCTAACAGATACTTCATTTAAATGCATAACAACTCTGAATACCATCTAGTTTAGCCCTAACTCTGTTTTCTTCAGTATTATATGACTATGAGTTATTATCCAGCCAAATATTCAGTCTTTTTCTTCTAGTCAATGGACTGTTTTGAGAACTGTTGCATCAAGAGTGAATGTACATCCTGTCTGTTTCAATAAACACTGGCAAATTAAACGGAAGAAGATTTTTCTTCAGAGACTTCATATTAGTTTCAGCTGCAACAGTGTGTTCACACATCATCATTTGATTTGTTACTTTGGTACAGGCAGCTGAAAGGCTATCGTCTCCTGCTAAATATAAAGCACTGAATTTAACATGGCAGTACCTGCAATGCTTTGACTCTGCATTCATCTGACTTGGAAATTTAATTAATTGACTTCAATCAGATTCATCAAAGCGTTCTTAAACTGAGTTAATATGCAAGTTGCACTACAAGTCCCTGAAATAATTATCTCAGATTTATTGTATCAGCTGTCAGCTTTCTCGCTTACAACGGTTGATAACCCTCAGTACCAGATCTGTGTGGCCTCTGTGTTTGCGTCAACTGTTAACATTTACAGTAACTAATTCAACAGGGTTTGATACTGGTTCATTTAATTATGCAAATTTCTAGCACAAGGACTCCTACTGTTCCTTGTGGATCAGCCGCACTTCCATAGCAGCTATGAATATCGAGTAAGCTTATATCTCATAAATAAGATGCATTCTACTGACATATTATGGATGAAGGCAGATTCAAGACAGAGGATTAGTTGAAAGAATTTTTTCTTTCTAGATATCATCTAGATATCCAATGTAGGTGTCCCATCAAAATCAATGGGACCTATGCTATTTGTAATTCATAAATCTCACTCAATTCAGTTGCCTGCTTCAAATAACTATGGATTTAGGCTTTCAAATTCTCTCTCTCTCTCTCTCTCTCTCTTTTTTTCAAAATGTGCAAATTCTGAATTTGCTTGAGTGTTAATTGTCCAAGTGGAGAATCAACAAACAAGATAAGCATTCTTATCTCATGTCTTTTTATTAATGGTAAGATTAATTTTAGTATCCACCAGTACTGGGTTGTGCTTGAGTGGGAGATGTGACCCTTAGGCTTAAGTGTGATCTTGTGCTTCAAAAGATTTACCATAAAACCCTTGTTTCTCCCTGCCTTTCAGTTATTATAGCCACAGCTTATAGTGCCAGTGAGCTCAAGGAGCCTCACTCCTTTCCCTGCAAACTAGTGCCATTTTGGACTCTCAGCACTGGAGTTGTGAACTAGCTTGAGTGGCAAGAAGTAAGTGGTTTCTCTAATGCAGAGATGGACAACTTTGGTAGGCTTGGAGGTCCAATTTCCAGTCCAACCTACTCCCCTTTTGCAGGCCTCAGCAGGTTTAGAAATGGCCCAAAGTCAAAAGCAGAAAAGTCTGTTTGGCCACTCTCAATTGTTGCTTTTGGATTTTAGGGAAGTGTGCTTTGGAGGTGCTTGGTTCGACTGGGAGGGTATGATCCCCCACCCCAAAGTCAGAAACTGTCACTTCTTGAGCAGAAATGACAAATATTTTTCAGGTGTAAGGGTTGACAACCACAAAAACTGGTGGCCAATGATCCACCCTTACCCACCCTGCTATAATGTATTGCTGTGATCCTTTCCTTGGTTTTTATGAGATTGTTGTTCTTGGTGTTATGTGCCTTCAAGTCATTTCCATCTTACGACAACCCTCAAGCGAACCTATCACAGGGTTTTCTGGGGCTGAAAGTGTGTGACATGCCCAAGGTCACCCAGTAGATTTCCATGGCCAAGCAGGGAATCAAACCTTGGTCTCCAGGGTCGTAGTCCAGTGTTCAAACCACTGAACCATGCTGCCTCACCTATGAGATTATACCTCAGACAAATAAGTCACTTCATTATACTGTTAATATAGAATATACATTCTGAAACCAGAGCCAAAAAGGCTTTAGCCCCATTTTTAGGCACTTTCCAAATACATGGAAAGCCATGTGTGTATGTATGTATGTATGTATGTATGTATGTATTTATGTATGTATTCCATTGCCAGTCTGATGCTCTACTGACGAAACTGATGCTATACAAAAGTCCACAGAGTTTTAGTGAAAGCAGAGTGTTCCACACAATCCACCATAGTACTCCACACTACCCCTTCCTGTTGCAAATCTAGAGCGTTCCTGAACACTGAAAAGAAAGGAATGGTCTTCAGTCATGTAGAGCATTGTATGAGGATTAGAACCTTCGAATGCCCTCTGGAAACACTGGGATTCCATTAAGGAAGAGCATGTCTCTTTCAGATTAATGAAATTTACACCATTTCAGCCTTAGCATCAGAGGTAAAGTGTAATGAAATATAAATGCTTTAATTATGATTGAAAAGTACCCATAGTCTCCCCCACCCAGGAACACATTGTTATATATGAACACTGCAAAGAGGAGTAA
Organism: Ctenosaura bakeri; assembly: GCA_948474755.1. Lineage (NCBI taxonomy): Eukaryota > Metazoa > Chordata > Lepidosauria > Squamata > Iguanidae > Ctenosaura > Ctenosaura bakeri. The sequence goes on from CAOLHI010001617.1 coordinate 79,539, forward strand.
ATGTTCTCAAACCTTCTTATTCTTTGGATAAGTGTTATTCTTTGCCAGTGATTAACAGCTTGAGGAGGAGGGATGTGTGAGGGAGTTCAGGAAACCATTATGGATTAATTGTGTGGAGCTAGATTTTTTTAAAGCACCGCTTATGTTGTAAATAGCTTATTAAATTGTTACAGAGTGTTCACATCTGCATGCAGATTGTTATGAATGGTTCATTACACAGTTAAAACTGGTCAAATCCCTTCCCTACAGAAGCATTTTCTGCAGTGCAAGCCTCGAGTTGCACATTTCATTATGAATAGCTTGTTAAACATCATGTTCCAAGTGCCATATGCAAGCATTCCAATAAATTACAGGGCCGGTAGGCATATTACAACCTTTGTAGCCTACAGTTATGAGGGCTATATGAAGAACTAGTTGGAGAACTCTCCTGGAGCATTTCACAAAATCTTAAAGTTGGAAGATACTACAAAGTATTAGGAGGTACTACCTTCTTTACCATCTTGCATAGAAGGCACTTAAATGTTAATGTACATAACCCATCCATATCTTAAGAACACTGTCAAGTACTACTCATTTTCAGCAATAGAGTAAGATACTTCTGCAGTTCATTTCTTCTGTTTGGCTCTCAAGCACATGTTTATGCTCGTATTTGCATGTGATAAAATGCTCCTAATTAGTTGTTAAGTGATTGTTAAAATTGTCAGCAATCAGTCTTAAATAGTTGACAGCTTTTCCAACTCTCAATGCTGAGCCAGTCTAAGGCCCTTTTTGCATGGCATTTGCCATGCGAAAGGGCACCTGGACTGTCACACGATTGTGAGGAGAGATCCACACGATGCACTCACAGTCACACGATGCTCCAGGGCCTGGAAGGTGCAGCTCATGCACTTTTTCATTTTTGGCTTTCAGCCAAAAATGGTGTGCGATTGCACATTGCTCCAGGGCCCCACGCAAACTTGCTGTGTGTACGGAGCCTCGGAGCTGCTGCAGTCGCACTTCTTGCCCCAGCGCAGCCTGGGAAAATGCCCGGCTGTGCTGCGGAAGGAAGAGGCAGGGCTCTCGTGCTACCTGCTCAGGAGCAGGCAGGTCGTGCGGAGCTGAAGCAGCAGGGATGCGAGAGCCTCTTGCTGGAGGCTGCTTGCGCGATCCCTACACCCCAGCACAGAAAAAAGGTAAGGTGCGGAAAGGTCCTAAGTGATATTTTTCATCACAGAGATGTAATAGTCTTTTCTGAGCCTGTCAAAACATTACTTTTCCCCAAAGAAATGCAAAAGTCTCCTTAGAGAACTCATGTAGAAGGTAGAATCCTTCTACCTTCTACATGAAGGACTATTAGTTGTAGTTACTGGAGTGGGCAGAGACACTCAATATAACCTGAGCAAGATTCTCAGTGTGAATACTATTAAACATTACCATTGAAGAGTGGGACATTTACCAAAGGAATTCTCATTCCTACATCAAGACAACAATCTGAATAGTTCTTGCCTAGCACTACTGTAGCCAAAGCTTTCTTGCTTGTTACAGTATATTTTGGGCTATTTGCTAAGGTTGTGTAAATCATTGGAAAATCCAGAATTCTCACAAGATTTCTTAGCACTAAGAGTTTTGGGTACTATGAAGCATGAGCAGACGATGAGGCTTAACTCATTAGGGCTCAGTTTATCACCATCATTTTATCTCATTCTTGTGCTGAGAATGTGGGTGCAGTGCAGTAATCTTTCATCTTGTAGGGACCTACCTAGGGATAATGAGAAATTTTAATCCTAAATTACTCATTTTTTTACCTACAACCCCCCCCCCAAATGGAGCGAAATCTACTCTGCATTCAAAATCCCTACATTGTTGAGTGTCTGATGCATTTTACATGTTCTCATTTGAACGATACATATGGGAACGCAGGTTCATTTTAAAAAGGAACGTAAACACATTTAAGTGGGGAAAATGTGTGCATCTGAAATATATAAAGAAAAGCTGTGCACAGTTCTGTGTGAGGAGGGAGCTCGCAATCCATTTCAGAACTGGCACAGAACAAGCCTGTTATTAGCAGAATGAGAACCTGATCAGCATGATAGAGCTGTTGACAAGACAATGGGAGATCCATGATCAGATGTTACAGCATTTCAAGTGTTAGCAAACACAGGTGCAGGGGATGAGGTCTCCCCAGATCCATCTTTAACCACAACCATTCAGTGAGGGATGGGACACCCATAATAAATAATGATCAAGCATTGTTTTGAAATGGGCCTGACCTTAAATGGGCCTGACCTTAAAGGATCAATTTAGTCTGGATTCAAAGTTATTTGTTTAATGTGGGTCTAGTTTTAATTGGGCCCCATTTTGGCTCACCTCCTTCGTGAGGCTTTACCTGGAGTTCACTATCCCTGCTGCTACCTTTTCTCCACAACTAGCCATGACAAGGGGAGCCACATTGATAGTGGTGACTAATTGTATTACAGGTTTCCTGTTTGAGGTCTAGAAAGTGATGGGAGCTCCTGTCAAAGTTAAGAGTGGTATAGTTTAAGTACAGTAAATGCTTTCAGGTGAGAAACATTGGGAACTGCATCTCCCAAGTCACCCAGCAGCAGCAGACACTTCTGAAAATACTCACTACAGAACTCAGGCTTTAATCCTAATATGTCTATGCTGGCAGAATATTCCGTACTCTCAAATCCTTGTTGAAGTTAGATTGGGAATGTGCACCTGGGAGAGCTTAATGGTGGTGATTAAAGCTCTTAAAAGTTAGGCTTGAAGTCTGGTGGATTCTGATCCCTATTTAGAAAACTTGAAGGAGTTTAAATATTCACTTTATTTTTTTAAACCAGTCGCATAGCTGGCGGGGGGCAGGGAAGATCGTCCCCCTCTGGAAGCACTTTTTGGGGGTGCTGCTGGAGAGGGAGAAGCTGGGTAGGGAGAAAAATCCCGGTTCAAAGTTGGCCAGTTGGCAACCAAAGTTGGCAAATGAAGAAAGGTGGTGGAAGAGGGGAGATGGAAGCTTGATGGGAAGAGACGCTGACAGGGCCTGCTGGGGGAGTGATGGAGTGGCAAGGCCAGTGTGGGGAGCTCAGGAGAAAGCAGGAGAGGGGAGGGGGAGCTGTGATGAAGGAAGGCAAAGTGGCAGTGAAAGCAGGCAGAGGGCCTCTTCCTCTCCGCCCTCCATGCCCCACCATGAGGGAAACCCAGCTCAATAACTGAGATAGGACCGGAATCGGAAAGTAAGTGGCAGAAACAAAGTGTAGGGGGAGAGGGGTTTGTCAGTGGATAGGTAGTTGGAGAAGTTGGGCACTTATAGCTTGACTTCTTCTCTGGCAACTTCCAGGTGTCCTACGCAAAATGTAGGGCACCTTTGTGTATGTATGTCATATATAATATGCATATAGAGACCAAGCAAGCGTGTGTTCATCAAGTTTTCCAAAACAAGGGGAGGACAGGTATATATGTGAGCTGGGAGGAGAGGGAAGGGGAAGAAGAGTGTGGGAAATTGGTGGCAACAGTGAGTGGGGTGGGGGAAAGAAGAAACCTGGAGAAGTGAGGTAGCACCATTTTTGCACAGGCAGAGTGAACAGTCTGCACAGTTTGCGAAAGCACTGTAGAAGTCCTGCAAAAGGCACCACTTTTGCAAAAGCGAATGAAAAAAATATCAGAGCCCAAACAAACCCAAACAAATGCTGAAAAGGACAGCTAGTTCCCTTGCACACTTTGGCGTTTTGCAATGCAGCTGTTGTGAGTGTGTTTCCGTCTACAGGACAGAAAGAGAGAGAGAGAAACTGAGAGGCGAAGGGGGCTGAGTCAGAGAGGTGGTTGGGAAAATAGAGTATGTACATTCCATTTTTTTTAAAAAAAAGATTAAGTAATTAAATATATATGCACTCTTTCCTCCCTTTCCCCCACCCATCCCAACTCCTGAAAGCCCAAGACTAGCACGCATCTGCCAATAATACTGGGTGAAGGTGGTTTCTGCCTTTCCCTTGCCTTCTGTGGCATAGCTGGGAGGCAGGGGGTGGGCTGGTCAGCCCTGGGTGCAAAAGGGCTGGCTACACCACTGTTTTAAACAATTCTGAGATTCATCACCAGTGCTCCCACCATAGGTTATTCATCCATACAGGCCCTACTCCAGCATCCCAGTTCATGATCACTCTTCTTTTGGCCTCTCACGTTGAGCAAAAGATCTGACTAAGGTGGAGAGGGTTCCACAACTGGGATGTCACTGAAGAGCAGGTCTTCTCCTATGTCCTCCACAATATATTGCCTCTATGAATGTGACACAGAAGAGGTCCTTTCCAACAGATCTCAGTTCTCAGGCAGGCATATCTGTAGAGAGGCTCTCCCTTGGGTTTCAAGTTTCCAAGCCATTTAGGGCTTTGAATGTTACCATCAGCACCTTGAATTCAGACCAGAAGCATATCAAGAGCCAGATATTACACCAGTTCTTATCAGAGATATCAGGCAATGAGCAAAAATATAATTGATTACAAGAAATACAATGTTTGGGTTTGTTAAATATGGCTCTGGATCTGGAAGGCTTTTATAGCTTTTAAAGTAAGTGCTCTTTAGGACAAAAACTGGTCTGTTTATACCTAGATAAATACATTTTCACCAAAGCATTTCAGGGGACTTTAATAGCTTACACAGTAATCTTTTAATGTCATAATAAACACAGAGACAGGATTTGAAAAAAGGTATACTCTTGTAATGTTTTCTGTGTGTGTAAACACACTGCTCTGTCTTTGTGTTATAAAACTTGAGAAATTCTGCAATTTAAAAAATGAAGGAAAAGCACTTTAATCATTGTTACAGTTAGCTTCCTTGAATACCAGATAACAAAAATCAGGCTAGAATTTAAAATAACTCACCATCTAAATTAAATAAGAGCTTGTGCTTGCTTGATGACAGTTTAATGGGATTGAGAAGTTGTGCTTTTCTCAGGGAAAAAATGGTTTATAAGCCTTATATGAATAGTATTCAGAGTCTTTTTCTCTGCAATTCAAAAAAATTGTTGAGAAAAGTTGTAGACAGAGTGGATTGCCAGCCACAGAGCTGTTGCTTACATGCCCAGAAACAAACTGAAAACATTGACAGATTCTGCGACTGCACATCTTGCTTTTTTCACATTCCCTGTGTATGGAAAATATCTCTGTTCAAATATATATATGTATGTATGTATGTATGTATGTATGTATGTATGTATGTATGTATGTATGTAGGTAGAATCTTCTGTATGGGGAAGGAGGAGAACCCTGAATGATCTAACCCTATTTTGCTTCTACAGGCAGTAGATTTACAGTAGATTGTGGCAATAGGCAAGACTGTTGAGCATGCTGCTAGAGGCCCCTGTTGTTAAATGCAGCATTTTTGAATGAGTTATTTTCAGAATCCCAATCTTTTTGCTCAGCTATGTGAAGCCAAAACCAAATTGCAGTATAAATATTAGTTACTCTCTGTTTAAGCAGAAGATCCAAATGAATATTAAAATCCATGTTTGAGCTGACACTCGAAGGAACAATGTTCAGAAATGATTCTTTGTTTTCTTGTGCCACTCATAGGGGACTTGAAGTAGTTTCGCTTTCAGCTTATTCTTGGATGTTGAAGTATACTGCCTAAAGTGCTAAGCAGAGACCTAATGTGAACGGCAGTGTGAACTGATGTCCATTTAAGTTCTTGAGTTTCACAACAGGCACTTAGGGCATTTCTCTGTTGTCTCATATATGCTGCCCATCTACTGAGAAAATGTGGGTGTTGAACAGCACCATTATCCTGCCAGAATGTTGCAAGGGATAAAACACAAATTAGGTAGGCTGAGATCCTATATTGGACACATAGCCATGATCTCATGGTTATGATTGTCTCCTGATCTGACTTCCATGGCCCACCTAAAAATCTAGCAGCTGTACTAAGGGACTGAGTCCTGCAGTACTGGTGGGCAGGACATTGAAGGATGACAAACCCAGCCCGCTCCCATCAGTTAACAATGGTGTGGCTAGCAGAAACAGGGACCCTGGGGTGTCCTATCACAACTCCTCATTGCACCACTTGTCACAGGAGGGGTCTGAATGCATTATCCTTCAGTTGGCTGCTCACAAACATCACAGAATGACAATGCTACCAGAATTGGAAATGTCAACTGGAAAAATTTAAAAGGTTGTAAGCCTAACTTCCAATGTCATAACTGGCTAACAGGATGCCAGCCAGTAGTTTTCTTGGGAAACCATTTTAGCTTTGCTTCTCACTGAGAAGAAGGTATATATAGATGAGAATATGCCTCATCATTTTATTTTGTTTGGAGAGCAGGCCGAGGCAAAAGCAACAGGCTGCAGATAGACATATCTACCAAGCTAGGTGGAACCAGATTTTGATTGTTTTCCCCACTCTCTGGTCTGCCTGTATCTGCCTGACTCATCTTTAAAGTGACTTTTAAGTCTTATGTAATAAGCTACCATTAAATACAATATTTGTATACAATACAATATAAAGTCTTATGTAATAAGCTACCATTAAATACAATTATGTAATAAGCTACCATTAGATACAATAAAGAAAAAGAAAACAGCCTTGTTCAGAATTGAGAGTTCTCCTCCAAAACTGGTCAAAAAGATTGTTTTCATGCTCAAGATGGCAAAAGTGGTCATTTAAAAGATGACCCTTCTTATGTTTCTTCAGCACATTGATTGATTTTAGCAAAACAAAAGAAATGCAGTCGAGCACTAATTGGGAGCATATCTCCAGACACTCTTATTTTATTTTTATTGGCAAATCATTTATGCTATTATTCTGGCCTTCAAGGACAAACAATCAAATTAATTGCTCGAAAGGTAATAAATGATTTGTAAACACTTTGCAACGGGATTAGTGTGCAGGTAATTAAGAGTAATAGCTGATCTTTGATGTTGGGGTGACCATTCCTCAGCGAGCAAGAGAGCTTCCATTAAAGTTATTTACTGTATGAAATCATACCACAAAGTGACAGGGAGCTACAATTAAATGATAACATTTGCCTAACTCAGACTCACTGTGAGACCAGAACCGGGAAGAGGGGTAAGTGTCCCCCGGTAGGAATCCAATAGTAAAACCACTGGGGGACCAGACTCAGTTTTCTGTCTTACATTGTAATTGGGTTCAGAAACGGCTGCACTGCAGTCAATTGGACCACTGCCAGACTTGTCTCAGGCTAAGCCACTGCAAATTTGAGTTTCTGAGCTGTAATAGCTGAAGTCTTCCTTTCAATAATTAGGCGGAAGGAACGAGTCTTCTCCCTCCCTCCCCCCTCCCCGTCTCTTTCTCTCTCTCTCACTCAAGTTCTGCCTTCAATGACAGCCGCAAAGCAATAAAAGCCTGTGTTTTTGAACTGCTGTCTCTGTAGTTAATGAGCTTTTAAATGGGAAAAATAGAGCCCTCCATGTGATTTATGGAAGGACGTTACTGGAAAAAAAAACCCTCAATATTTATAAAAATAGGCAGGGAGATGTGGCACATTTTTTTGACCTGCCCCCTGGCACTTTCTTTAATCCCTTGTTTCCCCCTCCCTCTCCCAAGTGAACTGCTATAAACTTGTTCCCATCAATTAGATACAATCAAGAATATTTAACTGAACTTTTAATGTGCTTATTTTGGTATTTAGCAGCGTAGAGCAGGGTTTTTTTCCATTCTATTTTATTGCTTGTCTCATTTCACATCACTTGGAATCAATAACGGTGTTGCTATTGACATCAAATAGGCTAGGATTTGCTAGTTTAGTATGGCATAATTCTGCAACTCTTAATCACTTAAGTAACCCCATTAGCCCCAGTGTCACTAGCATCAGAATGAAGTATAGCAGGTTAAGACTCGTACAAGCATATACTGACATAATTGCCCTTTATGAGCTTGTGAAACTATTAAATAACTGAGGTTGTTGCTTATTGACTTGGCTGCTGATCAGAGGTGTGCCCTGGAGAAGGATAGGAACATGTTGAAGTTCTCATCTTTTTTACTCCAGCCAATGAGCTGAGTCTTTCTTGGTCGGTCAAGGTATCTTACTGTGCTTGGAAAATATATCATCTAGGAACATGACACATTTTTTTATTACTTGTATGACAACAAAGTTGAATGGACTCACCTCTATCTCTTGAAGTGCTAGTTTTAGTACTCATAAATATAAAAATGGAGGTAGATTTTCAGTGTGACATTTCATGTTTGCTATGTTCAGTGGGGCTTAACAGAAGGTTCAGATTTTGAGCCTCAGCAGAGGACACTGCTAGTTCATTATATCGTTTTGTGGGAGGGCACAGTAGGGTTTAGTCTTTATCACAGTTTTGTTAATATAGTACAAAATGTGGAAGGAAATTGAATTGAGAAACTTCTTGTTTGAAGTTTCTTGTTTGAAGTCTGTTATGAGAAACTTCAGTCTTCCTCCAGCTAAGATGAGATAAATTCCTTCTATTTATACCTTTTCCATACAAATGATTGAACCTTGGCTCAAGGTTTAAGAGCATCACTGGATTCTACCATGGCTCTGGAATCCTTCAAAGCTCAAACAAGAAGAGTCTGATATTCTTCCTGATCATTCCCAAATAGAGTCCACACCCTATTGCCCTCTACCCTGAAGAACTTTCCGTATACATCCCATATATATCCTGGAATCTCAGATCCCAAGAAGAAGCCAATGACTGCATCAGATAAAGGATCAGTCTTTATTCTTTGGTTTTCACTCTTGATAAAATGATAAAATCTCTGGCAATTGTTCTAGGCTAATCTGGGTACAATTTTTGCCTTCTTCCTCAGCTGAAGAATAGCTGGCCATGGTGGTGACTGCTAACATGTGAGTTGTAGATAACAAATGAGTTGTCCCTGTCCAGGGTCAAGTCAGCTTAAGAACCCAATTTTCATCTCTTGCTTGGGTCTCAGGTCCATTTGATAGTAGGATCAAAATAGAGCAGAACAAATTCCTCAGCTTTCATTCAAGCTGCTTTTCTAAATGGAAGTATCAGTGAATCCAACCTAGTTTCCTCATGTGGTCTGTCCAGAGTTCTCAGTTGCAATAGCCTGGTTAAAACTGGGTGCCACCAACCTATTTACAAGACACTTCTGCATATCAGTTTAGGAAACTCATTGTTGATTTTTCGTAGAGACAAGACCATAGACACTCTGACATTTTGAGTCTGTCAGCCTTCCTGCCTTTGGTAGGTGATATTTACAAGTCTCCGTTTCTCAGTCTTAATTCATATCCTGGAGAAAACCATTATTTTGCAAGTTTGCTGGTTGGCTGTTTTAGAAGGTGTCATTTATACAGCAGAAAAAACATATTCTTTTCATGGTGATGACTGCTCTAGAGGTTTTGGACCCTGCCAGATACTTAATTGGACTTCTTAACCACTGTATGAAGAAAACACTGGATATATGCAGGGAAAGAATGGATTCTAACAAGATTGGAGAGCAAGGCAAGCTGGACTGAGTCTGCCGGAAAGGTACCAGAATGGAGCTAGAGAGAACCATGGGCAAAAATTATGAGCCATGATCATAGCTTTCTTTTTGGTTTTACCTTTTACAGCTCTAAAACTAATGAGCTGAGCTGTTTTTAAAGGAAGCAATGGTTTGGTTCAATAGCTATTGCTGTGGCAACTACCATAAAGAAGCCATATATCACATCTGTGGTTTCTTCCTGGTACACATTCAGAATCCCTTTAGATTACTTTCAGGTTGATGTGAAGGAGATGGCATTACACAACATGATTATTCAATGTATTTCAAGGAGGAAGATTTAGCCTGAAAGGTTGTTTAATAACCCAGTTAACCCAGTCAGTCCTCGCCCATTCCAAGCACATGCCTATTAAAATGTTTGTACATCTTTGTCTCTTATTTTCCTAGCCCTGTGACCCCAACATCATGCAAACACGGACTCGGCATGTGTTGCGATCTCCTTTAAAACCCAAGACCTGCCCTGAAAGTTCACAAATGCGACTTTGTGTTCTGAACCAAAATTGTTTTCAATATCACTACAATTTAACAGGTAAGCACCCTTTACCATGCTTGTCTCTGAAGAGGTGGGTGGGTAGGATATCGGAATACTGATAGGTACTAGAAACATGATTCAAATTTTCCGATAGCCCTCAAGATTGCTCAGTGGCTTTTTTTCAAGTCCTTACCTCTTATGTAGGTAAATGATCTTCCTAATTTTGTTCAGTTCCTCATATTAGTTTGTTTGGAGGCTGAGAAAACCAAAGCATTCTGAACAATGCAAAAAGCTTCAGAAAAGAAAAATAATAAGATAAGCAATGAATCAGCCTTTTTTCCCCCAAGTGCTTCTATATTTTAAATTATGTTCTATTTATTCAACAAGCAGGACTTATATATTCATTTAATATCAATGTACAGACCATTGAATGCTTATTTGGAAGTAAATCCCTTTGCTCTCTGTGGTGCTTACTTCTAATTACATATGCCCAAGGTACATTTAATCTGTATTCACATGTGTGTGTGTGCCTTTGTAAACCTCAATTTGGATTGGGACTGTACCAGATAAAGAGGGAATGTGACCTTCTTCACCGTATACTTTATTCCCAACAACAACATCATATACTTATTTCCTTACCCAAAAGTTGCTGTTTAACCAAGGAGGGAAACAGTATTAATGCTATGAGTGTAGCCTTCTTTGTAGTGATCTAGATGTCCTTTTGACATTCATGTTTTTTGGTGACCAATAGGGAAACACACACACACCTATACAAACTGAACATTTCAAAGAGCATTGAGAAAGGGGGAAAAACTCTAACTGAATAATCATAGTACTTACACCTTGAAGACTGAGAACACTTTCAATTACTTGCGGTTTATGGTTATTTTAAATATTACTTTTGTAAAATGATACAAAAATCACCAGCCAGTTTAGATTGTTTATACTGGGTTGAAGACATCAATGTTTTAAAAGCACTTTATTTTATATATATTTATTTATGTAATGGAACATGACTCACTTTGTCAGACAACATTCAGTTGGAAAATGTGACAAGCTGCTTCTGCTTCTTTGGGGGAGCAGCCTTTCAGAAAATGTTTATAGCTTTGTTATCCAGGAGAGCAGTGTGGCACTTTGAGAAAGCATGGGCTGTGTGTAAATGATACAATTTTATCAATGTTGGACAGTTTTCAGCATGCTCAAAGAGACTGTAGCACTTAAGAGACACTGAAACAAATCTATCTAGGACTATGTTTGTATGTTTGTTTTATTTTTTAACTCATTTCTTCTTGGCTTTCATATGGCCATATCAAACAAAGATAGTTTCATTGTTTTTAAAAATTAAAGATTCTCTCAGCAGTGGCTGGCAGAACTAAATGCAGTTGTGATGTGTCTCTAGACTGGAGCACATGCCAATTAAATGAAAATGCAACTTGTGGACAAGGGATTAGGAATCACCTTCTGAGTTGTATGCGTAGTGATGGGAAAGCAGTGAATAAGAACTACTGTGACCAGGTGAGTTTCGTGTGGGTTCTCTGTGAATAAGCACGGTTGTCAGTATGTATCTGAGTAACTTGCATCACAATAGGCAGAATCTGGCTTTTTTTTTTTTTTTTTCTAAGTTGAAGCCACTGAAATCCTGAAGTCCATCTATCGGAGACTGATGCCAAAGGGGAACATTTAGAATGAAAGGATCCTGAGCCTAAGAATTTTTTTCTGACCAACAACCAAACTGAACACTTTTCAGAATCATATCAAAATCCACTTCTGGTCATCCTGAGCTTCTCTCCCTCTGACCATTTCAGCAGTATCTTTTAGACCAGGAAGGATAATGTTGCTGCTGCTGTTCAGGAATAAGGAATTCAAAATCCTTGATGATCACCCAGTTATCTACTGGTTAATCTACCTTCTTCCCACTTTTGCCCTACAAGGTCCTGCCCTGTAGAAGCCACTGGGCAAATCTCCCAGCAGAGATTGCAGACTCCAAATCACTAAGCTCAGCCTCAAACCCCTCCCTTTAATGGAAGACACTTAGAGACCATGGAAAGTAGTGAGACACTCCCGTTTCGTACATGGTTTTGTAATTAAAGGAAACATGTGGAGTAGGATCAGCTATCCTAGAATCTCCAAGAGGTGAATCCATTTGTGAATCATGAGTGTATTTATTCATACAAATGAAAAACAGAGCAAGCCATCATTTGACATGAAACAATAGATGACCGTATTAACTAATAGCTTAGTCTTAATATAACTGACTCTCCTCTTAAAGCTATCCTAACTTCCAGGATTTTTGTAATCCTTTCTTTCCCTCTGTAATCTTTGTAAAGCTCTTCTTACTCTACTGGCTCTCATCTTCTGCAACTCTGACTTCCAACTGACTTTCTCAAGTGACTCTACTTACTTGTCCACCATTCCATCATACTCCCCTGCTGTCAGTAATTGTCATGTTGTCCTACTGAAATCAAGAGCTCTTCTGAGTAGGAAAGTTTAGAGTATTTCTACATTGCAGCTGTCACCATTCAGGTCAACTGAAGCAGAATACACACAGGCAGGAGAGTGTAAAGAAAATATACTTTAAAAAAAAAGAGAGAGACTTGCCTACTGAAAGCTAAAATATGTCCCAACCTAGAGTTGGATAAGCTGAGGTAAATGTGAAAATGCTATTCCTTTTATTTCATTTTTGCTTTTATTTGGCCCACACAGATGAGTGACTTATTTTGTTTCTCTTTGTAGCTAAATCTGGAGAAACCTGCAAAAGTAATTGGCTGCCATGTGGAATGTATAGTAAACTGCCAGCTTTCTGAGTGGTCAGCCTGGTCGGAATGTTCACATACATGTGGCTTTGCAGGTAACAACATACCTACCATCTCTGGAATGTACATTCTATATCTTCTGAAACACTTATTGAATGAATAAATATGCCATTTGTGGTCACCAGTCTCATTTTATTTTGTATTTTGAGGTACATATTTATAGCCCTTCTTTCAGCTACAAGGCTTTCATTTACATCTTTCCTACTATGTTGGAAATTGGACAGGGGAAGTGCTTTCTCAATGATTCAGCTAGACTTCTCAGTGGTGCTCAGTAGCATCAACAATGGTATCCTTTTGGATCATTTTTTACACATTGGGCTACGGACTCTGTTTTATGGTAGTTCTGGTCAGTTTGGCTGAATAGTCCCAGAAGGTATTGGTGAGAAACTGTTGTTCAGTCTAATGGCCATTAAAGTTCTGCCAGGCTCAATAATGTCCACTGTGTTTTTTAACATCAAGATAAAGTTGCTGGAGAGACCATCTGGAGTCTTGGAGGTGGGTCTCACACCAGTTGGATCTTTCTGTCTTTAGCAACTGATGTTAGGAAAGATGTGGAGGTCCTGAATCATTTACTGAGCACAGTAGGGGATGAGATGAAGCTGAATCCAGACAATACGGAAGTTGGTCAGCAGGAAAGATAACATGGGATGGTGATTTAAACCTGTTCACTCAGGATTAGGTGATCAAATTTACAACTTAAGAAGTTTCCTGGCACCATCATCACTATGTGGCTGCTATGGCTCAGAGCACCTTTGTACACCTTTTGCTGCTGTTCCAAATGTGTTTATTCCTAGACAAGGTGGATTTGATTAGAATGGTTCACACCTGAATTTCCTCTTGAAGGACATCAATGAGTTCTTTGTGGACTTTAAAAGTTATTCAGGAACTATAGACAAAAGTACAGAATGTCTTAGTCAAACTATTGTCTGATGTGTGCTAACTATACCAACTTCCAGTTGCTTCTGAGCTTAATTTAATTAGGCCTACAAAGCCCTGAAGAGTTTAGCTATTGGAAAGGAATGCCATCTTCCATATATGCTTGCCCACTATTTAAGATCTTCAGTTGAGTCTGTGTTGAATCTCCACTGAATCTTCTCAACCATAAATGTACAATTAAGGACATATGATACAACTGTGTTGTTGTTGTGTCTTCAAGTTTTTTCTGATTTATGGTGACCCTAAGGTAAATCTGTCATGGGGTTTTCTGGGGCTGAGAGTTTGTGGTGTATCCAAGCTTATGCACTGGTTTTCCATGGCCGAGTGGGAAACTGAACTCTGATCTCCAGAGTTGTAGTCCAGGGCTCTAACCACTACACCACACTGGGTCTTATGATATAGTTACGGTAGCTTTAATAAAGACAGTGTTTGAAATAATGTAATGTAGACTTAAAATGTGAAAGTATATGCTTTGTAATGGGAAGTGTATGATGTGTGAAGGGAAGGAAATTGAAGAATTTGATTGATATGCATGAGCTTTTAGGATAGAGGGATTAAATTCAGTGTTATTTTCTTCTGACTTTTTGTTTGTGACTTTTTGTGAGTTACTTCATGGTGATTATTATCAGTATTAGCATTTTTTTCAGAGGCAAACATTGGAAACACTTTTTATATTATTCCTATGCTTATATTTCTAATAGAGGTGTTAAAATACAGCTTATGGTTTGAATATTATGTGTTATGGTCCTGAAAATATTACAGTCATTGCTTTGTAATCGTTCCTGCATATGTGCTTGGACCAGGAGGTGTGGGAAAAGAGGTAATAAAAGTACTATCCACAGACTGTCTGCCATCACACGTCCTTTATCATGAGTGCTATACTAATCACACCTGAGTGAATGCTATTTTCTATGGAGTGAGGGCTTCAGCATTTAACTGTGTGTTAGCAAGAAGCAAACTTAGCTCTGACCAATTGTTTGTGAAAAGCTAGGGCTGGCCTCTCCTTTACGCGAAGTGAGGCAGTTACTTCAGGCAGCAGAGTGCTAGGAGCAAATAATTGTGCTTCTCCGTCCTACCCTGCCTGGTGCTTCCTGCTGCCAAAGTTGGGCCAGAGAAACTTATCTCCAGATACCTGACCCTGAAGGTTGAAGCAGACCACCAGGCAATGTGGATCACATTTAAAATGATCTGAATTCTTCATACATTCCCAGTCAACAAGCTCTGTCTTCAGCTCAAGAAACACCATTCAAGTAGATGGAGATAAATACTTTTGACAGATAGAAGTTTACAATGCCTGTCAACACTTATCAGTACCTGCAATGTATTGATATGCTGTATTTTAGAGTAACATTTTGTTTTATTATTTTATGTTGTATTTTAAATGACCTGTATAGATTGGGAGCCATGGAACTGCTGTAGTTATTTTCCATGCAAGCTTTAAGATATGAAAATGTGTTTGAAAATATGACTTGCTGCTGTTGCTGCAGTAAAAATGGTATTCATATCTTCTGTGTCTTTTGGGGGGGGTAGTAGTAAAATGGAAATATTTTAACATCTTCAGGTTTTGATCCATTTCCATTCCCTGTCCAAATCTATACAGATAATTTAAAACAGAATATTGGATGGTGCTGCAGGCATAATCTTAAATACGTTACACGAGGTATACCATTAACTCTTTATGTTTTGTTTGTTTGAGCTCTTTATGTTCACTGTAATTCTGCTAGATGAGAATTTGTTTACATGAGAATCTACTTTAAAATCTCTTACAGTCAAATTCGGTTAAAAATAGAAGTTACCACTGGAATATAAAATGCATTTGGTGGGATACATATAACTTTGACTTTCAACCTGATTCAATGAACCCATATTGTTTTTGGTTCTGTTCACAGTCCATTTCTAAAACTATGACTACATTTACAGTCCTTCTTACAGATACACAAACATGGGCACTACAAACTCAACACTGAGTTTGTGGCCCCATGTTCATCTTTGCAGACCTTTGCATCCCTGCACCTACCCAATGTTTATAGTTTTCAAACTGAAAAAAAAACACACATAAAGGCTAGTTGCATGATCTCTCTCTCTGTCTTTCTCACTTTCTGTCTCTGGCCATTTCCATACTACACTGTGATAGTGTTATTATTCCACTTTTAACCTTCTGTGGAATTTTGGGATTTGTAGTTTACTAAGGCCTAAGAGCTCTCTGGCTGAGAATTCTAAAGGCCCCTCCTTAAACTGAAAACCCCAGGATTCCATTGGATATTGAAAGTGGAATAATAGCACTATAGCGGTGTAGTACAGAAAAGGCCTCTCTCCCCGTCTCTCTCCTTCTCCTTCTCCTTCTCCTTCTCCCCCTCCCTCACACATGAGGAGGCTTGGTTTAATAAGACATGAGTGGCCATTTGAGGCCATTTCCCAGGGCAGGCCCTGGGCTTTTTCTCTCAAAATTTGAAATGGACCATCACTTCAAAGAAGGTACCCAGAAGATGTCTAAAACAGGTCTGGAAGAGATGAAGGTGCCCTGATATGGCAAATCACATCTTCTGGAGGCTTCAAATATGCTATTGATTATTTTTGTTGAATATTTTCAGGGGAAAAAATGGGACAGGATGGAAGATAATCAGAAAGGGAGCAGAGCAGGTACAACTAAACAGGTTCCAAAGAGGGGGATTGGATGCAGTTTCCCAGTCCTTAGAAACTGTCCTACTTTGTCGTAAATAAAATAATATTAGAGGAAGCAACCAAAGTATTTAAAATAGCCAGCCTATACAGACAGCCATTTTACATCACATTTGATCATGCATTTATACCTGCTGTGTGGTAACATCCTCCTGAGCAACAAACCTTAGAAAGCTATCAAGCAAATTCCCAGGTCATCTGTAGCAGATCATGGTTTATCTTTTTTTTTTTTATGCCTTCAAGTCATTTCTGATTTATGTTGACCCAGTCATGGGGTTTTCTAAGCAATGTCTGTTCAGAGAGGTTTGCCTTTGCTGTCTTCTGAGGGCCTTTCCACTCTACATTGTTATAATGGTATTATTCCAACATCCTGTGGAATTCTGGGGATTGTAGTTTACTGAGGCCAAAGAGCTCTCTGGCTGACAATTCTAAATGCCCTTCTGTAAACTGCAAACTTCAGAATTCCACAGGATGTTGAAAATGGAATAGCACTATCACAGTGTAGTGCAGAAAGGCCTTAAGACTGAGATAGTGTCACTTGCCCAAGGTCACCTAGTGGGGCTTCCATGGCCAAGTGGAGAATTCAAACTGTGTTCTCCAGAGTCCTAGTCTAACGCTCAAACCTCTACACCACTGGATCATGGTTACTAGCACTGAAAAGTAAGGGTAAGAAACAGTCAAGAGTTTCTGCTTTGCTTTAATGTTGGTTCATTTGAAGCCATGAGTTAAATTAAGGCATTGATCTTTAGAAGACATGGAAGCCCAGTTAGGGTCTAGATTAGAATCCTTGATTGCTTGATCCTTGCATATGAGGGTGAATAATTTCTACATTTTTTTCCTTAATGCTAGAGAAATTTCTGTTCAGCTTTTATCCAGTATTCACATATGCCGAAGTGTTTGAGTACATTATCCTGTGCAGAAATACATGTGAGGGGATTGCATGAAAACTGGGTTTCAGTGCAAAAAATCCACAGTGTCTTTTGCAACACACACACACACACAGTGGGTCTTTCTGCAGGATGTCATCATCCTGCATTGGGGATGGGAGAAGGGCGGGACCCAGACAACACTTATACACAACGTCATCTGGGTCCTGTCGTTCTCTCATCCCCAGGTGGCATGATGGTGGAGTAAATTGTTGATGGGTTATACCCATCAATAACCAGTGATTGTGCAGCCCTCTGACCACTCTTCTGCACCTACCTTAGATGCGGAGGTCCTGGAAGTGCAATGGCTGTACTTCGTGCCCCAGCACAGCCTGGGATAGTGCACGGATGCACTGCAGAAGAAAGATGCAGCACCCTCATGCTTCTTCCGTTCAGGGAGGCAGCCAGTGCAGAGGGGAAGACTCCTGTCATGCACAAAAGGAAAAGAAAGCGGATTTCTAGAAACAATGTTCATTGTGGAAAAATTGTGATTTTGAAGAAAAGGCATACTCTTTATTCAAAAAAGCAATTTCAGAAACACAGGTGTTTTTTGTGAAAATAAATGGATTTTGTGCAACAACTTTGATTTTTGCACAGAAAAATGTATGTTTCTGAAACCTGGGGAGGGGCAGCACAAAACAATTTCTTTTTGCATGAAAGCCATGCTTTTTTGCAAAAATGCTCCTATATTTGGACTTTTTTTTGAAAAAAAAAAAGAATTTCCAGAAACTTTGGTATTCATGTACATATCCCAAATCCCAAACTATGAAGCTTCTTATCAGTGTCAGATTCTCCTCATCAGGGCTTCTGACATCCAGTAACTCTTTTTGTCAGTTTTTTGGAATATTTTTAATATTCTTTCCATACCTAACAAAATGCAAAGACTTCTGCACTTCATCTTGGTCCGGATAGAGATCACATTGGACAACGATGAGGAAACCAGTTTACTAAATGGACTGACCCTTGTATCTCTGAGCTCTGTCATACAATCTCTGTTATTTTTTAATCCTGCAAGGAAATAAAGTTAATTAAATAGAAACATGACAGGAGTGGCTGGATCCACAATGATCAGAAAAATGAGCTATTCAGAAAATGTGTGTCTCTATCGAAATCTATAGATGGATGGACAGAATGATGGAAATGAATAGATAGATAGATTAGAAGTAATAGCAGTAGGTATCCACAATAAACATAATTCAGATCATTTTGTTGTTTACGTATACCAAGTTAATTCATTAAATGCATTTTAAGGAGAGTATAGACTCAAAATTTAAAGACTGCTGAACAGAGGCGTATCTAGGGTGGGGCAAGTAGGGAACATGCCCTGGGTGGCAATGCCAGGAGGGTGCAACAAAGTAGTGCTGGAAGTGGCAGAAGAGGAGGAGGAGGAGGAGGAGGAGGAAGAAGCAGCCCTGAGGGCACAATTTTCATGCTTGCCCTAGGCACTGTTTATTCTAGATATGCCCCTGCCTCTGAAAGAAAAAAATCTATCAGAATTTTTCAGAAAGCAGCTTGAATAGATGCCCTGCTCACTTACCATATTTCAGGAGATCATAGGAGTTGTCCAGTATTGCTAATTTGAAAACCTGAAAAGCCTTCCAACTTGCTGAGTTGTTATATCCAGATATTGTAATGGTTGAAGAAGAACATGCAGACTTTTGTGTCAATGAAGATTACTTTGGAATAGCCATTTTCTGACTGTAGGCATTTGCTGTATTTTCCTATAGGATATTTCATCTAGTCTCTGAAGAAAGTAATTGCTAGTCATAGCAAAGCTTCTTAATATCCAAGAAAAATGAAAGTCCTGCAGCTTTGCAGTATTGACCGAGCTGACTTTCAGCTCAGTGTTTCGTGCAAAACTGTTGTAAGGGAAGATGCAAAACCAATCTAAAATGTAAAGACACTCATCATGCCACAATACATTATCTGAAATTCAAAATGTTTAAAGCATGAGAATGGTATATGGACGCTTGCTTAATAAGGCATTCTTCATAAATTCTCTTGTATAAGGTTCCCTAATCTTTTGAAGGTTTAAGAGCAATGAGCATATAGTCGGTGCTCCAAATTTGTGGATTTGACTTTCATGGATTTGATTATTTGTAGGTTTCTTTGACCTCTGCCCCCCTCCCCTAGGTTTTTCTTCTCCCTCTCAGAAGCTCCAATCAGAACACACAGCCCTTTGAAAAAATGCCTCTGGTCCTCCTCCTCCTTCACCAGCTGCAGCCTGACCAGCTAAGGACAGCTTGCAGCCCAGTTTCTCAGCATCACAAACCCTCTCTCAGTGTCCCTCCACACTCAAGGAAGGGGATGGGCAAGAACAAGGAAGTGTAGGGCCATCATTCCATCCCATTCACTTTCCTTCTTTCCCTGACCTGGTATGGACTCTGGATGCCCATTCTCTCCACCATGCCTCATCACCCTTCCCAAAGACATAGGCACACATTTTGATATTTGCAATTTTTCCACTTTTTGGAGGGTCCTGTACCCTAACCCTAGCTAATATGGAGAGCCAACTGTAATTTTCCATGGAACTTTAACAATCCATTGTGAAATAACACTCTAGGCTGAGATCTACTGCTGGCAAAAATGGATTCGTTGAATATCAGACTAAATCTTACAACTACTAATTCTGCCTGATGAAGCAAGTACCACTTTTTTATCACAAGTAGCAACCCCATCAAGTCTTTTTATTCAGTTCATATAGTTATGCTAGTTTTCAGTGCATAAATCTAAAAGTGCTTGACCATCTAACAATGAAAGCAGTACAGCTGCGCCCTTGAAAACAAATTTGTTGCATCACAAATAAGTAAAAATCATAAAACACCAACCAAGTTCAAATTGTTCACAGTATAACCTTGATGTATAAAACGCTGCCCTAATGAGATATGTCTAGCTGTTAGCTGATTGTAGTGTTCTGCACTTTTCAAAGTTCTGATCGTCTTTCCTACATGTAGTAAATTGTAGGAGCATATAAGATGACTGGTATTGCAATTAACAAACTCTCTCATATAAAAATTGTTGCTTCTGTCATTTACCTGAGGTCTAATTTTCAATACAGTTCATAAGGACCTTGAATCTTGAAATGTGAGGTACAGAACAAACGAACAGGGGAGAGCAATATCTCTTCTTCAAATGACCACAGATATCCATGTTACTAGTTTCTCAGGCCATTTCTGCACTACGCTGTTAATGTGCTATTATTCCACTTCCAACATCCTACTTTAAAACTGGTGTTGGGAGAGTGTCCCACATGTCAGGCAGCAGACTAGTTCAGAGGGCCCAGGACAGCCCCATCTGGCATACACAGCTGTCTTTTTCAACACAAAACATTTGTTGCCTGAGGTAATCACATCGCTGTGCCTAATGAAAGGACTAATTTTTGCCAGAGTGGAATCTCTATAGATGTAGGTAGAAGTCAGGGAAGAGGAGTGAAATCACTGGCCATTTCTGCCCTACAGTGTTATAGTGCTCTCATTCCACTTTCAACTTCCTATGGAATCCTGGGGTTTGCAACTTAGGGAGGGGCATTTAGAATTCTCAGCCAGAGAGCTCTTTGGCTACAGGAAACTACAAACCCCAGAATTCCACAGGATATTGAATAATAGCACTATTATAGTGTAGTGTGGAAATGTCCTCAGACTCAGCATTGTTAGGCTTGTCAGATTGTTTATGGGACTGGGTTCCTGTAGCTTCAACAGTTAACTGATCCTGGCTCAGGAAGTGGCCCTGTAAAGTTCCGACAGGTAGAATTAGTGCACATCTTCTCCCTCACCCCCTAAACCCCACCTTTTCACTGCCAGAGCCCTTCTACTCAACACAGCTATTTTCTGACCAGTGGAAAGTGGAGGAGTGCAGAGAAGCACCCAGCTTTGTCTCTATAGCTGGGCACTCAGCACTGAAGGTGATATTACTGCTGTTTGTCCAGGGGCAGGAACAGAGCTTGATATTCTCTACATCCCTTTTCACTCTCCATTGGTCAATAAATTGCCACAGGAGAAGCTGAAAGGTGGGCTGGAAGGGTGAGGAGAAGATGTGTCATAGGTACAAACTTTATGAACCTCTTTCTGATCCCAGATCTGTTAATGATTAAAGTCAGAGGGGCCCCATCACATATTCAATTTGGCAATCTTATTCAACATTTTTTAAAATCCTCCACAATCTTGGCATCAGTGAAACCACATTTGAAGGACATTTGGACCTAGTCCAGATGTCTGAGCTACACTATCCTCAGTGTTGGTGTTCAGTAGAATTGATTTCATTTATAATAAGACAAGAAGAACATCAAAACAGTGTATTGAAACCAGGTTGAAACTGACTTAATTGCCAGTAGTTCCCCACACAGCCTCATAGTTCTTGGTAATTCATTCTTTATTAGCAATGCCTAGGTCTACCACACAAATTATAATTCTCAAACTGTTCTTTTTAGAAGACCAAGCATTTAAAAACTTCTAATGTTGCTTTACACTGATGGTGTAGATACACGCTCATGGTGTATCAAAGGAAAACGCTTATTTAAACCCAAGGCTGAAGTGATAGTTTTAATAGCAAGGATTCACAAAAAGAAAATATTTTTCTTGGTATTTCTGCCATTGAGTGTTACAGAGTCAGGGAAGATTGGCAGCAGGTAGCAGGAGGAAGAAGGAAAATAAACTGATCTTATGGATTCCACTTAAGGCATAATCCCAGAGGAGGCTACCTCTTTCAGAAAACTCCTTGAAACCTGAATCACTCACTCCTTTCATTTTGTGATGATTTATTTATACTATCTACAGAAGGATGGAGAAGAGCAGATAAACCTAAGAGGAAAAGTGTGAATGTTTAACTTATTTCTGATCAAAATAGTGCTCAGGGAAACTAGCACCAGCCAAATATATTGTATACATGCACACACACATACACACGGTGATGCTATGGACCCCACCGGGTTGCCAATCACTATACCCAATTGGAACACTGCACCAAGCTTAAGTTCTCTCATTCCCCTGATATGATTTCCCAGGGGCTGAAGAGAATTGTACACACTGATTCATACAACTCTGTTGTTGCATTTATCAGTAACCAAATGGGAAACAGAAAGATACTTCTGCAGTCTCCATTTTGATATTGGAGGTTCTCTAGATTTCAGGTTACAGTTCCATAGCCCTTAGGAAGTATGGTGTTCAGAACTCATAGCCTCTGTTCTCAAGGAGAGACCCCTTTTCTTATACATGGTAAGAAGAGGAGGGAGAAGTTTAGCTGTTTGTCAACATTCAACAGAATATTAGGCACATAAAGAATATTTAAGAGCCAGCATGATGTAGTATTTTGAACATTGAACTATGACATGGACACCAGGGTTCGATTCCCCACTCAGCTATGGAAACCTCTGGGTGACGTTGGGTGCGTCACACATTCAGCACCAGAAAACCCCATGGTAGGTTCTCCTTAGGGTTGCTGTAAATTGGAAATGACATGAAGGCACACAAGAAGAATATTTATCTTTCTTCTGACTCTCAAAAAAAAAAAAATCCATATTGTCGCTTACCCTCCAACATTTCACAGATGAAAACTGGGACATGTGGAGCCAAGCATCAGAGTATGGTCAAGATGGCAAACATTTTTAATGATGATGAACATATGAGCTTGAAGAAGCTGCAGTGGTTTGCTTTTACCTGAATCTATCAGAAAGGTGCAAGAGCCAACCTCAGCCTCCCCACTACTACTGAATTAATTAGTTTCAAAGCACTTTTTCATTTTGAACTCAGTTTTCAGCAATTGAAGTAAGCAGAAGAGAAAGGGGGAAAGTAGGACGAAGAGAAAAAAAAAACTAGGTTATTTTGAAAATAGCTGAAGAAGTGGGACAGCAAATACTTAATTGGGACCATCCCTGCCAAGCTGGGACAG
This sequence comes from Ctenosaura bakeri, assembly GCA_948474755.1. NCBI lineage: Eukaryota > Metazoa > Chordata > Lepidosauria > Squamata > Iguanidae > Ctenosaura > Ctenosaura bakeri. Next base: position 102,698 of record CAOLHI010001617.1, read on the forward strand.
GAAAATCTGGTCATTCTTCACCATTTGAGATTTCTGTCCATAATCAAGCGTTTTACATTTCTCTACCAAAAAAAAAAGTATTTTCTGGACAAGAAACTTGTTTTGCACAGAAAAACGGGATTCTGCCCCCTCCAATATAGCAAAAGTCATATTTTTTCCTGTAAACCTGCCCCCCCCCCGCTTTTTGTCTGCACATTAAGTCCTGACTTCTTGTTGTTTCAAAGGAGTCTCTCACATTCCTCCTCTCTTTGTTCCTGCTTGCAAGAACAAAATAAACAAACCTTTACATGCCACCAGAACAGGCACATAACTGGAAGTTTCACTTCACCTTGGCTGGAGACTGGCTTTTAATGATCTCATATGGAAGTGGAAGTTACCAATATTTTTGTTTATGTAGGGTCTATATGCCTTTGAGAACTGCATGATGGGGAGCAATAAGGCCATTTCTGCACTGCATTGCTGTGACACAATGGGGATGTATCGGCAGCAGTCTGTAAGTCATGGTTTGACATGACATTGTCCTAGTCCCCCAGTCAGCACATCCCCACCTGTCACAATTGCAAGATATTTGCTTAATGGAAAAAATCCATTAAGTGCCCGCAATCACATGACACTCCTGTCATGACTGGCCACGCGGAAGAGGTAGAAGCATGATCATGCACTTCTTTCACCAGGGCAGCAGAGGAAAGAGTTCGGCCACACAACAGAAGGAAGGCGCATGTCGCTTACACTCCCTTCCACAGGGAGCTGGGTGGGTGCAGAGGGGAGTGCTTGGGTCATGCTCCCTTCCCAGCAAAGGCACTGCTGGGACCATGATAGGAGGACAATGGAAGGCCCTACAGTGTGGAAATTACCTATGATATAGTGGCACAGGAGAGCCACAAATGAATAGCTAGTTTTCTCCTAGTTGCTGCTGCCATAGTTCTTGCTCATAGTCTTCATGATACTAGGATGGGGAACATCTATCTGTTGTGGTTGAATAATGGGGCTGGGTGCCTTTTGGAAGATGAGAGAGAGAGGGAGAAGAGGGGAATATGATTATGAAGAATGGTTAGCAATTGTTACAGGTCCAGTTGTTATAGAAGCTTGTATTTAGAAAAGCAGAGCCTTTGTATTTCTCAAGCGTACATTTACAATAACATTTTTCCCCATTTGAAATTAGGCAAAAGGGTATGCAAATCACGGCATGGATAAAAGCAAATTGCTTCATTAACTTCAAGCAGCTTTTTAGGATTTTGTCTCCATAGGCTTAACTTAAAAGCCCATTCTCACTATAAAATGCTGGGGTCTCTTATCAATTTCCAGTGGAACTCAGAGGCTCTTGAGAAAACTCTAAACCTGACAGTGAGTAAAATAATTAGATTGGCTAGAATCCCACGCACAGCAGCAGTTAGGCTGTGTAAATTCCACTGAAGTCTGGGAAAGCTGAGGACTGCAGCCACTGGTAGAAATAATCCTGTCCCAAAGAACACTGCTCTCCTTCAGTTCTGTGTCACAGTTTCCATTCAAATTCCACATGCAGATTCCTGCTATGGACCAATGAAAATGCTCCGTTAAATAACACTATTTTTTTTTTGTAAAGATTAGGTTGATAAGGAAAAAATGGAGAGAAAAGTAGCATGTGTAAGGAAAGAAGAGGAACTTGGAGATCATTGAAAATATGAACAAATTTTGTACACAAAATAGATATGATGTTGTGTACAAATATATGGCACAATAACCTTTCTGTCACCAATTCTGTGTCGCCCTTCACAATGCCTACTCTTCATAAAAAAAAAAAAAAAGCTTTGTAAAGTTTGGATTAATCTGAATTTCATTACTGATAGATATATGTTTGCTTCATTAAAGCTTGTCAGCTATTCTTAGTTAATCAGCATCAGCTGATAGAAATGCTTCAGTATTTCCTTAATTAAATTCATTTTTAAGTTCCATCTCTTTAGGCAAAAGCATAATAAAACTGATGACAAACTAGCATATAGTGCTGTTTTCATGTTCCTCTGCAGTGAGTTAATCTATAAAGATAAGGGAGATCATAATGAATGATTGCACAAACAGAAATCCTTATTATTAAGCTCATTTCCTCTCCCATAATTAACCTTCATAAAAATGATGGCTTGCAAAGGATGTAAATGAAGAGCATTAACTTATTATCTGGGGACTGATTTAGCAAGCCCTTGCTGCTCTTATAGGTTAATCATGGTGTTTATTTTAAAACATCTCTTACTGTGCACCCTGGTAAATATTTTCCTGTATACATGATGGACTTCATTAAAAACCCAAATCATGATGTAGTATGGAGAACTACAGAAGATTAATAATTATGCCAGTGCTGTGTTTCACAGTAGCAGTTATATGTTTTCCCCTTTTTTCTTTCTTTTTCCTCTTTCTTTCCTTCTTTTTCTTGTTTTTTTTCTCTTTTCATCTTCTTCCTCCTCCATCTTTAACCAAATGAAGTTTTGAGTTTTTATGACCAAATTACATTTATCGTAGCTGAAAAATTGAAAGCACTGTAATGGCCATTACTGTCCATAACCACTTTTACAATTTCCATTAAGAACCTATTTATTTTCAGTGAAATATCCCTAACTCAGTGAATAGAAAAAGAAATTAGGTTACCATTTCTGGAATAATAGTGCTTCTGAATGTCATTCATTAAAGTATCAGCAATCTCATTTTGTAATCCTTGGCTGCCCAGACACAGAGGACAGCCTGGAGAAGAAATGTTTTCTCTAACACTCTTCCAATTAGATGGCATCTTGTTATTGTAATGGAAAGGGCTTTCTGAATGGTAGCAGCAGAAGGCTGAAGATATTGTTAAATAGGCAGGCTTTCTGTCTTTATCAAGTTGAACAGCCCACGACCGTTCTCATTAAGTGAAGGAGTGGGCAGATCTGCAGTGGGCATATACAGGACACATCCAATTACAGCCAACAGGCACTGAACGTTAATATGCTCCAATTAGTATAGTGGTATCATAGATATTATGGATCCAGCACTGCTTTGCATTCTGAAGATCTCTCCCACCTTCATATGCTTCCCCATTACTGGAGAGGATCTTGTGAGCCCAAAATTGTTGTCACTTCCCTTAAAACACATAGGAACATTTCTGAGCTAAAGCGTCTTATCACTGAGTACTCCCAATGTGCTAAGAACTCCTGAATAGCATTGAAGGACACTAGGGTATCTCCAGTGTGGTACCCTCCAAGTGCTTTGGACTACAGCTCCCACTATCCATGATGCTTCACCATGCTGTCTAGGAGTGATGGGGAATGTTGTCCAAAACCTGTAAAAGCCACAACATTGAGGAAACCTTCTCCATGTTTGTGCAGCAGAAAACATTTGATCACACTTCTGCAAACAGAAGGACCTCCTGTGCTGTTCTGCATGAGTAAAACAGAAGCCCAGTTCAATCTTTTACAAAGCTTGTCAGCATGTTGTACTGGATATGCTGCTGGTGGTATTTTCTGAGAATTTTTTTTTTTAAAGAAACTTTTCCAAACCCTGTGTGGAAATGAGACTCAAACTACACAATACAGAAAGACATATGGATATGATCACCTAAAACTGCCTCATAGCACGTAAATAAAGAACTTTTGATATGACAGCAAAGAAGGGAGACTCATAGGAATACAGTATATGTTAAAAGAAGGTGGAAGGGTTCCTTTGGACTACCACAGAAATGCTTTCTGCTATGTACACTCACAACAGAAATGCATTACCACTAATAACATATTCAGCCAATAAGAAAGGGGTGTTGAGTGTGTATCTACTTATCTGTACGTGCAAAGATGCTTTAAAAAGAAACCTAGTCCATTCAAAGCACACGGAGGTGCATGTGTAGAGACAGAGAAGCTGGAAGAAAAAAGATAAAAGGAAAAGCTCTCACAAGGAAAAGGAGATAGAAGGCAGCATGCAGTATAGCTTGTGAAGGAATGTGGAGGAATGAAAAATTCTTTGAGGTACTAGTCCATACTGAAAACTTGAGGAGTCCATAATTGATTGCGTTCAATACACCTGAGGACTACATATTGCAAGAACAGTAAACTTTTCAGCCTGAGGGCCAACTTCATTTTTAAGGGGTCGACATACCAGTGGTGGGTGGGATCAAAACCAAAAAAGGTAGGTCTCAAAATAAGAGCTTATTTTGGCTTAAAGCCATTACTGCCAGTAATCTAAACCTGAGTAGAAGCATTCATTCATTCATTCATTCATTCATTCATTCATTCATTCATTCATTTAGAAGTGTGGGGGGAGCTTCCAAAAGCTGGACCATCAAGTAATGGCTCCATGGGGGACTTAGGAGAATCCCAAAGGGCTACACTGGTATTGAGGCATATTGGACCTCTCTTTTATACAGAGTTCACAAGCAGCTTGAGTACCTGAGACTGAGTATGACAACTTCCTAGTTGCAGTGTAGAACATGTATGAGATCTGTCCTCTCTACTTGTTTAGGTCAGATGCTGCGTATCAGATCCGTAATTATGCCAGCCCAAGGAGAAGGAAGACCCTGCCCAGCTGAGCTCACCCAGTACCGAACCTGTGCCATAAAACCTTGCTACAGCTGGGTCCTTGGAGAGTGGTCCATGTGCAAAGTCAAGGTATCTATCTCTTCTGTGCTGGCTGACATAACAACCTCTCTGCACTGCAGGCATCAGTTGAACTTGGTTTGTTAGTCACATATTGCAGAAGGATGCAGCTGCTTAATATGTGTTTTAAAAGTTAACAGGGCAATGTTATTTTAATATTATTGAAAACAAGGGGGAAAATCTGTGTCCCATCACAGAGAATTTATCATAAATGCAAGTAAGCTACTGATTAAAAAGTAATTTAATAGCAAAGGTCAATAGAATGTACACTTCTAATAGCACTCAGATGAGTGCCATAGATCTTTTTTACAGCCCCAAATCCAGATCAAAGCATGATTTAATTTCAGAGAATTCTGCCACCTAGGAAATTCACTTTTGCTCTAAGAACACTATGTAGCCTGTCGCAGTACATCTAGAGGCCTTGAAACAGTATAGTTTAAATCTGTTGCATGAAGTGCTGAGTGTGACTTTTCTCCTTAGAGGTGATTACTTTTTTTTAATGGTCTGAAAATGTAAACGCTGGTGTGAATTGTGAAGCATCAAATACATATACCTTTGCTTTGTCAGCACTGGCGGTCTGTGTGCCCTCTCCATCTTCGTGCTACATTCTGCTTGAATTGATTTGCTGTAGACAGTTTTTCTATCCCTCCCTATTTTTCTCTTAGATCATGCTTCACTTAAAACACTTGAGCCATTATCTAGCATTAACTTTCAACTGATTTGGACTTTCCAAACCCAATTTGTTTTCATCTGGGATAGGGAGAGGATGGAATCTGCTTAGCTTTCAATGTGTTAGACTGATTGGACCACACATGGGAAGAAATATGGCAGAGGTGAAGACATGACATTTGCTTTAAAGGCATGCACACAGTAGTTACCTTACAGAGGTCTCTGAGAAACGGACAAAACAACTCTCTTCTCTGTACAGACCTAAACCTTATTGTTAGTCTTGATTAGAGTAAACCCACTCAGTCAATGGGATTTAGCTAAGTGTTGACTCAACATTCAACAGTTGATAGAATGGTTCTAGTCTAAGTGGAACTATCAGGATGCCAGCTATCATAGTATTATAAATGGCTAAGCTTTTAGTCCACTTGAGTTTATACTATTACTTCCAGAAGTTCAACTTCAAAGTGGTCTCCAAGAGTGATGAAAGAGACCCTGTCCTCTTCTTTGCTACAACCAAAAGGGCACCTTTAAAAATCATGATGCCCAGAATAGCTTTGCACTGGATACAGCTTGATACAACATCAGGTCTGCAGGGCTGGACACAAATACAGGATGCAAGAAAGACATCATCCATCTTCTTACCACTTCAGGCACCCGAAAACACAATTTGCCTTGTTTATAAAAACTGGGTGGCTTCCAGGAGGAAGGATCTATACAGGCTACTTAGCATTTATTATTAATGGAATAAGAGCTATTTCTGTACCATAAACCTCTATTATTTCTCTTAGGGTGGACAGTGTGGAGATGGAATCCAAGTACGGAACCTCACATGTATGGTACACGATGGCTCTTTATCAGCATCATCTAAACAAATAGAAACTGAATCATGTGGAGAGCTTCCTTCTAAAGACAGTGTCCTGCAAATGCCTTGCACTGTGCCTTGCCCAGGTAAGCTGTATGGAGGACTTTGTTTTGTCATTTTGATACCTCTCTGCTAGTAGTGGCTAGTGGCCCCAATACCAGAGGAGGAAGGTTAGGTACCTTGGTGAACTCCTTTAAAGCCCAGATTAAAATGAGTGGATTTATTGCCCCATTGACATAGGAGACACAACCTCTCATTGCTCCTAACTCCTGAATAGTTATCTTCACTCAAAGTGGATATGTCCCTATAATTTGACTTGTATTTGCATGCTAAGACTATATTGTGGCCTCACCACTTTCGTAAGGGTTTAGGGCACAGAACCCTTGCAAAAGTAGAAAAACTGTGAATAACTTCCCCTCCTGCAACATCCTTCTCATTCCCTTGACTTTTGCCCTTGTGCATGAGCCTTTTTTATAGGCATCGGGGCCAAAGACAAGGGAATGGAAGCAGAGAACTCCACAGTGGAAAAGGAAGGCATGCACGTTCCTCTCCCCCACTCCCTTGATTTTTCCTCAGGCATGCTTGCCTTCTTTCTCTGCACCCAGGAAAATGCAAAGAAATTGGAGGAAGAGAAGAGGGGAAGGCACACACGCCTCACAAATAATCAAACTCGTGAAGGTCAGATTTGAGAGTGTGGAGGGAGGATGGTACACCTTTTTGTTCAGACTTAAAAATGGCTCTACAGCTGTAGCTGCTAGCCACGTGGAATTAGGCTGGAAATTAGACTCTTGCTACCAGCCTTTAGTGTACAGTGGAGAACTTGAAACTTATATGTTGCCCTCAGTTATATTTTGTGTGATGGTCAGAATATATCAGAGGAAGAGTATCACAGAGAAAGAAAGGTGGGCTCAGGTGGCCAAGGGTGAGGGAAAGAGAGCAGTGTGGTGGCACTGAAGGTGATAAGGTGGTGAAGAGAGAGAAGTGGTACAGCACAAAGATACTTGAAAATATTCACAAAATGGTGAAAAACATGTTTTTTGACCATTAAGAAACCTTGATGAGAGGAATGCTGGACTAAAAAGAATCTTTGCAGTTGAGAACTTATTCTGTGTAAAATTCACATGTTGTTGTTTTGTGCAAAAAAACAAAAAACAAAAAAAACCCCAGCATTTTCTGCATGGGAAATGATGTTTCTGTACAGAAATATTATTTTCTGTACAGCAAATGTTGTTTCCTGCACAGAAAATGCTGTAATTGGATGTTTAATCTGCACAAAATCAACACATGACTATTTTCCACACAGAAAAACATTTCTGCAAAGGAAATAATATTTCTGAGTGGAAATGCTGCTTTGTATGAATTTTGCACGGAGTAAGTCGTGAATTGCAAATAGGGCTTCAGAAACCGTGATTTTCAAAGAGCTTCTCACAGTGGGAAGAAAATTGTTAAAATTACTTGTTGCTTCCTTCGGAAAGAAACTTAATGAAGAATTACATATGCAAAGAGAGAAAAGAAGAGTAGCACAGAGAGGAAGTGGAATGGAACAAAATATCACAGAAAAAGAAAGAAAGAAAGAAAGAAAGAAAGAAAGAAAGAAAGAAAGAAAGAAAGTTAAGAAGAGAGAGAGAGAGAGAGATGCACAAAGAAGGTGGGAATACTACAATGACAGAAACTTTACTATATTGGGCTTTCAATGCAATCAGTTCTGGCTCCATCCACTATCATCTGCAGCCTCCAGTCAACTTTTCTTGTGGGTCACTGGCTCTTCTTAAGAAGTGGTTTCCCCATTTTTGCTTTCAATCAAAGTAAATCTCCTTGGTTCTGCATGCTACCTTTTTGTCACAGATATAGGCACATTTATAGCATACTATAAAACCTTTCCAAATTAGATCTTTATTGTATTAGGAAAGATAGTATAAATCCTGATGTAGGATAATAGGAAACTTAGAATTTCAGGGCAACAACCAGCCTAAAGTACTTAAGAACCCTTGATGAAAAATCTGTTTCTCCATGGTTCTTCTTCAGTAGAGTTCCCAGAGGTCAGGGCCTGGACCCTTTTCTCTGATCCTCATGGTGAAGTGGAGGATCCTAAGAGTGGGAGCACTGCCTTGAAAAGTGTATATGCATGCGTGTGTGTGTGTGTGTTTTGCTCATTTGTTAAATAGTGCAACTGTGATTGATGGGTTTTTTTTTAATGACATCACAAGTGCTGCCTCTTGTGATATCACCTTTGTAACATCACCAGGACCTGCTTCCATGATATGATGGAGGATTTGTCCCTAGGTTTTAGGTACTGGTGCTGAAATCCAGGGCCTAGGGCAGTCCTGATGTGGCAATTGTACACTCCAGAAAATTATAAAGTTTCTCCTTTCCTGTTCCTGATTCAGTGCAAGTTTACATAAAATACAAACAGTGTTCCAGTGAAGAAGATTAGGCAACCAGTGTCCTTCCATGTTGATGGAGGCTGCTTCTGGTAGTCCTGGATAGCATAGCCACTGGTGAGGGATAATGGAAGTTTCAGTACAACAACATCTGAGAGCCACAGTTGCCCACTACTGTACTAAGGAAATAAGCAGCACATGTATGTAATTGAACCTGCAGTGAAGCTGAAATGATGAGAAAGAAACATTATATATTCCTAGCATGTCTGCCTATGCCAGCGTAGGGACATGTGGTAGAGCATGTATGCTATACACAGCTTGTTATGTTGTTATGTTTTATTTAGCCTCTCAGATAAAAGATTCTCCAAGGCTGCTTACACTATTATGTTCTTATAATATTTAAACAGTATAATGAAATACAGCTTACTGATTTAAAACAATAACTGTTTAAAGGTAACAAAATAAACCAAGTCCCCACATATGCTTACTTATGCTAATGCCGAAAGAGAATGGGAATGACTCTCCGTACTCCCTCAGATTCTTAAAATGTTTCTGAAGTAGGGTGGAGAGGAGGAGAAGCTGGAAGAGCTTGTATATGGTAGCAACACTTTCTCCTCCACAGCAGGGTTGAGTCGTTTGAATATATGAATATAACTCAGATTTATTCCAGATTGGATTTGTAGTTGATACAGTTCCAATGTATGTAACCTTGGCATCTGTTTCTGCAGTGTTATTGGATGCTTTTCAATGTGTTCAGCCTGAGAATGTGTGCAGGAACTCTGGATTGGTAAAACCTACCTCATATGTGCTAGGTTCTTGTCCTTCCTGGCTTATCAAAAAAGCAAGAGGGAGGCTGGCTGAGTGGGTGAAGGAGGTAGTCAGTGTCTCCTTACAAGAAGCTAAAGTTCCAATTTGCCTAAAGGAGGCAGTTTTGAGGCCTTTGTTGAAAAAGCCATCCCTTAATTTCTCTATATTATGGATAATTATTGGCCAGTATCCAACATACCATTTTTGTGCAAGGTATTAGAACATGTGGTAGCCTCCCATTTCAAGGATTTCTAGATGAAATGGATTATGTATGTCCATTACAATCTAGTTTCAGGCCTCACTGTAGGATAGATACTGCTTTGGTCACCTTCATGGATAACCTCTGCAGAGAACTGGATAGGGGGAGTATATCCCTTTGGTTCTGCTGGACCTCTCAGTGGCTTTCGATACTTCAACCGTGGGGTCCTTCTGGGCAGCCTCTCTGGGATGGGAATTGGAGACTCTGTTTTACAATAGCTCTGTTCCTTCCTGGAGGGGAGAACCCAGAAGTTGGTGCTAGGAGACTCCTGCCTGACCCCTTGTCCTTTGGCCTGGACATCCTTCAGGGTTCTGTTTTGTCCTCCATACTATTTAAAATATACATGGAACTGCTGGAAGAAGTTGTCCAGAGTTCTGAGGTATGGTGCCATCAGTATGCAGATGGCACCCAGTTCTACTACTGCTTTCTTGCCCAATCCAAGGAGGCTGTCTTGGTCCTAAATCTCTGCCTATCATCCATAATAGACTGGATGGAGGAAAACAAATTGGAACTTAATTCAGACAAGACAGTAGTGCTCCTGGTCAGTCAAAAGGAAGATCAGAGAATAGTGCTTCAGCCTGTGCTAGATGGGGTTAACCCCCCCCCCGAAGACACAGGTTCATGTTTTTTTGTGTGTGTGTGTACTCCTTTATTTTGCTTTGAACCTGGAGCTCCCAGTTTCTGCAGTGGCCAGGAGTAGTTTTGCATATTTAAAGCCTGTGTACCAAGTGAAACTGTTCCTTGAGACACCAGATCTGACCACAGTGGTACATGCCTTGGGTTACATCACATTTGGACTACTGTAACATGCTGTACATGAGGCTTACTTTGAAGAATGTTTGAAAACTTCAATGGTACAAAGACCTGGAACTAGAGTGTCAACTGGGGCAGGTTACAAGTATAGGACTCCCCAGTAACAACAGCTCCACTGGCTGCCAAGGCACAATTCAAAGAGCTTGTTATGCCCTATAAGGCCCTGTATGGCTCAGGTCCAGGCTATCTGGTAGATCATATCTCCCTACATAAGCCTGTTCAGACCCTGAGATCATCAACAGAAGTTCTTCTGTCAGCCCCACCACTGTCACAAGCATGGTTGGTGGGGATGAGAAACAGGACCAACTTGGTGGGTGCCCCAGACTCTGTAACTCTCTTCTGAGGGAGGTCAGAATGGCCCCCTTCTTTTCATCTCTGTGTCAGCAGGCAAACGGCTTTTTATTTTGGCAGGCTTTTAATACAGAAAGTATTTAAAGAGTGGGCTAAGGACTGCTGCATTATGTTAAACTCAACTGTTACAGATTTTTTTAAAATCTTTTAAATTGCATTTTATTAAGTGTAGATCTGAGTCGTTTTAATACTGTGATTAGTTTATTTTAATGTTCACTTTTCGAATTTTTTAAATTGGTTTTTTTAATTGTACCCCACTTTGAGTCCCAGTTTTGGGAGAAAGGTGGGGTATTACTACTACTACCACTACTACTACTACAGCTTCAGGGCAATTGGTACACAATGATCAGGAGCTTATGGAAAATCCCACTTGCCTGCCTGCTTCTGTGCCATGGCAAGAACATCTAATCATTAAAGCTGAGGTGGGCAACTTCACGGGGCAGAGGGGAGTCCCATCTGGAGGGCCACACTGGTGCATTGTCATCAGTGTGAAAGTGATGTCACAGCACTTCCATTTCCTGTTCAAGCTGATTTTCAGCCTGTTTTGTGAGATTAGGAAATTATGTGTGGCATGGAGAATGCAAGCAGCTGTGTTTTCAGGTGGTTTTAATGTGTCTTGGGTAATCTGAAGGCAAAAAAATTGCTGGGACAAAATGAAAACAAGGGGGTATTCTGAGGGGTGGCACAGTGGGTGCTGCCCAACCCTGTACTAAAGCAGTAGAAACCTGAGCATCTCAGGCTAGGAAAAGTATCTGGAACAACGTCTCAGGAGACAAAACACCATTAAGACAAGCAGTGTGCTGATTCCTCCCTTCTCAGGCAACACAAAAAATGGAAAGAGGGAAGGAAGCCCTCTCAAGATGACAAGTTTTGTTTTTCTACAGCAAGCTCTAATCTGGAGTGGAATTGTGAAGTTTTATCACCCTGCTTGTTGGTAAGGAGTTCAGTATCAGTGGGGCAGTGAATTCACTCAGGATTTCACTCTGCACTTTAAAGGTGCTAACTGATATTATTCTTTGACCATCCCCACTACCTGGCTCTAAGTTTAGACTTGCTGGAGGAAATTTGCAGCACATTTTGGACAGCCATCTGTTAAGGATGCAGTAGTTGCAGCCTACATTGCAGCAGGTCATTTGGTGAGCAACAGGGATAGACTCGATGACCCCCCAGGCTACCTTCTAACTTTATGACTAGGACAAATTTAGGAACATCACCCTCCTAAGTTTTAGTTCATTGAGGTTTTTTTCCTCCCACCTTTCTTCTTGCATATAGGTGATTGTCATTTGACAGAATGGTCCGACTGGAGCTCATGTGAACTGACATGCATAGATGGTAGGAGTTTTGAGACTATGGGTCGTCAGTCTCGATCAAGAACATTTATAATTCAGACTTTGGTAAACCAAGACAGCTGCCCTGAACAAGAGGTGGAGACTCGGCCTTGCTCTGGTAGGGAATATTCCCAGCTCAAGCCTTCTTCTTTCAGGATCACAAGGAACAGTTGACTGGCATAGTGTTGGGTGAACATTATGGTGTATTGTACTTTTTCTAGAAATAATGCAGGAGGCAGTAGTGAGAGGAGCATACAAAATGAAATGGAAAGGAGAATGTTCTATTCAATCAGTGGCTAATGAACATAAATCCCAAGAAAAAAGCAAACAAAGGCCAAGATTGTATACATTTTTGGTGTATTCTTTCCTTCTTTCTTTAATTTATATATACCCTATTTTTCTCCCAAATGGGATTCAGTGGGATTAGTTGTACCTTTTTCTTTTTTTTTTGCACAGTTGTTTAGCCAGTTGTGCAATGTCTCACTACTCATTTGGCCTCCCCACTCACTAAATCCAGAGGATCTGAGAGAAGGTTGTGTGTGTACTTGTGGAACATTTGGTTTCCCTAGAATACTGTACTTGCACAACCCCTGAGAAAGCACAGCCACAGACCCAACGCCATCACGCAAATCCTGTATACGCTGCTTAATTATCTGCCTCTTAGCCAGTTTTAAGTTTCCTCTGAAAGAAAAGTGGGATGCATTGCAAAATAAATGTAAACTGATGGCTGTTGCCTCATTTGGATTATAGGAGGGAAGTGCTATAATTATGTATGGAAAACGAGTCTTTGGCAAGATAATGAACGCACAGCATGGTGCCAGCGATCAGATGGGGTGAATGTCACAGGTAGGTGTATCTCTAAGTCTGTACTATGGAAATACAGCAGAACTGGTACTTGCCAATGAAATGGAAACCTGTGCTTAGAATTATAAAGCTGTTTGGGGGAGGGGGGAGAAAAAATTCCCTCGCATTCTGTTCTTTTGCTGGGCTGTGTCAGAGCCCTTTCATACTGCACAATTATAGCACTGTGGTTCCATACTACACAATTATAGCACTATGGTTCCAGGGCAGCATCCTATGGAGTCCTGGGATTTGGGGTTTAAGAAGGGGGATTTAGAATTCTCAACCAGAGACCTCCTCTAGTGTCCCTAAACAAACTACAGACCCCTGGATTCCATGAAGTACATCCACGGACATTAGAGTAGAAATCAGTCAGCATGATAACTGCATAGTGTGAAGGGAACTTCAGAATATGTACCCCACCAAGATAGTGTTGGATTATAACTCCCTTCATCCCTAATCATTAGCTATGTTTTGGGAATTATAGTCCAATAAGATCTGAATGAGTTGACCACCCATATCCTACATTTACAATGGAAAGTCATAATCCATCTAATCTGAAATACCCCTCCCATGTGTTTTGAAAGTTTCCAGTCCTTCTGTCTTTTAGAAAGGTATTGAAATCACTGTGGTTTTGTTTTTTTTTTTTTTTAAACACATTAGTGCTGATGATGTTTTTATTTTGACAAATTTCATTCATTTTGGTTGCTATTGCTATTGTTACTGTGCTTTTGATTGTTTAGCTACCTCATGAGTCCACTTTGACTGAAACAGGATATAAATATAATAAATAAAATAGTACTTCAGCCACTTCTTACAGGCAAGAATCTTTGCACATAATCACTGCAGCCCACACAGAGAGATCAACCGATACAATGAAGTACATATTCTGGCTGTTTCATGTACCAGAGAGAGAGAAGGTAATGCAGAAAAATGCCTTTAGAGGAAATAGCATCCACTGACTCCCACTGTGAATGCGCACAATATAAATATTGTATGGAGACCAGGATTTGCCTGAGATAAGTTCAGATAATATTTCACACGGAATAAAAGGACTAAGTGCTTAAATCAGAATAACCAGGAATATATGATTCTCCATTCACAGTAGTGCTTTGCAACTTTTCATACCTTTAGGTCCTATTAAAAAAAAACCCTGCTTTTTCTGAGAAATATTTGTGTGTTTACATTCATGCTGACATTACATTTATGGTTAAGCTTTAAGGACAGAAAGATTACACCCATAGTATTAGGAGTAAACATGTAAAAAACACCCTCTGATGTGTAACTAAGGGCCTTTCTACACTACAATTTTATAGTGGTATTATTCCACTTTCAACATCCTGTAGAATTTTGGGGTTTGTAGTTTACGGAGGCCAAAGAGCTCTCTGGCTGAGAGTTATAAATGCTCCTCCTTAAACTGCAAACCCCAGGATTCCATAGGATGTTGAAAATGGGATAATAGCACTATAACAGTATAGGGTGGAAAGGCCCTAAATAATGTCTCCTATCCTGACTCCATCCCACCTTAACAACCAGCAGCCACATTGAGCAAAGGTTCAGCTGGCAATCAAGGTTCAAAGAGGATTAACATTTCTAGTCCCTTCCCACCAGCAAGTGAGGCTGTGATGACAAATTGCAAGAGGAGTCCTGCTTCTGATTGTCATAGTCTTGTCTGCTGGTGGGGGAGGACTGGAAACATTCTCCTTGCACACTGATCAGCAGCTTAAAAGACCTCTTTTGCTCAGTGCAGCTGCTGGCTGTTAGTGGGTTTGGTGGATCATGGCAATACTGCCATCATCATGACTATATAGCATTACTGGATATGGAGCAGTTACAGATCTGTAACTCTAAGTTATGAATCTGTAACTGCAATACAGAATGCCAGTCACCAAAACGAATCATCCCATCAGTGGCTGAAATTCGTAATCTGAATGATGAGGATAAATTTGACTTAACAGTAATTGTTAAACACAAAGAATTTAAATAAAAAAATGTTGCAGTAGTAGTATTGAGAATGCTTTTTATCTAAAATATTTGAGTCTTATCAAGAATACTTCTGTGGTGGTACATGCTGTTTCATACCATTCACCTTTTCCTCCAGTGAATCTTCCATCTTGTTCTTCCCACTCTTGGAAAGGTGATCCAAAGTCAGTTAGATATACTGCAGAATTTCTGTTTACTAAAGTTCTGTTCTGCTTTGGGGTTTGTTTGTTTGTTTGTTTGAGGGGGGGCAAGGATAAAGCCTTAAGAAAGGAATGGAAGGGCGTACTTCATATTGATGGTTCCAGTTAATGCAGACTCAATGAATCAATGGGTTCTTGGTAAGTCAACACCATTGATTCAGCCTGGCTGGGACTAGCAATTGGATTTAGGCCATAAATCCAGAAGAAATATAGGTCTCCTTGAAAAAAAAATACAAAGAGCTAAGTGACTTTTTAGATTTCAACTTCCAGAATCTCCCAGCCAGATTCTGAGAAATATCTTCCAAAAAGTCAAGTTTTCTGAAGTCTGCTCCCAGTAAGTAGCTATGCGTAGTAGCCAAACATAGGCAGGGAGACAAAAGGGAGAGCAGCATTTTCATAACTGCAGTGTTTGCCAATAAAATGTCAGCTCTTTCTCCAGTATATTGAGGTCAGTGACATCTAGCTGTATGCTTCGGACAAGAGCTTTGCATAGCAAAAGCACGTGGTGCATGTTGGCACATACTAATGTTTCTCTCCTCTTCCCCTCCTCCTCTTCCTGAACACTGCTGCATGCTCTTGCCCAGAGCTTGGGAAAGTTACTTGTCTACATTTCCCAGGGAGGATTCTGGGAGTTCTTGTTCCAAGTAACTTTTTCTGAGCTCTGCAACTAGGTAGTAGTCCAACCAGGGCAGGGGGATCAAAGAAGTCCACAACATTACACAAAGTATAGTTTTGCTTTGGGGATCTAGAAGGACGTTGGGCCTACAAATGTTGAGAAGAAAGTACTGTCTTTATCAACTGGCTTAAGCTCACTGGTTTTTTTTTTTGAAGTCTCCCTTACTTTTGGGAGGAATCTGTTTTCAGTTCCTTAAAAACAGAACAGTAGAAAGGAAAAAAGAAGAAACTTTAATTTTGATGTGTCCTTTATTTTTCAGCTGAACTGATGTGTTTTTAATGGATATGGAGTTAAACTTCTAAGAGCTGTAATATAACATGAATACTTTATCATAATCATTATCTATAAAGATAGGCTTTTTGTGGAAGATAATGAGTCCTTACCTACAAATAAAGCTGGGACAATTGGCATACTTTTGAGGTCTTCCTTCCTAAGAGAAAGAAGCATTTACTGAATTGTGCTTTTTTGAGGAGGAAGATACTCTTCTTAATATGCACTGTGGTGGACAAAGTCTGGGGTATGGGCTGTTTTGTGGTTTGAAGATTGTTCAGGAATATCTTGATCACCCCCCTGCCCCCGCATCTTCTCCACATTTTCCAATCTTCTCCACATTCCTGGAGCAGCAATTTTGTGTTTTTTCTTGAAGTTGGAAGATCCCCCTATAAATAAATAAATAAAAACAGAAGTTGACATTTGGTTACTGCTTTTCCTTTCCCTTTCCCCTTCCTTCCTTCCTTCCTTCCTTCCTTCCTTCCTTCCTTCCTTCCTTCCTTCCTTCCCTGGCTCCCTCCCTCCCTCCCTCCTTCCTCTTTCTTTCTTTCTTTCTTTCTTTCTTTCTTTCTTTCTTTCTTTCTTTCATTAAGAACGTGGAGCTATTATACCCTGTTTAAGTCCCAGGGTCAAATAATGCCATTTAGAGTATCCCACTCCTGCCCTAAAGTCTGGATCCTGACATAAAACTCTACATGGGAGTGATTGGTTCCCAACATGCTGTAACTGCACACACTCTTTGAGATGTCAGATCCGGCGTTAGTTACATCCTGTTTGGATTACTGCAATACATTTTATGCAGAGCTGCCATAGGAGAGATCTTGGAAACTACAGCTGGTCAAAAGAGCCACAGCCAGGTGGTTAACTAGGGCTGGCTTCAGGGATCATGCAACTCCTCTGTTGCAACAGCTCCACTGGCTGCTGGTCCATTTCTGGGCACAATCAAAAGTGCTGATTATGACCTGTAAAGCCCTGTATGGCTCAGGTCCAGGTTATTTGGAGGATTGTATTCTCCCACAGGAACCTGCCTGTGTTTTGAGATTTTCTGAGAGCCCCTTCTCTCCATCTTACTACCTTCATAAGTTACATCTCTGTTGGGAACATGGGAAAGGGCCTTCTGTGTGTCTTTTCCAATGTCCTAGAACTCCCCTTCCACAGAAATTAGACTTTATACTTTCCTTGCTATTTTTCCATAGTCAAATAAACACTGTTGTTGTTGCTGCTGCTGCTGCTTTTAACTGAAGAAAAGATAGGCTATAAATAAATATAAGAATAACTAGAACAACAAGTGAAAGGAGTTAGCAGTGTAGCAACCGTAATGAGGCTGTTTTCAAAGTGGATTAAGGAATCTGGACTTTGCATCTTTTCACACAGGAATTCTGCATTCATCTGCATAAGCAGATTGTTGAAGGGTCGTTTCACACAATATACATCAATGTATCAAAGGAAATATATTGTTTGGGAAAACAGTCCTAGTCTTACTTTTCACTTCCTAAAATAACTTGGGTAATTTCTGAGTTAATTCAAGACAAGCTTGGGTTAATTGCCTATCTCTATTAAAACGGTCTCTTATCTGTATGCTTTTACACTCTGCCTTACCACATTCATATTTTATCTGTGGATTTACATGTCAAGTTTTACCTATATGGCTAAAAAATGTGAAGAGATGTCAGGCATGAGGAATGTACTCTTCAGGCTACAGAGAAGTTGTTTCTTAAAAACCCCAACCTGAATCAGGATGTGGGGAGTGACATAGCCCCCTATCCTAGGCCACAGCGGTGTGGTGACATAGCAAACTAACCTGAAAACATTCCTAACTTATTTTGAAATGTATCTTTGGTGATATCTTTTGCCAACTGTTCTTACAGGAGGCTGTTCTATACAGATGCAACCCGCCACAAGCAGGCATTGCGACCCGGCCTGTAGGAAGCCCTTTTCTTACTGCACACAGGTAATCCAGACATCATAATTTACATAGGCAGAATTATTATCTATGACATCTAATAAATTATCTTTAGGTTTGTTTTTTTTAAAAAAAATACTTTGTAACACAAAAGAAATGTTGTTTTGAATGTAGAGAACACCACCTAGAGGGAGGTTGTAGTAATTTAATTTGATATGTAGCCAACTGATTGGAATAGTCATGAAAAATAGAACATTGTGTATATTCATATTGTTTCTGACTTACAGTGACCCTAAGATGAACCTATCATGGGGTTTTCTTGGCAAAGCTTGCTCAGTGGGGAGTTTGCCATTGCCTTCCTCTGAGACTGAGAAAGTGTGACTTGCCAAAGATGACTCAGTAGGTTCCCAGAGTCCTAATCCACAGCTCTAACTGCTACATCATGCTGACTCTCAAAACTACTTAGCAGAGGAAGGCACAAGTGTGGGAAATTGGGAGTTACGTTTTTGTTTAGAAAGCTGAGTTAACTAGTCTTTTTTCCATTTACTCAATTCAGTTGTGACACATTCAGGTAAGGTGCTGTATTAAAATAGAAGCAAGGCCATAAACTCGAAGGGCATTCTTCCAGTCTAGATCTCTGTTTGGAGAGGGTGCCTTCTTCTGCTCCCTTGAAAATTCTTTTCAGTCATGGAAATGGAGTGGTTTCAGTGCCCTTTCCACACTGTGCCTGGTGATCATGAGGTTCATAGGCACTATAAGAAAGAAAAGGTAAATAACCAAGACTTGGCCTACCACAGTGTGTTCAACCAATTAGGGAGCCAGTTTGTATTGCTCAAGAAAATATTACCAGTCGTCTTCACCCAAATATATATTTTGCAAGGCTGGCAAGTGGTAAAATATTAATTGTCTTATAGGTATTGCAGATGGAAGATTCTCCATTTGACGGCATTCAGGAATGTATGGCCCTCCAGATATTGTTGGACTAGCACTTCCATCTTTCATTGTCATTGGCTATGAAAGCTAGGACTTATACGAACTGCAGTTTTTTGAACAACATCTAGAGGGCCCACATTCCCCACCACTATCAGATGGTTCTGTGACTGCATTGAAAAGTTAATAATTCAGAAATGATTGTCTCTGTGTACCCTCACAGACAGCAGTGAGAGATAAGACCTATGAAAGGAAGCCATGGTGTCCCTGCTTTTTGTATGTCCCTTTTAAGTTGCTATGGAATCAAATGTTTGGATGTTACCCCATATGATCAGTACACATACAAAGCAAGCTAGCCTTCCAGGAAGGTATTGTTTATGAAGTTCAACTGTATTACTGAAATGGTTTTGCCAAGTAACAGATACATTAATTTAATTTGCAAAGTATTTTGTTTAATGCTGCAGGATTTTCAATAGTATCATCTTTATACAAGAAAGATTAGTCTTCCATTGTTTCTGTTGTTAACATATTTATCTCAACAAAGTGAAAAAGGAAAGAGCATTCATTACTCTATTGTGCATCATATGAAACAGAACATCCCCACTCCACCAGTTTTTTACATTATTGGCAGTCAATATAGGCAGCCAGTCCTAAATCCTTGGAACAAATTGGAATTTAAGCCTAAACAAATAAACCATTTGGCATTAAGTAGTGGAAATTCAGCAACTGCACAACAGAACATCTTTTGTGATGTGTTTCTATGGAGTAAACTGACTTTATTGTTGTATGTGTTCTTGTTACTTAGACTGGTGTCTGCGGTTGTGAGAGAGGCTATACAGAAATAATGAGATCAAATGGTTTCCTGGATTACTGCATGAAGATACCCGGTCTAAAAGATAAGAAAGCTGATGTTAAAACGAATGCTGCAAAGCATAAACCTGTCAACTCAAAAATGCATGACATTTTCAAAGGATGGTCAATTCAGCCTTTTAACCAAGGTTAAAAATATCTGAAATGTTTTAAAAAATGTTTGGGGTGCTGTTTCAAATTTTTTCTTTGGAAAAATCAAGCCCATACTAAGTGGATCAGACACTGTGCTAGGATTACACAAAATTGCATTTCCAACATAAGTGACTGAAACTATAAAGTTGTGCAAAAAAAAAAAAAAAGTGTGTAGAATGATCAAGATTCTGTTTTGCAGTGTTGCAGCTAATGATGTTTTTACATTAGTATACAAGATAGCCTGAAAGACACATTTATCATTAGTACGAGAAACTGCCATGAAATGAGAAGAGGAAACAATTGTAAGGATCAATTTACAGAATGATACATTCTGAATATGTGGAACTCTAATTACAGGTGTCCAGACATCTTTCTGTGTGTCCTTATTATGTTGATCCCAGTCCAGAGGACTGTGTAGACAATAGAAGGCTTCAGATGCTGATGGTGCTATGTTTGTGAAACTGTCCTTTCTCCCAACACATAAGCACAGTTGTGTGAGCTGACAGTGTTGATTATGCATTGGATAGGCAGGTAGGAGGATTTGATATAGCATTCTGTGCTTACTTAACAAGTAGTTGCTGCTGGCAGCATTGATTGCACTCAACATGTTGCCCCAGGGGTCTGAATGCATTCTCGTGCCCAAAGGCCAGAATCTGGTTGTGCACTTATAGCTGAACTGCATGCAGAAACATATTTCCATATGGAAATTGGTTTCTGAATATCCCTGCAAATGAACATGATATTAGTAACTGAGAACCACACACGATGCATAGTTCCTTCAGAAAAAGTTAGAAATAAAACAGTAGGACTTACTTGGGGGTTTAAAGGTGTTTGGGCCATGCATGGGTAGATAAATCATATATCCAACCTGGAAGTACTCCATATTCCATGAAACATAGTGCAGAAATAACAAAAAATGTTATGATTCTTGGGTTCCACATGAAATTAAACACTGTAATTCTGATCACAACTTCTAATTACATGAGTAACCCTTAAACTGAACAATGACTTTTGGCTGGCTTCACTTTAAGCCTGTCACATGAGGAACATCTGCAAGTTCCATGTGCTCAGCTCTTTCTTTCTCATGCTTCAACAAGTAAAGCAGATAGATCTCTCTACTAGGTTTAATCTCCAAACAGTGAGTGATGGGTTGCAATAATATGCACAAAAGTCAGTGCAGAGAAGTGAGATAGATGGAGGGAGGAAACACATTTGATGATCTGATGTGTACAAATCAGGACTGATCAACTACTAAATATCTGGGCACTATACATTGCAAGATGTGGCCTTTCAGTGATTTATTCTCTTGCTTTTACTTAACCAGCTGATTACTTGTGTTGGTCCAAGAACTCACCATATATTTCATCTTATATTTCTTTTTTCCTTTGGAATCTTTCAATAGACAGGGATATGCAGAGTATCTATTCCAGAACACAACCTAGTTAGATGTTGCCTGACATAAAGCAAACACAGAAAATTTATGTCCCTCTTATAATCCCTGTGAACATTCAACCAATAACAGGACTTTTTAGAACACACCAGAAATCCACCTCCATGTAATCACTTATGTGCCTAGACAGTCCATGATTGGTAACCAGCATGAAGAGTATAGACATACATATGGGTTGGAAACCTGAACAAACAGAGCCATGGCCACAGATGCAGTGGCCTCTGGGTGGCCCCCAGCATGTTCCAAAGAGTCCCTTCATATTCTCACTGCTTGTGGATTCTGAACAACTGAAGAAGAATCTCTTTAAATTAGCAAGCTTTAAATTTCATGAGCAGGGTCAATAGTGTTCAGCTGCTAGTTAGAATGTGGAAGCTTCCTTCAGTAGTTTATTGTATCCCTTGCATGGTACCTGGGTTTTTGTATATTTGTGTCATTTTCATTATCAATAGTTATAGCACCACATGGTTATTATGGCATACAAAAATGATTGAAATTTATGTTTGGCCTGATTTCTTTTTCTTTCCCTATCTGCCCCAGATGGAAGACTTAAAATCTGGGTCTATGGAGTATCAGCCGGTGGATTTCTCATTCTTGTTTCCTTAATTTTCACCTCATACCTTGTTTGGTATGTATCCTTACCTTGTTTTGTATTATTTCTGGATATTCACCTCAGCTTTAGACATACACACTTGGAAACAAGATGGAGGCTGGAATCTTCTATGTCAGAAGAGTTATGCACTCATGACTGTTATGGATTCATGATCCCTACATAGTCCCTAGTTTAAGGGCTACTTTGGGACAGAGAAAATCCCTCAATCTCTACTCAGCAGGCAGCAGCCACTAGCCATTTCCACATGAGTCTGTTATAGTGCGATGATTCCACTTTCAACCTCCTATGGAATCCTGGAGTTTGCAGTTTTGGGAGGGGCTGGCTGGCCCCTCCCAAAACTGCAAACCCCAGGATTCCACAGGAGGTTGAAAGTAGAATCATCTCGCTATAACAGACTTGTGCAGAAATGGCCACTGTGGTCAACAGGAGTCTGTTCCCCTGTCGATCAGAAAGCAGCTGGCTACATGCTCACCCCTCCCTTGCATGAGAATCTCCAGCACAAGGGGAAATTGTGACAGGGCCCTGCTTCTGCCTGTTGCACTGAAGATTGCTCATGGGAGGGGTGGAAACAGGGGCCGGCTTCTTCATGAGTGGCAGGAGAAGAGATCTGTGTTGATTGCAGCAGTTGCTTCCCAGTACATAGGAACTGGGAGGAGCCCAGGCCAGGATTTGCTATGTAGCTCTGTAGCTACTGTGCACTGTGCACATATGCATCTCCCATACAGGATTCTGGTGGGAGTGATTCAGATTAAAACATTCCAGTCAATTTGATTAACTTAAATCTAAATAGACTGCATAGATAAAATTTCAGGCTTATTTCTTCTTCACTAAATGCAGTTAGGAAACAATGTGGCATCTGAAAATCATGTGATACAAAAACGTGTCCATTCCTTTATGTTATCTGGGCATTTTCTTAGCCTGTGCAGAAGGGCAAGAAATGACTCAATGTGGAGCTAGAGATGTGTTAATACTATAGCAATGTTCATGCTGATGAGGCAAGATAAATTTTAAATGCAGTAGTGGTTTACTCTTTCAGTAGTAGGAAGTATTGCAGTGATAAAAGGGAAAGGGTTTCTGGAAAACTAGATAATGGCCAAAATTCTTTATGGTCTTTATGTATATGTAAGCACCATGTTTAACCAATGTTAAGCACCATAGTTATGGTGCTACACACTGCTACTCAGTGAATTCCAGCTCAGTCTCCACCATCCCACTGACCAGGCAGTAGGAGCTGCAATTGATAGGAGTCTGTTCCCCTGAAGCTCAGGAAGCTGCTCGCTGCTAATTCCACCTCCTCTTGGGAGTGATCTGCACTATGAAAGACAGAAACAGGTCTCTGACAAAATTCCCCCTTGTGCCAGAGATTACTTCTGCATGGGACGGAAGGAGGGAGGGAAGGAACAACATCCAGCTGTTTCCCAAGTAACAGAGGAACAGATGCCCATCCATTGGAGTGGCAGCTAGCCGGTAAACGGAGAGTGGGGGACATTCAGGGTTCTTACATAAATCCCTAAACTAGGGATTGTGTAGTGACCATGAAGGTATAACAGTCATTCCAGACTACACATTTGTAAGTGCTATACAGGATTCTGGTCACCACTTGGATTATTGTAATGCATTTTGATAATAAATACTAGCATAATGTTAAATTAGATTTATTGCCCTCAATGTTATAAAGTAAAGTTGTTTCTCCAGTATACTGTCTCTTCTTTGGATTGTGACCATAGCACTGATGTATTCCTTCTGTTACAGATGCAACTCAGTGCTGAATCAAATATTGTACTTGTCTGTCACAGTGAATACATCCATATGGTTGTAGAGTTATCATTTTTAGAATTGAGACTCTATGATGAAAATGACTGAACTGCTGTAATTTAGAATTCCAAATCTGAAAATGGCCCAACCCAGTCAAAACTAAGTCCCTTTAAATCCCATTGATTTCTGTGCAAAAAGCCATGTGCTTAGTTTTCCTAGTGAATCAATAGTGTTTAAGTTTGGCTGGGTCATGCCTTCTCTCTCTCTCAATCTCTCTCTCTCTCTCTCTCTCTCTCTCTGTGTGTGTGTACGTGTGTGCGTGTTCAGTTAAGGTTCATAACTTCTTAAGCCTTCTTTAAAATGATGTGTTTCTTTCCTTTTAGTAAAAAGCCAAAACAACAGCAACCTGTTCCTCCACAACAGAAATGTCTGACTTTAGCCTATGATGGAGATGTTGACATGTAACCATGAAGGAAATCCAAATGTAAACATCAACTGCCTTAACTGCTTCTCTCCTCCTCCTTCTCCTCATTCTCCTCTTCCTCCTCCTCCTTCAAAAAAAAAAAAAATCTCAGTTTGAGTATTGTTTCGATCTTTCTTTTTGGAAGAATCTCATAACATCTGATACAAGCGGGCAGGATACAACTAGCAAATTTCATTTTGCCTCTTAGTTTATCTAAAAGACAACATTAAAGGACCTTCTGTGTCTTTGAGATCCTCTTCCCAAATTGAACCACAGAAATGCATCACTTCCTGTTGATCAGTGGGAATGAGAAGAAGCAAGTAATTCTACAGTCCTCTACTGATTTTTACCTTTAAAAGCATGACAATCCTGTGGGGAAAAAAGCTGACATTTTCTTGGAAAGACATATTGGACACTGCATCCTTATGCACTATATTAGTGCAGTCTTCTTTATTCTTTACCTCTTTCAACAATAAGTTTTCTAGTGTTTACTTTTGAGTTATATTTGGAACTATTAAACCTGACTCATATGTTTTCCAAAAATATCTGGATTTGCCTTGGTTTTCAAAGTTACCAGGTTTCTTAGAGGGGGAATGTGATCAGTTCCATCAGAGGAGCTGGGTAACAAACGTTATCAAAATTTTGCATTATAACAAGATCCAGATGGCTTTCTAACTGTGTGTTTGTTTGTTTTTTAAAGAACAAGGTGGACAACAATTTTGATGACTAAGGAAATGATGAGCACTCAAAGATATATTTTAAATTAGTATTAAGCCATTTAGATACATTTTTAACCATTGAGAACAGTAATTATGTTTCTTTAATATGAATTCTGCTTTTGTAATTTAAATTTTATTATCTGGAATATTTGTAAAATCTTTATTTTATTTTATTATTTTATTTTATCTTCTGACCTTATTTATTATACATCCAACACACACACACACACACATACAAACTGTTTGTAGAAGGTCTTGCTTTTTAAAAAAGTTTCCAAGTCTACATTCTGAACATCTTGAAGAAGATTAGTGTTTGTAATAGTATGTGTTGCAAGTAAGAAAGTGCCATCTTGTGGTATTCACATGTATTTATACACAAATAAAAAGCTCAAGAGTGTGGGAATGTTGATTCAGATATGCTGCAATTTCTGTCCACCATTTCTGTCCACCACCATTTCCTCTTACACCAGGAAAATGAAAATCCCATTGTACTTTAATAATGTCATTAATCTAATCACACCATAGTCACTTGTTACACCCAGATCACCAAGTCCAAACCTGTTTTAGGGTGAAGAGGGTCTTCACTGGAGATAAATTTTCCAAATGAAAGAAAAATGCCCCCAAAGCAGTTGTATGCCTCCTTTCAACTGCCATGAACATCTAAGTGATCAAAATCACAAGACTAAGTAAAGAACATAATAGTTAGTAACTTTTAAAAATAAGTAAAAAAAATAGTTTGATTTGCCAACACAATGTCCTGTGGTAAAAGTAGTTTCTTGACTTATCTGTTGAAGACCAGAAGAAGAAAGAAAAGATTCAAGCAGCAGTTGAGTGTTTCCCAAAGAGGAATGATCTTAACATGTTGAGAGCAATAAAGTCAGTTTTCCACTTGTCTGCTTGGTGGAGAGGAAGGGGCGGGAGAGCCAATGGCTACTTCCCTCAAGCAAGTAAGTGAATGGTAAATTGCGTGGCTGCTTGAATCTTAGCATTTATTCTACTTTTTCAACCTTATGCAACAGTGACTGCTCTGACAGAGTTTGAATGGAGTTTGTCATAACCTAAGCCTTAAAGATCGTGAAGTGTTTCCTCCTGACTCATGGGAAGACGATTATCATTAACCAAATTGACATCTCTATTGTACTGGAAGAAAAAAGAAGATTGGTCCATTTACAGTTCACACAAGCGTTGTTAAATATTTAACAGAGTTCTACAGGACTGGCATGAACTTCTCCAGTACATAATTTTAGTTCTGTTTTAGAGTGAAAGAAGGAAATATTTTAAAAGATGTGTCATTTCTAAGCTACCAAGCCATATATCAAATATGAAAAACCAGATGTATGGTATATATTAAAGTTGTTACCCATCAGAATGGTTTAACTTTTACCAAAGCATGATATTTTAGTTTCAAAGCAGTTAGGGTTTTAGTGAAGCTTGGCCCTGTCATTAAGCAGAATAAGTGAGCTGCCTCAGGCAACAGATGCTGTAAAGCATAAAAAAGGTGCTGGAAATCAGAGATCTGTGAACAAATTATCCTACTGCCTTTGATGGAGTGGAGGATGCTGTTGTGGGTGCTGAAGTTAAGACTCATCTGCCAGCCAGGTGAATTTTGTTCATGGAACAGAAGAAAGCAAGACATCTTGTCCTTTACCTCAAGCAGCAACATATCTTAATCCATTTGGAGCTCTACTTGATAAGGATGAGGCGGGGAGAATTACTGTTATATTTGTTTTGTGGGTGAAAAATAATTCTTCCAACACTGGGGAAACCCAATCACAAAGATTAACACATCGGGGGGGGGAATTGTGAAAATTTCATGTCTCTAAAATGTTTTGGTAAACTATTTTGCATAGAAAGGACAGGAGATTTATGCAGAAATCATATTTTTCATATGGACATACCCTCCCCTGCCCCCTCCCCAAATGCTGGCCAGTAGTCTGTATCAGGACGTAGTTAAATGTCCTCAACAGAGTGATATCTCCTCATCCAATTCTCTCACCCCTGTATTTCTGACAGAAATATTCACCTGTGCTCCAGTCACCGGGAGAATGGACTTCGTTCTCCCCATATAGCTGATGCCCTGTAAAGTAGGCTGGGAAGCAGAGTTGCAACCTTGGTGATAGTGTCACAATTGTGACTAAGCAGCCATTGTGAATATGAAATAGTTACAGAAGAATAAATGTAGGCAACAATTCTGTTTTCATCCTGCGACCAGATTACTTTAAGTTACTTTGTTACTTTGTTAAGTATAATTAAGTTTACTTTCTTAAGTATAATTAATTAAGTAGCTGATACAGAATACTGGTCACAGTTTCCAGGTGGCCACATGTTTTGGAGTGTATCCAAAATGGCTGTCTTTCTCCACAAAAGAAAAAAATGTACAAAACATGTAGCTATCTGGAAACAGTTTTCTTGTATTAAAAAAATGGATTTTCATAAGAAAATGTTACTCATTGGGGGGGAGTCTTTTCCAGATAGCTCCAGATTTTGTTTTGCTTTGTTTTTGCAAAATTGCTCTTTTTGGGGGGAGGGGAATGCAAAACACAGCAATTTTAGTCAAGAATAGCTAGCTATCTGGAAATTGTATGGTGTATTTCTGTGCAGAATAATTTCCCAACATAGTCCTGGATGTGTGAATGAGTGAGATCTGTGCAGAAATACTGTTTTCTCTTGCAGAGAGAAAATGGTAAATTATTTATCCTCACATGCAAAGACAAAATAGTTGAATATTTATGTTGTAAAAATATCTGTTCACTTTGCATTCTGATCAGAACTGATGATTTTGAAATGCCCAGCAGAAGCAAGTTATGACATTTTCTTAGCTGTTGTTCAAATGAAATGACTCAAACTGTTTCCAGGCTCCACAAAGTATTGTGCTATTTCAGTCTTCGGGATATGTCTGGTTTCTATATAGAGCTGTGTCTGCACTTCCACCAGGATGAAGCAGGAGAACAGACCATACAACTTGACATTATGACTGAAAGATGCCACTCTGAATGCCCACTCTTTATAACAAAAAACAAAACTCCCTTTGAAAGGGTGGAACTCATGGCCGTCTATCAGCCCAGCAAGCATGGACAAACAGTGGAGAGAGATGATGGGAGTTTCAATTCCAATGATATCTGGGAGGGCCAAAATTGTTATAAAGGGAAAATGAGCACATACAAGGGAAGGGCCAGTATTTGACTTGTTATCATGGTCTACTGTGTTTTCTTTTTAACAGAATAAATCATTCAAAAACAAGATGGTGCCCCTTTACCCTGTAGTGATTCAGTCCATTCAGCCCTCTTCAGCAGCCTATTTCCTCATTGTTTTGTGTCCATAGGCTAGGCTGGTTCATTTCCAAAGCTCCATTCTGTAACCCGCCTTAAATGTATACAGTCACTTTCCCATTCTGGATCACTGTGCATATATTGTATCTGAGTTTTTCATCATTATCAATGCCAATCACAGCTCTTGCTTAGCTTTTGTAGATATTTAATGCCTACAGTTATATTTCAGTCAAATGTATTTAAGAAGTTAAGCAACTCCTGTTTCTTGAATCATAAAAGTCTACTAAAAAGATTGCTAAAAGCACCTATTGCATCTTTAGTAAACACATTGAAAGTCAAAGTGTACTTCACATGAGAACAATTGCTGGAAGTTATATCTTTCTTCTCCTTCTCCTTCTTCTTTTACTGATAAAAATAATCTTCGGAGACCTGATCCAGAATGTGCTCTCTGTGTTTGCTTTTGAGTAAAAGAAGAAGAAGAAGAAAGAAGAAGAAGAAGAAGAAGAAGAAGCAGCAGCAGCAGCAGCAGCAGCAGCAGCAGCAGCAGCAGCACAGCTGCGAGCTAGTTGTTTAAAGTAACATTCTGTTTGATCCGTGGTTGGGCAGTTAATATAAAATAATGCAAAATTGTACTGGAAAATACTGTGTGTCAGAAGTTTATGGAATGGCAGTACATTTGGAAAAAGTTATTTGTGTGAAACAGGAAACAAATATGAATTTACTGTTTGTTTGTTTGTTTCTTGGTAGAAACAATAACTAATTTCTGGCAAAGAGTCACTGTTGTTTCTAAATGTAAAACAATGACAAAACTCCGTATTTATCCTGGGGGACAATAATTTTCCTCCCAGCTCCCCAAATGGGAGGTCTTTAAAGTTTATTCCTAATGCAGTCATTTCACTTATGTGGCAGAGACTGCCAACAAGTTTATTTAATGCAGATGCATCAAGACTTATTCATTCTTTCATTCAGGCAGCACTTCTAAAGAATGCTGGGGGAAAAACAGGCTTTTTACTTTTCCAAATTGGTTTTTAAAACATTACTAGGATGCTTACATTTAACACTTGAGAAAGAGAAAGAGGAGAGGTAGTGTGTGTGCAAATGTCAATCCTCTTTATGTCTGTCTCTCAGATAATGCAGTTTATCAGAAAGCATTTTAACTCAACTTTGTGGATAACTTAACCATTTAACTTAAATGTTCTAACTCAGCTTTGAATCAGTCCAGTGGCCACAAATGTTTTCCTTCCCTTGTCAGAGGAGTTCAAAGAAGTTCAAATTCACACCGAATCTACACATAGATGGCTAATGCCTATTGGCAGCTGGCACACTAACAGTACGGGGCAACATGTTTATTTGGCATTTTGAGAGGCTGTTCACTGAAGCCATTAAATGGCTTCCATTGATTTCATCAGAGCTGAGTAAGAGTTTGGTGACCTGCTATTTATTGCTCAGTTGCAGCTTTTCGCCTTCAGAGCTCCTTGTAGCCACTTTCACTAATCAATCCTCAAAACACCTCTGCTTGGTTGGTAAGTAACACAACTTAAATAATTAAGAAATTTGGATTTGCCATTTCCAACTCTCAGGTTTAAGAGGGTAGCTGAATCTGGTATGACAAGTGGTGATAAGACACTCATCATAAGATCATAAGACACTTGTGCAAACAAAAAGTTGATTGTACAAGGACTTATTTGAGCAAAACAGCATAGCTGTTTTGTTTTTGTTTTTTTAAAAAGGTGGTATCATACACTCTCAGCCCCAGAAAACCTTATGATAGATTCACCTTAGGGTCAACATGAACCAGAAAAAAACTTGAAGCTCCACAACAACAATAGCAAGAACAGCAATGTAGAAATGGGCCTTATAAGACCCTATCACAGCCAGGAAGCAAATCCCTGTTAATTTGTTATTTATTAATTACATTTATATTCCCTAAAAAGGAGGAAGGAAAAGGGGGGTGGGGAGGAATGTGGCAGCACCTTTAAGACATATTTATTTATGTATTGTGCATGAGCTTTTTGAAGCTTATTTTCACATGAGCTTTTTTGCCTCTAGTGCAGTACAGGTATAAAGCATATTATATAGTTGTGGAAGTGTAATGGAATGTAATAGAATCCAGGAAGATGCAAATCATGACCCTTGCCCTAAATTTTCAAAGGGCAAGGAGAGGTGATTTAGATCTTTACAATGGTTCATTAATATAGATCTGTGAATGCAATAAATCTGTTTCCCAAAAGTCAGTTTTCCAGTGTTCAAAACTCGGAGATGATGATGATGATGATGATGATGATGATGATGATGATGATGATGATGTGGGTGCCATGAAGCCATTGTCTTTGTTCATACCTGTGCTAAGGGAATGGAATTTGTAGATATAATTCGATTAGCTGTTTCTCTTTCTAACCTTCCTTTATAATTTCCTTGTTCAAGGACTGCAACCTGTAAATCCAGAAATACTGAACTGTTCTGCAACTGATTTTTGAACATCACCATTTCTAATGCTAGATATTTGTCTATTTATCCTCTTGTGTCTATTTGTCCAAAGCAGAGTGTAGAGGGGCTTTGCTGGCATAGGATGGCATTGGAGGAAGAGTAGGGAAATGTACCTCTGATGCTGTAGTAATGTTATTGTCCCCTGTAATATTGCTCTCAGAGTAGGTGTGGGGACAGAATTGGCATCTGGGTTTGTGGCAGGGTTTTGCTGCTGTATTACCACCTACATTATATATCCTGTTGTGAGTGAGTAGTTGTTTAAGGTTTCAGATTTATATCCTACTTTTCCTCCAAAGCACTCAACACAGTGTACACCTCTTCCCAACTTTCTCCTCAAAACTTCACAGTGATGCATTTCAGGCATGGTGTGAGTGATTGGTTCAAGATGAAACTATTAGTTACATGACAGAGTGGGGACTAGTACGGGGATCTCTGGAAATTCCAATCTGCCACTTTAAAGGATATGCAGAACTGTGTTCTCTGTAACTCTAGATTCATGCATCCCAGCACCAATTCTCGTGGCAGCTGGCCACAACTTCCCAGATGGGCACTGGAGCACTCAGAGGCGCATCCAGCATATTCCTGTGAGCAAAGGAGACAAAGTATCCTGAAAATCCTTAAATAGGTATGCCAGTAATCTAGCCCCATGGCCAGGTTCTCTGTTGGAAAATAAGCATATGCTGAAACATTATGTGCAGCTAGATTGCAGGAATGAGAAGTGCCAAAACAGTGGGTCTAGTCCTCTAAGAGATATAAGGATTCCCACTGTTCGCTGGAATATTTATGCTTGAAACAGAAAGTCAATGAAGCCACATATATGAAAGGCAAAGAGATAATTTGGAGGTAATTGGCAGCAGTAGGCAAACTCCTTAGCTTGATTCAGAATTGGCTTGCTCTTCACTTTAGTTTATTCTTCACTACTCCAATGATATGCTGAATGCATTGGGAAGTACCAAGATGACATCTAGTCATAATACACCTTCTGTGAAACACATTCATTCATCAAGTAGAAGTGGACAAATAAGCTTCCAAGCTTAGCTCTGGTAAAATCACTGGCACGTAAGTAATGACGTTAAAGGCAACAGCTACGATTGAATGAAAGATGGGTTTTGAGTACAGAAATTCTGTTAGGAAATCTGTGACTGTGCACTTGGAGCTAAAATTACTGTGGTAAAATAGGCGTTGGAAGGGAGACTATATTCATAGTGACCTCTTCCACCTGGCAAAGCTCTTGTTTCTGAAATAAGAGTAGGTAGATTGCAAAAACAGATTGCACTGAAGATACGTTACCCTGACATGCAGCCATTTTCAGCTTAATATGAATGGCAAAAGCATTTCTTGTTTGTCTGTTGTTCCTGAAATGAGGAATTAAAGTATACACCTGATGATAGATCCAACCTGTTTCTGCCCTCCCCCAGTGTGTGCTGCCTACCATAAGGGGCTAGAACCAAAGGTCAAGAAGCAGACATGCTGAATGTCAATCTTATTCTCATGCCCTGAGTTCCTCAGCTGTGCTGGTGGGAGAATTTTTGCTGTAGAAACAGTCACCTGGTTTGGAAATCATTAACTCTAATCACTCCAAAGCCATTAAGACAAGTTGTAAAAGCTAAGGCTAGAATGTAATAGTCTGAAAGGGTAAAAAAAAATAAGGGGGAAAAAGTTAGATTCTGGTTGCAAATTTAAAACTACTGAAGGATAGCTAAAAGCTTGTGTCTCTTCTTTATTGTGCTTGAAAGGAATTCGAAGAAATCCATTCCTCTCTGATATCTTTTGTACACAAAAAGAATGCATTGAAAGGCCGTCACTTCACCTTCCACTAGCCCCTTCACTCATTGTACCCGGAACCAGCAGCAGCATGCAACATGCCATTGGTCAAATTTCACTTGCCCTCTTTGTGATGCAGAAAGGGATAGAAACATCAAATCTGCACACAATGCAGCACTCCTATATTTCAAAGAATCAAAGCCTACCTTTTCCTTGGCTTTGTGAGAGGCTGTGGACTTATATAGCAGATAGCTTCAATATATCCAAGATGTTCTTCCCCCTCCTTTTATGCTCACTGCATTCCATAACATTTTCTATGAAGCTCTGTGCAGTAACATCTATGTAAAATGTAAGATTTAAGATGTTGTACCTGAAGGCATGTATCTTCAAAAAAGCCACTTATTACCTATATGTTATTTATAGAGATTTTAAAATGTGTGATGTTTAATCTCATTGAAGTAGGCAGATTTTCAGTCGATTACATGAATCTCCTTATGCCCCACTGTGGTCCAGCCATTCCAAACCTGTTGTGACTTTCAGGTGTGCCAGACTACAACTCCCAATAGCCATATGTGCTGTGGATGAACGATGGCAGTTGCAGTTCTACACATCTGGGGGGTAGGCATTTGGGGAAAGTTTGGTTTGCATAAACACACAGGTACAGATTATCCACTGCTGAATATCTGAATACTTTATATGCTTGTGGGCTCAGCCAGGCCAGCGATTTGTGCTGCACCATTTAATGTTGTTTCTCAAAACATCTTAACTCTTCCTTGTTCAGTCTCCTGACTTAAAAAAAAAAAAAAAGGATGGTGTATTTTGGTTCATTTGTGGACATCTCACCTATGATGCAGGATGTGACAGTCGATAAGACTGCCTCTAACCACTTTCATTCCTGGCCATTACCTCTAGAGGTGTTTCTAGATGTGTTCCAAACCTTACACAATCTCCAAGGCCACCCTACTGATTTTCTTTTCTTTTTTAAAAAAAACCTCTCTAGGAGATTAGCATGGAGTCCATAAACTTCTAAAAATGAATTTTGTCATTGTAAAATCACTGCTCCCCCACCTGCTCCTCCTTTCCCAAATGAAATGTTGCAGGGAAATAATAACAGAGAGACAGTGTGGTTGTAGTGGTTTGATCACTGGACTACCCTGGAGAGCAGGGCTTGATTCCCCACTCGGCCCTGGAAACCCACTGGGTGAACCTAGGAGCATCACACACTTCCTGCTCCAGAATACTCCCTGATAGGTTCCTCTTAGGATCTTAGCTAGAAATGATTAGAAGGCACACAACAACAACAACAACAACAGCAGCAGCAGCAGCAGCAGCAACAACAGCAGCAGCAGCAACAACAACAACAATGGTAAGTACAAAGATGGAAACTGCTGCATCACAGAATGTTGTCCAGTCTGGATGAGGTCTGTATTTTTCTCACAAAAAGTCCATCTATATCTTGTTAAAGAACCTCCAAACAGCTGTTTGTAATCTAAGCAAAAGGGCAAAGTGATTATCTACTTCTGTGTCTACAAAACATAAAATTAACAACTTTACCATTTTATTCCTTTTTGTATGAAGTAAACAGATTAACCTCAGTCCCATTAAATCATGAGCTGCCTTGACTTCCATTTTAAGGTTTTTGGGAAATATGGGATGTATATAATTTGTTGTCATGTACCATCAAGTCATCTCCAACTTATGGTGACCCTATCATGGGATTTTCTTGGCAAGATTTGTTCGGAAGGGATTTGCCACTGCCCTCTTCTGAGAGAATGTGATGTGCCCAAGATCACATGAACTCTTGTCTCCTGCAGCCCTAGTCCAAGGCTCAAACCACTACACCACACTGGTATTGCCTGGTGTCCTAGAAGCTGATGGTCATGCAGTAGTTGGCCCTTTAATACATCCCTCCCAGAGTCTCCACTAAAGCTATATTGAAGTATACATGGAAAAATATAGCAAACAGAAAATCTCACTTTCTGTAAATGGAGGACCCAACATCAAAGAAAGGTGAACCTCTTTGACTTTGCAGTAGGAACATTTCCTTCACTCTGACTATAATGGCATAGGAATTTGGTTTTACCCAGTGCAGCTCCTCCTAGCTAGTCCAAAGTTCTACTCATAAACTGAACAACTAGTAGCCCATGGGAAGCCCTCCAGGGGAAGATGAGAATAATAGAAAGTTCTCAGTTGAGCTGTTTTATATACAGAGTTATACTGCCTGTGTTGTTTTGATATGTTCTAAAATGAAGGGAGAAGTACAAAAAAAAAAGATGTGTGTGTGTGTGTGTGTGTGTATGTATGTGTATATATATATATAGAGAGAGAGAGAGAGAGAGAATGGCAAGAAGTACAACTCACAAGGAACAGTACAAATGTATAGCCTAAGCTTGCAGTAATAGTATAAGGAAAGCTAAAGCTCCAAATGAGCTGAGGTTGGCTAGGCAAGCAAGGAGCAACAAAAAGGGATTCCCCCCACAAATACATTCAAGACAAGAAGATGGCCCAGAAGCTAGTAAGGCTGCTGTTCAATTAGGATGGCAGATAACAGTGAACAGGTAGACCTTCTCAATACCTATTTTACTTCAATTTTTGTCCTAAAAAGAGAACTGTGTACTTCCATGCAGCAGCAGAGGCCATGGCAAGGGATTGTTACCCTGTATGTTGGGGGTCCCAGGAGGGGCGCCCAAATAACCAAATGAAAACACAAGTTGGGGGAATTTAGCTTGAGCACTCTCTCGGCTAAACGAGAGGCAGGGTAACTTTAGCAAGGATCTTTAACCCAATGTATACAGCGTCAGGTCAGAGAGTGGCTGGACAAGGTTTTCAAAGTAACAAACAATTATTAAAAACAAGAAACACGCCAAGACAAGACATAAACTAACTAACTGAGAAATAGAAATGGAGAGCTTTTCGGGAAGGGCAATATGACACCTGGTCTCGTATTCCTGGAGAGAAGCGGGGTTCCGGGGAAGAAAGCTCAGTGGGGTTCACTGAGGGGAGTTCCTTCAGACTACTGGCAGCAAGGCAGGATGCAAGTCCAAAGTAGTCCCAAAGGGAGACAGACTTAGTTATAGGGAACTGAGGGGAAAACTTCACTGGACAGAGCAGCAGCGAGGCTGGATGGAAGTCCAGGGTGATCCAAGGAATTCCCAAACGTGGGGACCTTTTATAGGGTGGATATTACCTACAGGCGATGCTATGCTCAGTGAGAACAAGGAAATTTGGAGTTGGACAAAGGAGTTGGAAAAGGTCAGATTTTGCTTGATGGGTTTAGCTCTTAAGACAATAGCGTGGCCAGTTCGTTAATAGCCTGACATAAAGAAATGGCTTGGCTCTTGGCCGTGCGGCTTTGTGTGGATAAAGCCAGTTTGCAGGGAGGTTTTTCCCTAAAGCAACAGAGAGGCTTAAATTGCCTGCCTGAATGGGGTTTTGGAATGCACAACCATTAACGGCCATGCCCTTACGTGCTTGTCCAGGGGACCTCTGCAAACACGTGGAGTAGGGTGGCAGAGAGAGGTCAAGCAAAGGCCAAATTATTTGATATCAAAAGGATATCTAGTGCTCTCACCAGACATATCATAACCGTGATAACAGGATTGCAAATCAAGGTCCTTTCCACAGCTTACCTGGGTCTAGGGTCATCCTAGTAATGGCTTTGCCAGAAAGGGAACACGGACATCAACACTCCCCTCCCCACTGGCGCACTTACTGCAAAAGAAAGTGCAATGGCCCTGCCTCTTCCTGCCACAACATATCTGGGAACTGTCCCAGGCTGCTCTGGGCAGGAAATGCAGCCATTGTGCTTCCAGGGCCTCCACAGCTAAGGTAAGTGCGGGCGTGTGGTGGGATTGTGGCACAGTCAGTGGTCATGGACAGGGAAAGCCCGACAATGATTTGCAGCACAATTGTGCTACCTGGGATGGGAGAAAGATGAGACCACAACAATGTCATGCATAAACATCATTGCAGTCCCATTCTTCTCCTGTCCCTATGGCAGGTTGGGAAGGTGGAGCAGAAAGGGGCTCAAGATTAATTAGGAACCACCTAACTGATATAAGTTCAGAACTGCAGGGCCAGTAAACTGTGTCTTAAAGTACTGAAGGAACCTGCTAATATACTCTCTGAATCCCTTGCCTTCATTTTTGAGAAATCTTGAAGAACAGGTGAAGTACCACAGGACTGGAGAACGCTAAATATTGTACCTCTCTTCCAAAAAGACAAAAAGGAAGATCCAGGAAACTACAGACCAGTCAGCCTAATCTCAGTACCGGGAAAAAATATTAGACCAGATTATACAGGAGTTTGTCCTGAGAGTAAGAGTACTTTACCAATTGAATCAATTGCCTAGAGGGTTGGTGGAGTCTCCTTTTCTGGATGTCTTTAAAAAAACAACAACTGAACAGCTACTTGCTGGAGATGCTTTATCTGGACATCTTCCATTGAGCAAGGAATTGGACTAGATGTCCCATGAGGTTCGTTTCCAACTTTACGATTCTATAACTCTATGATATCATCACTTAGGCCTTTTCTGCACAGGGCGAGGGAATTGCCCCATGCTGGTACTCACCGGACCTGTGTGCTCCATGCCCGGGTCCAGGCTGGTCCGGAGCAGTGCGTGCCCACGCTCTGCACTGCTCTGGGAACAAAAATGGCGGCTTCCGGTTGGTGGAGGCTCTCCACCAACCGGTGAAGCTCACCAGCCTAAAGCCCGCCCCCAGCAGATCTGCAGGCTCGCACTGGTGCGAGCATGAAAATCTGCACTGGAGTGTGGCCACGGAGTGGCACGCTCCATGCTTTTGAAAGACCTGTTTTAAGTGGTCTTTCAAAAGCACGCTGAATGACCACTTTGGGTTGTTCCAGAGCAGGCTGAGGTCCAGAACTACACAATGTAGTCCGGACCCAGTCTGCTCCCAGGTGCAGTCGTCCTCCCTGGAGGACACTCTGCACCGTTTTAAAAGCCCTGTGCGGAAAAGGCCTTAGCCAAAGTTGATAAGCTATGTGACAATTTAATGATGTCACCACACCCACAGCATGAGTCTTAACCTAGGGGATATGTATTCTCAACAGCATTGCATCAACAACAGGGAAGTGGTGATAGCATAGGTGTGCATGTGCATTTAATTTCAGCACCATGAAAAAAAATAATTTTCATTGTATTTATTTATTAATTAAAATATTTATATCCCATCCTATATCCAAAGATCTCAGGGTGAAGATCTCATACTAGAGATGCTTATATGATCTTGGATTGCTGATGTTGACAACATTTAAAGATTTTTCTTTAAGATGCTAATTTTTCACATCAGGGCCCAAATCCAGTTGTTGATCCTGAATATAGCTGCATCAACTCTTATGTTGCTGTATCAATACTTATGTAAGTTCCATTGGTTTACTTGGTCTACTCTAGCTGAATCTAACAAATATATTTAAATCATAGTGTTTGAGAAGTTATAGTCAGGAGGAATTGTGTAATTGGGTTAAATGTACAAGTAGATGCAATCTGGACCACACTAAAGAGTCCACCGTAAATAATTTCTCTGTTGGCTCCTAACTTCAGAATGTGGTTCTCACTAACATCATACTGTAAACTAGCACCTCCTATCGAGGTTCCAATGGTGTGTTACACTACCATCCTTCATCTCTCTGTCACACAAACCACTGGGAATACTGGAAAATGTAGTCCTGTACACCTGGGATTGTCCAGGTCACAAAAGACTATCACCATTTCCAGACGGCAATGTTGTCCCACTGTGTCCCATTGCAATTCTGGCTGTGTTGTTGGGAAGGGAGCATGACCAGCTCCCTGTGGAAGGGAGCACGAGTGACATGCATTTGCCTTCCACAGCACAGCAAGGCTCTTTCTCATGCTGCCCTGGGGAAGGAAGTGCCACCATTGTGGTTCCTGCCCTTCCACATGTCAGGTAAGTATGGGAGCATTGCACAATCATGGGAGCTTAATTAATCTAATTTGTTAAGTGAATATCCTGTGATCGCAACACCTGAGGACAGGATGGTAGCAGGAAAGTGGTGGTGTTGTGCAAAAGCACAACCTGTGGACCACTGCCATCCTGTCTTCATAGTGGGACTGTGACACCATGTGGAAATGGCCTATAATTTAAAACTTTATACTGCATTCAGTCTCTAGCACTCATGAATCTGCTTGAGGACTCACAGCTATCCTTTTTATTCCAGCACCATCTAGTGCTCCACAATGGAAACTATCAACCAGATACATTTGCTTTTGTTTTCCATGTCCTCCTCTGTATATTTAACAAATAGTTCCATTGTTCTTAGCCAGACAGCAAGAAACAAAATAATGCATAGTTCCTTTCCAAAATGTAAGATCTCTTGAGTGTTTTTTCCCCCTTCAGGGTTAGGAAGCCGTGCATTTGTAGCTTGGAAAAAAAGCCTGTTATAATTAGTGGTGATATCTGTAGCATACTGGTTCCGGACAATTATTTAATACAACAGATCAGTTTTAAATAATGAATTTTACTAATAAGGTCTTTTTTAAAGTAATGAAATCCTTTTTAAAAATTCTAGATAAGATTCTAGATAAGCTACTTAGTTAAATACACTTAGTTAAGTATATTTAGCTGAGGGCTTTATCACATGAGGCAGACAAATCACTATTTCAGCAGGATAATAGTGTCTTTGGCAGGGACTTATTGCATTACCTCTGTAAATGACCTCCTTTGCAAAAGAAACACTTTCCAAATTTCCATGAAAACAACAGAAGAGGACTGATGACATGGGATAAGTCCCAGCCAAAGATGCTATTATCCTGCTGTAATTGTGTCTTACCTGCCTTGTGTGATAAAGTCCTTAGTAGCATTTCCTAGCCTGATTCCTCCCCAACCCCAATTCTGACTTACTGGACAGCAGCTCCTATGTGCAACAAAGATGTGTTCTCCTGTTGATCGGGGAAAGAAACAGGATCCCTGTCACAACTCCTCATCACACCAGAGGTTGCTCATGAGTGTGTGTGGAAAACTCAGGCCATTTCTGCACTAGCCTGTTATAGCGCAATGATTCCACTTTCAACATCCTCTGGAATCCTGGGGTTTGCCGTTTTGGGAGGGGCCCCTCCGAAAACAGCAAACTCCAGGATTTCAGAGGATGTTGAAAGTGGAATCATCCCGCTATAACAGGCTAGTGCAGAAATGACCTCAGTCTGCTCCACCCAGATTGATAAAAGAACAGGCACCTATCACCTGCAGTAGCTATGGCACAATAAGTCAGGACTGGCGGACTTCTACAATCCCTACACATTCCCTACACTATCAAATCTGCAAGGAACATGAATATGAATCAGTTGCAGAGGTGCAGCTCTAGGTTACTCATTCATAACTGCAGTCATTAATTCCAACCAAGATTGCAAGCTCTGGTTATATTTTCCTAACTCACAAACTGTTTTTAGTGCAGTTCCATCACAGACACACAACCTCTTTTTTCCAATGTAACTGATCTCCCAGGTAAGGAACTGGAATTGCATGTGAGGAGGTTGAGGGAAAAAACAGACTAAATGAAACTGGCAAAATTGGTTTGAGTATTGGATTAAGACTCGAGAGACCATGGTTTGAATCCACACTTGGCCACAGAAACCCACTGTATGACCTTGAGCAAGTTATACTCTTTCAGCCTCAGGGAAAAGAAATGGCAACCCCCTTCTGAACAAATCTAGCTAAGAAAATCGTGTGATAGATTTGTCTTACAGTCACCATAAGTCAGA
The DNA here is from genome assembly GCA_948474755.1 of Ctenosaura bakeri. Classification (NCBI taxonomy): domain Eukaryota; kingdom Metazoa; phylum Chordata; class Lepidosauria; order Squamata; family Iguanidae; genus Ctenosaura; species Ctenosaura bakeri. Next base: position 142,810 of record CAOLHI010001617.1, read on the forward strand.
AACAACTTGAAAGCACATAACAACACAACACAAGCAGTGGACATCTAGAATATCCAACATTTGAAGAAAACATAGTGGAGATCCTCAAAGTAAAGTAGTTTTGGGCCACATGCAAAAGAAAAAAAATCACAGCAAAAAGATGTTTGGTTCTGAGATCATAGCAATACTCAAATCCTTGAGAAGAAAGCATATCACTCATTTAACACAAAAGCTACAGCAGTGTCAATACAAGTGAACTGAGGCCATTTCTGCACTACACTATTATACTACTATTATTCCACTTTCAACATCCTGTGGAATTCTGAGGTTTGTAGTTTACTGAGGCCAAAGAGCTCTCTGGCTGAGAATTCTACATGCCCCTCCCCAAACTACAAAGTCGAGGTTTCCATAGGATGTTGAAACTGGAACAATAGCACTGTAACAGTGTAGTGCAGAAATGGCCTGAACTACAAGTCTGCAGTTAGCTAAGCAGTTTGTGTACATGTGCAATAAATTTTCACAATTTCACACATGGTGAGAACATTCTGAATAATGAATCTGCACATTAGATTTTGAGGAATTGGATCTTAGCAATTTGCGATGAGACGTCGCTTCCACCACCCCTCCAGAGTGGGAACCATACTAATTATCTGAAGTGCTCTGTGACAATCACAGTACACAGCTGGTGCAAATGTTTATCAAAACTTGACATAGGTTGTTCCCTGAGGCATAGGAACTGCATTCCATCTGCCCCCACCAATGCCATTTTATAGATTGCAAAAATAATGAATTAACCGCTTGGAAGAGCACTGGTATCCCTCGGGCAATTATCACAGCATCTTCCCTAGCAGGTTCAATTTGTCCAGTATTCGGTACATTCCACACCTCCTTCCTCCCCCCGTGTGAGAAATGATTTTTTGCTACAGTAACTAATCAGCCATGAATGTGTGGCCGTGCTGTTTCTGCTCAACTGACACTGAATGATTCCCAGCAGATAGAAATAAGAATGGGTGTCCTGTTTTACACTATGAAATAAAAGAGTTACTTAATGACATGAGCTCCTGTGAAGGTTTATGAGCAGTAGCTGTTCCTACTTTTTGTGCCTCAAGGCAATGTACAATAGTGGAGTCCGACTGTGGCACTATGGAGGACACGTCAGGGTTGAGTTGTGAGCTTCCTTTGCCACTCAGGAGGAGCTGCTTCTGACCGCTACTTCACAACATCTACAAAGAGTTAAGGCACTCAAATACTATAAGATTTTATTGCTTCCTGCACCATGCAGAGGTACTTTCAGACTCTGCTGTAAAATACTATTACATATTCCTTATTTCCCACAAAGAATGAAAAATTCCACAATACACTTGTGTTCACTTTTTTTGGATGACATCACGCAAATAGTAGAGACCTAACAACTCTATCCTATACATATTGACTTAGGAGTAAGTCCACCTGAACTAACTTCCAAGTAAGTGTTGTGGTTGTGGTTGTGGTGTTGTAAACTCTGGCCAGAATCCTGTTGAGCCACCGTGATTGTCTAACCTACAGTTATGCTTTTGTAACTGCTGTATAATCATGATTTCTATCTATCCTCTAGTTTAGGGGCTCCATTGGGATAATGAAAGTCCCCCAAACCCCATTTGCTGGTAAACAGCCACTGGGATCAACAGGGATCTATTCTGCTATTGATTGAGAAGCGGCTGCCTGATGTTCCTCCCAATCAAGTGATGTCCAACACAAGAAGGATTTGCAACGAGGTCCTTTTTTTGCTTGTCATGCAGACAATTGCTCACAGGAAGGCATGGGACTTCAGGTAGATACTTCCTAATCCACAGAGGAACAGACTCCTGTCAATCACAGCCTCTGCTTACTGATAAGCAGTGTTTGGGGTGGGCAGTCTGGCTGGAATCCATTGTGTAGAGTCATAGTTATAGCGCTATGGAGTACACAATGGCCATACAGTTTTCTACCAGTCCACACTCTTTTCAAAAAGCTGGAACTCAAGGCAGTTTACAGATTTAGAAGACTGCAATATATTCTGAAACAGAGAAGGTTAATGTGAAATTATAATAAAACTATTAATAATAATAAAATAATTTAAAACATAAACCAACATTGTTAAAAGCAGATTTTAAAAGTACAGTTTAAAACCATACAGCCATCTCTTAAAAATTTTCCATAAAAATCTTCAGTTTCAAAACCCTATCAGAATTTTTTTTAAAAAGTCTTCATCTGCTGATGGAAGGCCATCCCAAGGGATCTCTCCAGTTGTCCGTCTTAACATGCCCCATGATCAGCAGAATACTGCAGTTGTTATTTCCTCGCAGCCTGATCTGCATCTCATACCTTGGAAACCCTTCAGCTGAGGCACTGCCTGGCTTAAGAGGTAGTTTTCTGAGTAGTGGTGGGGGAATGGCATCAACAGAAGTCGCTTTCTGTTGTCATAGCTAGGTCTGATGATGCAGGCTAATCAGTTAGTCTATATGTTTCATGGTGTGCCCCCCAGTGGCAGCTATGATGACCCAAGGATGTATAGCAGAACTTGGAAATGTAACATTTTGGACTGCAACTCCCATAATCCCCAGCAAACATGGTCAGTGATCATGCTCGTTGGACAGTTTGTCTCAGCTGTAGCCCAAAATACTTTTTGGTTCTTAATTAAAGTGATGGACAGAGATGACTCATCCTTATAACCCAAGCTTGACCAGGGCCAGGGAAGCAAGCCTGTCAGGGGTGTGAGTACAGTGTATATCTTTCAAAGCACTGTGAATGTATGGACCTAACCTAGAAACATGAACTAGAATTTCCATCTTGGAGCTCATCACAGTCTCAAGTACTGCACTATAGAGAACAACATCAAATCAGGTTGGTATCATTGTCAGGCCCAAAGAGCTGGAGAAGCAAGAACTCTAGGTCCCTTATGTCAGTGAATGGCTGCTGGAAATATACTGCCAAGGAAGGATTCATTTCTAAAGCGTGTTAGTCACCGAAGAAATGCTCTTGTGTCCTGCCCCCACCCACTTTTGCATGTCCTCATACAATTAGACAAATGCAAGTATTGCAAGCCTTTTCAGTCTCAAAATATATCTAAGTATATTTAGCAGCGTCTGGATGCATATCAAATCATAAGCTTCCCGTTCACCAGTTTTATAATATGGGCAGAGTTTTCCTGATGTCGTATCAAATCTGGTTTCTGTACTTTAGGAAATTTTCTGATCATGACACATGGTCTCATCAGGGAAAGATGACACATCCAAAAGTGGCAGGGTGACTTTCTGGTCCTTTGACCTTGGGTGCTTCTGAAACTGACAGCTCTTCATAACATGACACAATTTAAGAAGAAAACACTCTCTGGAAATGCTGTTTTGTTTTTGTTTTTAAAAGTAGATGCAAATGCCACAAAAAGCCCTTGTATTGTAATGGCTGATTACTGTTTTTTGTCAGGAGGGAAATCTGGCCCTAGATTTAGACCTCCAGCTTACAAGATGAAGTTGGGGATGATGGACATTGCTTGGCTCTGCAGCCCCAATCTCTGCTTTTTTTTTTTTTTTTTAATGAAACAGGAAAGAGCCTGTGGTTCACACTGCACCAGAGAACAGCATTTTCATAACGGCATGTTTGCCAATAAAATGTCAGCACTTCATTCAATATATTGAGGTCAGTGACATCCTGCTGTATGCTCTGGACACTTTGCATAGCCAAAGCATAAGGCACATGTTAGCACATGATAATTCTTCTCTGCTTTGAATGGTGCTACATCCCATTACCCAGAGCTTTGAGAGGAAAAGATACACTTTTCTGGACTAAAACTTCAGTGTGTGTGTATGTGCGTATGTTCAGAAGCTGTGGTCTAGAAAAGTAATATTTCCTAAGTGCTGCTAGTGAAAAGGATCTGACAAAAAGGAGATTCTTTCCATGATATTGCTATCACCAGTTCACAAGACCCAGCACTATGATCATTTAGGGTGGCTTTGTTATATGTTTTATAATGATTCATAAGAATATGAAAGAATTCCACTTTAAAATCCCACTGCAGTGTTCACCAAGTGTGGAAAAATCTTGCTTCAGTGCCTGTGGTAGTTCCCACTTTTAAATAAGCCTACTTTCCCTAAATTTCCATTGGCAGCATTCAGAACCAGTGGAAAACATTATAAACCCGGATTTGCTGGAATTCGTCCTCTATAGGAGAATTGGGGGAGCCACCACGATGTAGTGGTTTGAGCATTGAACTATGACCCTGGAGGCCAGAGTCTGTTCCCCTGCTCAGCCACGGACACCCACTGGGTGACCTGGGACATGTCACATACCCTCAGCCCCAGAAAACCCCATGATAGGTTCATCCTAGGGTTGCCATATGTTGGAAACGACTTGAAGGCACACAACAACAAGGAGAATTGAGGCATAGCCCTATGGCATAAAACAGAGCAGGTTATTTACTTGGAAATGAAAACATGTACAGTATTATTTACTTAAAGCAAATTTAACTTTGAGATGGCTTTTTAAGTTATTAACAGTTTATCTGATTTTTCAGGTTCGCGTTCACAATGTTTTAATTATAATTTCTTGATTACCCCCACCCACAATGTATCCCACCTCTCCCAGCAACATGGTTTGCAGTGATATGTTGTTTCTTAGTGCAAACTGCTTGTTACAGTTCTTTTTGAAAAAAATGGAAATATGAAAGAGAAGTGGGGAGAGGCAGAGAAGTTAACAAATTGGTGGCTAGATGGAAAGAAAGAAAAAAGATGGGAAAATTGTATTCACTTCTTACTAGTTTTTGTGGTGCAATGTACTACAATTGTTATTGATACAAGTTTTTAAATGACATATACAGTTGTAAGTATAGGAGCACAGGACTCTTGCAAACATGGAAAAACTGCAAATATCAAGATATTGTGGCGGGGGGAGGAAGGAGTGAGACAAGGCATGGGGATAGCAGGCACCCAGGGTCCAAACCAGGTCAGGGAAAAGTGAGGGAAGGTGGGGGGTTGGCATGGTTGCCCTATACTTTCTGTCTCTCACTCGTCTTCTTCCTTTGGTGGGTGGGGGCATTGGGAGAGGGTTTGTAGTGCTGAGAAATCAAGCTGGGAGATGTTCTCAGTTGGCCAGGCAGTGGGTGGTGGTGGTGGTGGAGGAGAAGGACGAGAGACAACTTTAGCAAAATTATGTGTAAAGCCATCAGTGTGATCCTAGCAAACTATACATTGTATTGCAGGGGATGGCATGACATAATGCAGGGATGGGAATAATGCAGCCAGATGTAATAGCGTTTCTCAAAATTTGGAAAAAATAAACATCCACAAAATGAACATCCTACCAAGAATGATTTACCTCCATAGAGTTCTCTTTCTTACAGTATCCCAGAAATACATCACACATCTAGAACAACTCATTAAGAATTTCCTACAAAGTTCAGAGGCAAAGGTATATGCGTTATATGCACTAAATTACAACTGCCAGCTTTACAACTATCAATAGCTCCTGAGATTATGTATCTATAATCACACAAACCTGAGAGCAAAGATGGGAGTATCATCAAGAAATCCTCAATGCAGACCCTACTGGGACACAAAATACCCTCCAGTGTAGTGGGACACAATCTTTTTGGCTTGGTGAGGCTGTGGAGGCAGCAGGAGCCTTCGTTCCTGCCCTCCCCTCATAAAGCATCCTTCTTCATCCCAGAAGCCTGTGCACAGGGCATGGACTTTTGTGTGGCCAGCTGATAAAGATGCAGGATGAGTGTGGGAACTTCTTGAGGGAAGAGAGAGGCCAACATTTTCCCTCTGGTCCACTGGGTAGATATTTATTGGCTGCCCATCTGGCTCCAAGTCATTCCAGCTTTGACAACCTTCCTACCCACCCTCTCTTGTTTTGTTTGTTTGTTTTGATTTGTTATTGTTAATTGCATGCTATGGTTCATTTGTACTCTCTCACAATTATGGTAGCGTGGCATGGGGACTGGATTTACTTCATTGGGAGGGGGACAGGGTTGGAGTACAGGGTATTCCTCTCTGGTTTATGGGGTGTTCCTCTGAAGGGACTTTGAAGTGTGGTAATAAGGCCTTGGCCGAGCTCCGGGCCTGAGGTATATGCCACACCAACATGTAGCAAGGAAATACACAGTGGTTGTGCATCTATATGATTCCACAGCAATGCCCCTAGGTTTTTCTGACAGTCATGCTGGAGCATGTCTAATCGATCAACACCTGGGTTGTCCAATCAGCAGATTCAGACCTCTTGTCAAGCCAACATTATACAGCTGTTATCAATGTGGGCTAGTTTTACCTAAGAAAGAATATGGTGTGTGTTTGTCCAGCTCACCTCCCTCTGCAACAGCTTTAGCACTAGGGTTGCACCTGCATTACAGAAGTAACAATAAATTTAAAATTTACTCCACACTGGAAGGCAGATCTGCAAGTGACCCAACTATCCACTTTATGAGACCGAGGTTAGTACAACAAAATATGATCTATGGCATTTATTGGACCCTGGTTCTCTTCTTATAATGACAAAAGATCCTTCAGGACAAGAGTGAGGGTAAAGGCAGCCACATCAATCACAGACTATGGAAAGGCCAAATCACAGTTCCTCATCTGAACAGAGGTTAAGGGAAGATGAACAGACCTAGAAACACGGTATACACAATAGCTGGAAATAAATGGATCTGGGTGGGAAAAGTGGGGCTGATGGGCAAATGAGAGCTCCCATTCCTTTTCTGGGACTGCAGTGCTCTCCACAATTTTTTTTAGAAAAATTGGCATTGCAATTTTCTGCTGAAATTCAGTGGGAAACTACTAAATGCACTATAGACATTACTATAGCCAGTGGGATAGTCTGTATCACAATATCATGTTTAACACCACCCCATATAGCCCTACCAAAGAGTTTTCACTAAGATTGTTCTTATAAGGTGCCCACTTGAGAGACGATCCCTCATCTCTGGAAATACCACTCTCTGGAGATTCTTATGATTCCTTCATTGCTGCTGTTCCACTGTTGCTGTTGCTTCTTGTGTTGTTTTACTGTACTTAGTGCATTTAGTGTATGCCCCTTCAATCTTCTCAGGGAGGAGTAGTGAGAAATAAATTATTTTAAATTTAAAAACAAATTAATCAAAGACTAATTTCATCAAAATTAAGCATTCCCACTCATAATTAACAAAAAAAAAGCTCCTCTTCATATTTATTATTCAATCTATATTTACATATACAGGACTCTTACATGTACCTAATCTGACTTTAATTAGTATAAGAGTGTGTTTTATCTCTGTTCTGCTGGTTCTGTGACAGTCCTTGGAGAATCGTGAGGTCACACAAATATAAACTGACTACAGTTGTGAAGTTGATCCGTGCTCTAACTTGCTCAAGGACTCCCCTCATGTGAAAACTAGTACAATACATGCAAACAATGGTGATGTGCAGTGGTCACATCCGCAATAATCTCTGCAACTTGGCACTTGGCCCAGCTAAATTCTTCAGATGCAAAACAAAACACTTGCTGGGAACCTTCAAAGCTGGGTGGTAGCAGCAGCATGGAATAGAGTCCACCCTCAGAATTGATTTCAATAGCAAGGTCTCATAACAGCTCACTCAAGTGATTTACAAAGAATTTGATACTGTTGTTGTTCTGAATCTATGAATTAACTTTGGCTCATGAAATGGTTCATTAAGAGTTCGCATATTCACTGAGAGTTCACATGGTCCATCTACTAACCACTTTGGTAAATGAACAAGAAATCTCCTGAACAAAGGATTCTGCTGGTTGTACAAACATCTCATCCCAGAATGGGGCTGTAAATCAGTTCATACCTCAGGAGACATCATAGATGAGCAAGGGAGGCAGTTGGATTGTTTTGATGTAGCAAACCTTCAAAAAACTAAATACAATGACATACTGAAAACCGACCACTAACATGACAGGATTTTCCTTTCCTTCTCTTCTTGCTGCAATCAACAATACTGCCGAACAGCCTTCTCAGGAGAATTTCCCAAGCCTCTAGAGCAGTTTTCAAGATGCACAGTTAACCAAAAGCGAGGGAAAAATATTCTACCTGGTTCCATGAATGGAATGGCCCCTCCAGCTCCTGGCTAGATTTCTGGCCTGGATATGCCCCTTGTTCTAAAGAAAGATCCTCAAAGCAGTCTGCCTTACAGTGGGAGTGCATTTATAGATGTATGTGAGATGAACCAAAAGTGTGTTTGAATCTTTCTGAAGGACCTTGCCAATTTGAAAAATGCTCATGAAACTCACTAAGGCACAAACTGTAATTTTTGCAATGGGATCATAAAACCTGCTTCACGTATTTAAGGAAGATAATCAAAGGCATTGTTTGCAAATCACCATTTGTGATGGTGATAGATATGGGAGTAACTGAAAAATTCATTTTCAGTTACTCCCATCTCTATCAATCTGATTCACAGTTGTGTTTTAGCTTTAAGCAAAGTCCATATTGAGAGCTATTAGTGGCCTAAGAGCTGCAGACACATTGTTAAAATTATCCCTTTCAATAGATTAAAAGGATATGTTTTGAGGAATGTCCTCTCCCCAGTGGCAGCTCTATCTTAGCTCCATTATAATAATCATGGTCTAGAAAATTAAGTATAAACTGGAATGTGTCTGATGAGCTACAGCAGCAAGATGCTACCTCTTGATTAACAAGATCAGTAACCAAAAGTGAATTCAAATAATCTCTGTCAGCAATTACCTGGAAATGTTTAGCAATATTAATCATAGCCATTGTTTGCAGAGATGTGTCTACTTTCTTGAATGCTTGTCTGATGAAGCAGGCAAATATTCCTTAAGAACCTTCTTCCTTTACCTGTTTCATCACAGAGGTATATGAAAACCAGTCAACAAATCCCCGTGATCCTTCAAGGCTAGAGATTTCCATTGATGTACATTCAGCAACTTTTCAAGAAGTGAGAAGTTCCAGGAACATCATTATTATGTTTGGTTGTTAGAAGTAGCAACCTCAGCATGCCTATACTTAGCAGTTGCTAGTTTGCATGTCTCTCTAAGAATTCATATAGCATGCATTTATGTCATTTTCTGTTTGCTGGTCTTTACTACATCCTCTCTCTTCTTGTATGAGTCAGTTTGCAGTTAATCTGATTTCTTAGTCCTCCATTTTGTAGTCTACCATTCTCTGTCTTTCTCCTCTTTGTTTGAAGAGCACATATTGCAGAACCTTTCACTACAAAATGTTATAAAATTTTTAGTATTTATAAGTAAACCAATGAAAGAAGGCTAAGTCTGCTTTATTTATCTGACAGACCCTGTGTCAAGGGTGGGGTATTAGAACTGGTTGTTGCTGACCTTCTGCGTGTGAATACTCTGTGTGTGAGATACACTCCTATCTCTTATATTCCCCAACATTGGTTCCTTTGGGACTAGACAGCACTGGAGGCATAAGGTACCTTTGTAATGTTTGTGTTATGTACCAACACAAAAGTCATGCAGAAGTGGAGGTACCAAAACATCTCTATAAAGTACATGCAACAGAGTGTGGCTTAATTCATTAAGAGTGAGGCCAGATACTGAAGTATTAATAGAAAAAGCCTAATATATTTCAACAATATGCCAGACACATTAACATTAACATTGAGTTGGAGCTTTTAACGTAGTCAGTTGCTCTTATGTTCTAATGTTCTATTGTCATCATCATCACCATCAGCTTATACAATGACACCAATGCACATGGTGCTTCACTGAGTAATGTCAAAAACAACCCATCCAAGACAAAGATAAATAGCATATATTATGTTGCTTAACATCATAACTTGCAAGTGGCACATATTGTTAGTGTTTCCTTCAAATGTGCTCCCTTATAGAACTATGTGACATTCCACAGACTAGCAAATTCTAGATGCATAAAAATAGCAGAAACTGAGGGCAGCCCGAACAAGCCTGGGTGCACTCTCACAGTCAATCAGCTGTTGGGAAGACAGAGTTGCACCAAGCACCCCCTGCCTGTTGGTTACCACAAAGGAAAGCAGGATGGTAGAGGAAGTAGCTCCCACTTTCTCCAATAAACAGCTGGTCCAGGCTTTAGTTCCTCCCATATGATGCAGGAGCTTGGCAATAACAAATAATTTGAAAATGCAAGTAGGTAAAAATAGTGATTGCATTAAAAGGAAGAGGCAGAAAAATTTAAGCAGGTCCACCATGAATTCTAGGTACTTTACAGCAAGAACTAACTGGCAAATATCCAAGAAAGAATACTGAGATAGTGCCCATCATTCAAGAGTAAGGGCTAGGGAATGAAGAGTGGTAAGACTTAAAACTTGGTGCCAGTCTTTACTGGAAGAGTTTTGGTTGCAAAACTTCAGTGCTTTTACTAACAAAGGTCAAGGGAGTATTGAGAGTTTTGCTTACCAGTTAATGATTGATGATAATAAATACCATATTTAATGATAAATAGAGTTAGAAATACCCTGTAAAGTATCAAACTAACAACCAGATGCCTTGAAAATTTACATGTTTTGATTCAAGTAATAAATCTTGAGTAAGGAGTTGTTTTCTCAAAGATATAACTCAGAAGTCAGTTCATCCCCCCTGAAAGATATATGATTCTTTCTTATGTTTTAATTTCAATGGAATTCTCCAGGAGTTAAGACAGAATTCAAATTTATGGGAGCGTAAATTACAGTCATCCCTCCACATTCACTAGGGTTAGGAGCACAGGACCCCCACGAAAGTGGAAAAACCATGAATAAGTCTAGGCCTTCCCAAACCATACACAAAAAGATCACCATATTCAACCCACCGTGGATTCCTTTGAGACATCAGGGTTCCTTCACAATGCAGAAGTGGTTGGTTGGTGGTGCTTACTGCCACCTCCACTGCTGCCTCATGCCATTTTTAGAGGGACTTACAAGCCTCATCTGCAGTTTCCCAGTCTCAGAAGGCTTGTAATCACCATTTAAAATGGCATAGGGAGGCAGCAGAAGTGACAGCAAATAATCCGCGAATAATCAAATCTGCAAAAGTGAAACTCGCAAACGTGGAGGGCTGACTGTATTCTTCACAAGGAAGTCATGTAGTAGAAAGGGTATAAAAATATTGAGGCCATACTCATATTGACATTGCATTTGACATCAATGACATTAAAAGCAATGTTAGAGAAAACAGTGTTACCTCAAAACATGGGTGACTCAGAGGTCCACCCATGGAGCCAGTACCTCTATTCAAAGGTGTGGAATTGTTAGCTCAAATTAGGAGACCTGAAAGAGGGATGCAACCTAATGAGATATTTTACATCCATTGTTACTGTGTCTCTGCATGGAAGAACCAGCCAAAGACTCAAAAGTAAATATAGAAATGTTTTATTGAGTAATTCAATCACACACACAAGATCCAAGCAATCATACACTCACACAAGGCTAATTGAAGGAAAAAAGAGGAAAATTATGATTAGAGAGATTTCAAGGATGATGAGGGTGATCATTACCAATCCAGAGACCAGCGAAGAAATAGCAATGTGGCTTAGATTCATGCCTAAGGACAGTACTCATTCGGAAATTGGACCGACAGTATGGCTACCAGCAAGTGAGATACTCTATCTAACTGCTCACACAGCCAGGGGTTTTTATACACAATTTCTGCTTGGATGGCAAGGGTGTAGATGGGTCTCCAGCTGAGTAAGCAATGGAGTTCACAGAGCAGACAATGAGATTTGGAGTCTGCTAATGGTCTGAGTGTTAGGTGACAAAGAATTAATAGATATTGTGATATCTCAGTAATATAATATATTATATGTCACACTTATGCCAATTAATATATTTTGCCAATTAAATCATATTTTGCCAATTAAACCATATCAAAGTATGGGAGTGTACAGCCTGGTAACAACAGGAAAGATAGACATCTGCTAGTCCATAACTAAGAAGTCCAGATCCCAAAAGGGTGACACTTAACATGTCTTAACAGGGTTCAACCCAAAAATTCATTTAAACCTTCCCCCCTTTTTTAGATGAATGCGGGGGTGGGAGAGCTGTTGGTTTTTGGTATATCAGAGACAAACTGTCAGCCATCCATATCTCCAAAATATTGTCTCCTCCAGCCACCTGATGACTGCATATATCAAATCCTAACTATAATGAATTTCTATACCATTTAATTCATTCATTCATGTTTACAAGCACACACAGATAAGACATCTATGCAACAGCTGCAGACCTAAAAGCCAGGGAGCTCTTATAAAATCCATAGTCTGTTTTCCCTATCAATGTTCCATCCCATAGGCTTATAGAGATAGTAGAAATCCACCAATAAGGTTCTTCTGCCAGGTGGACTATCAAGCCCTTCAGTGAAAGTCCTTCAGTGAAAAAGACCCTACTACTTTCTGAGTAGTGCTTTTGTTATCAGGAAATTCTTATAATTTGAACCTGTTGGATCAGACCTACCCTCTGGAGCAGCACAAAACGATCTTGCTACATCTTCCACCTGACAGCACTTCAAATACTTAAGGATGGATATCCAATCACTTCTCAGTATTTTCATCATTGGTTAGAAAGTGGAGTTTCCTCAATCATTCCTCAAAGGGCTTAATTTCCAGACCATTTATCATCTTGGTTGCCCTCCTCTGGACGCTTTCCAGCTTGTTAAAATCCTTTCTAATTGGGGTGTCCAGGACAGGATACACTACTCCAGTGAAGTTGTTACCCTAAAACATATAGGACCTCTGGAGGTCCTCTATCTGCATCTGCACCTCTATGTGAATTAAGGAAATTAGCTGATTTTTATGTATAAGCTCACGAGAGGGGGGCAAGATAGTGAGACCTTCCACCAGTGTCTAAGGGTTCACTGACAGAGAGAAACCAGTCAGGAGACTCAGAATTTATTAAAAATGTGCAAGATCAACACTCATGCATGAAACCACACAAGACTAACTGAAAAGAGAGAGAAGAAAGCAGATGTAGGGATTGGGTGATAGTTACCGTCTGGAGAGAAGCAGAGAAGAGTGAGATGGCTTGGGCTTGCACCCAAGGACAGTACCAGTCAAAAATCTGGGTGACATAGTGGACCCCTGCACATGAAGTACTGTGCCAATTCACCAAAGATCAGGGCTATTTATATCCAAAATCTACCCTCAGGGACTAAGTGTTAATGTTTCTCTAGCCACTCAAACAAAGGAGTTTTGTAAATAGCTGAAGCAGTCTGGAATGTGCTGATGGACTTATCGGTGGGTAACAATGGTGCTAATGGCTGTGTGACAGCCCAGTAATTGTGGATGGGATTGGGGAGAATGGAAAAGGAGTGTAGCTGAGAGGGTTAGGTGCTTGGTGCAACTATTGTTTTTGCATTCACAATAGCAATAGCAGTTACATTTCTATACCACTTATCAGTGCTAAGCACTCCCTAAGCAGTTTACAAAAAGGTGAGTACTCATTTTACCGGCCTACAGAAGGATGGAAGGCTGAGTCAACCTGGAGCCCTGCAGGATCAAACTCACAACATTGTGGCTGTAGTACTGGCATGTAACCATTGCGTCACCAGGGCTCTCTAGGGTTTTTGGTGGAAATCATCTCATTTCATGACTTATCACTTGACAATGATCTTTTTTTTTTCTTGTGTCTTGCCGCTTAATTTCCTACTTATGATCTCACCTTGTCTCACTGGGGTGGTTCCTCTGGCATACGTGCCTGCCAGGTTATCCTCAGAGTCAGTCCAGTCATCCGGTCAATGCAGGGTCACTTTGATATCAAGCCCTAATTACATGTGTTGCCAATTAAACTATATTTCACCAACTAAATTATATCAGTGTGTGCCATGGTATGGCCAAAGTAGAATAGAGTGATATTGTTACTTTCCTTGATCTGGACACTATACCTCTGCTGACACAACCAATAATTGCACTGGTCTTTTTTGCCACTAAATTTCATAGTTTCCTTATGGTTAGTTTTTTGGCCTATTAAGGTTTTAAGATTATTTTTACATGTAGTGTTGTCAAGCCACAGGTCACTCATCCAGTATTTCTTCATCTTACTCTTTTCTGTGTAAATATTATACCTTACATTTATTTTTGTTGGAAGCCTCATTTTGTTTTGTTTTGTTTTGGCCCAGTTCTCCTATCCACTGAGATCATATTCAATCCTGATTCTGGCTTCTAAGATTGAATTACTTCTCCCTGTTTTGTATCATCAGCAAATTTGATGAGTTTGCTCTGAATTCCTTAATTCATCCATAGATGCTGAAGAAAACTGGGCCCAGGACTCAGCCCAGCGTCAGCCACTTTTCACTTCTTTCCAGAATTACAAGAAACTATTAAGGAACAAACTTTGGGTTCAGTCTGACAACCAACCACTAATCTAGCAAATGTTAGCATTAAATCCACATTTTGTCAGATATACCACATCCACAGAATTTGCAACTCTATAAAAATATGGAAAGATGGGGAGGTGGAGACAGAGAGAGAGAGAGACTCAGAAAATAAAGAGAGAATATTCTGGATTAACTTTTTGAGAAACCCATGCAGGGTCATAGTGATCACAGCATTCTTTTTCTGGTAATATTCACAAACCAACTGTTTAACACTCTGTTATATAGACTTTGCTGGTATGTTTTTCAAGCAGACTGGCCAGTCACTGCCATATCCTCTTTCTCCACCCCTTTTGAAGGTGGGAAGAATAATTGTCTTCTTCTAGTCTTTAGGGAACTCAACCGTTTCTCCAGAATTCTTGGAGACTTATAGACAGAGATTCTGAAATTACATCTATAAGCTCCTTTAGTAATCTAGGTCCTAGAGATTTGAACACATTCAAAGTAGATGCCATCTCTTTGCCTATTAGGGACTGCAGCTCCCTCACTATGGCCCTTTCTGCACAAGGCTGGTCAATCAGTTTGTGTCATTTCTTACCGGATTTTCTGGGCTCGGAACAAGGCGGACTTTCCCTCATTTCCTTCTGCACAGCTACTGCATATGTTCCATTCTCATTTAGAGGAGTGCAAGTTCATGAATCCACACTGCCTCCACCATGGCCACTCCCGCTACTCCCCGTCCCATTGGCTGTGATTGGATCTTTTTCTTTTTTGCATGATTTAGTACGTCATTGTGTACATGCATATGTGCGTACTTGCGAAAGTCTGTACTACCCCCTGACCCCTCCCATGGGCCCTCCCTTATCACCAATTTGCCTTGGTGCAAATGTACATGTCTGCACCACTGTGAAAGTACGAATCGGATTGATCTGGAAAACTGGAAAACCGATTTCTTCCGGTTTTCAAATAGTGTGCTTTACCACCACATGGGGGTGTATTTAGTCAGAATTACGTGCGGAATGAATGTAAATAAACCAAACCTAGTCCACTCCAATGTACAGAAGACCTCCATGGCAAGACGCATTGGTCCACCTCAATAACCGCGTGTGGAAAGGGCCTATATCATCAATTCATTTCTACAAAGTAGAGCATTGTTTTCCTTTTGGGAGAAAGCAGAAGCAAAGTCAGCGTTGAGCATTTGTTCTTTCTTCATGCTGCAGGCCTACTGCTTCTTAGTTATTCCTTTTGCCTTAAACATAGCCACCTCCTCCCTCTTTCAAACCTCTCTTGCAAGCCTACACTTATTCTGACCTTTAACCCTTCTTACTTTCTCTCTGAAAATATTGTCTCCTTATTTGTATTCCCACCTGGTGATTTGCTCCTTCTTCTCTTTCTTATAAAGCTCACTCACTTGAAAGGTCCTTATGCTTTAGATACTTCCTACATCTTTTTCTCACTGGAAGTATTTGTGATGAATTTTTCTAATAGTCCTTACAATTCCCTCAACTTTGACCTTCCAAGGAACTATAACCAGGCATTAGAGGCTGAATCTCTGCTCTTTGGGTTGTCCAACATAAGCAGGAGTGGGGCTAGATGGGTAAGAACAATTCCATCAGTAAAGAAATAGTGGAAGTGAAAGTTAAATTCAAAAAGACAATCTCAACTTGCAAAAAAATTTGACTCATAGCACCATCTGGTGGCAAACTGTGGTTAGGAGCTTTCAACAAAGAGATTTGTCAGTTGGGATTTTAAAAACTACCTTGACAGTACTAAGGAACTGTCCACTATTCATTCATGTAGCTATGAATTCCTGGAAGATATATCAGAAGGTGTATCAGAAAATGTTCTATCTTGGCTGACTATGCTGTCTGTTCTTGTTCAATTATTTTACAGTACAAAAGAGAATTTTCCTCCTTCAAAGAGGAATGTGTATAAAGGAGGGGGGAGAGAGAGTTTACACCAGGATTAGTAGGTGGGATAATGGCTAGGTAAGGAACCGTTGGACAACAAACAAATAAAACCAGTTTCAAGTGTGACTATGTAGCTGTGAGAATCAGTTTAAGGCCATTTCCGCATTAGTATTTTAAAATGGTGCAGAGCGACCTCCAACGGAGGTCTTCTGCACCATAGAGTGGACTGGGGTGGACTACTTTTTGTAGTTCCATACCTCAGTCCACTCCGGAGTGACAGGAACTGGTCGCGCGGTGTGTTTTTTAAAAACCTCTTTTTAGAGGTTTTTCAAAAGCATGGAGCGCGCAACTCTGTGCCGCTCCGTCACCCAGCTCCGAAGCAGATTTGCAGGTGCTCGCAAGTGCGTGCCTGCAGATTTGCTGGGGGCGGGCTTCCAGCTGGCGAGCTTCTCCAGTTGGTGGAGAGCCTCCACCAACCAGAAGCCACCATTTGGGATGCTGGAGGACTGCGGAGCAGCAAACTCGCACTGCTCTGCATGGCGACAGACTCGCCTGGCTGCTGGTAAGCTCCATTTTCGGGTGTTTTCGGGTGTTCCCCCCACATGCGGAAAAGGCCGAAAACTGTATTGTCAGCTATTATCCACCCAATTAGAAGAAAGAGTTAGACAACCAAATGTATGGGTAAGCTAAGGACCACTTTATTAACTACTTAAACCTGATCTACGTCAGGGCTGCATAGCATGATGTGTCTGAAGCAGGTATATATTTACTTCCTCTTCAGTATATTAAGGATGAACAGCTCCACTATGGAAACTCAGTAGGAAGTAGGCAAACTACCTTCCACTGTGTCAAGGCCAAAGAAACAGCAAAACTATCTAGCCTCAAAGAAGGTGACCAGGTGAAGTCTGTAATAACCTTCAAGGTGGGTGGCTACAGCAATGTCCAAAGAAGATGGCAGAGGGTTGCAACTGGGTTTCGTATTATCTTGATCCACACCCTCCCATCCCATGTCATGACAATTCTAGTCTTCTCCCAGGAGACTGAATGGTGGCCCTCCACTCTGCAATTGTCAATATGAGCTGAAAAGAAATTGTACCAATCCAAGGACAAGGCTAAATTCCAAACTACGGACGTAAATATATGATTATTTCACCTTTGCAGATGAGGCTGAATAATTTCCACATTTTCTCCCCAGTAGGGAGAAAACAAATATTTCTGCATAGTTCTTGCCTAGTATTTTGATATCCTAATGTGAAAGGTGGGATGTATTGGCAGAAAGATGGGATATAAATTAAATAGATAAATAAATGTATTTCAGGAAATTATTCTACACAGAAACTCAGAGTGAGATAATTAAGTTTTTTGTGCAAAAAGCAAGAAAACACACACACACACACACACACACACCAATCTTCTGATTCCAAACAGCCATCCACATTTCTGTGTGTGGGTGTGCAAGATCGTTGTTCTCAGTGTGAAGAACAGCAATCATGCACCCCCCACACACACTTTTTTCATGGTGTGTGTGCAGTGAAGAAAGCAGTAATCTTACCTGCAAATACAGCTTTTTCTCCTTAGAAGATTGCTGGTTTTGTGCATAACCATCATGTGTGGTTTTTTTTTTTTGGCAAAATAGTGCTATTTTAATGCAGAAGACAGCAATTTTTCACCAAAAATCTTCCACACAATACCATCAATCTTGTAAAAAAGCCTGTGGTTTTTTACACTAAGGAATGAATTTTAGAGACTGTTGCAGGATGAACCCATGTGCATTTCTGTGTAGAAAAACTATACAGGTGAGAACTATGCAAAATTCTTGCCACTGTGTTATGCTTCCTGACCAGGTTTTCTGAGACACAGAACCCCTCACTTTTTTTTTTTTTTGGTCTAGAAAAGGAGTATCAATTATTATTTGCAAGCCTACTCACAATTGTGTTCATTATGGAAATTTTGAGATTTGCTGGTGTCTGGGGGAAAATACCACTTGTCTGAACTTCTTTGTTTAAAAACCTAGGTTCCAAGTTTCTGTCTCTTACATCATCTAGAAACCTGGAAGCTATGAAATCAAAATTGAAAATTGCTCATATGTTCCTTCCTGCTGAGTAATCACAGATGTCTTGTATTTATCAGGACTTAAAGGGCAGAGCTCACTTAGACAAACAGTGTCACGTGTAGCTCAGTCCAAAATCCACTTATTCAAATATAAGTCCAATAGGATTTACTCCCAGCTACATGTGTATAGAGGAAGACAGATTTAATTCTAAATAATGGATATGTATAAGATTGTATTGTACCTTGACAAAGAATTAATGTTTTGGAAGACTGCAACCCAAATACAAAGTCATATTCTCTGTGTTTTGCTCCAAACCCTAAGGCCTGTCTACCAGGGCAAGCCCTACCTGTTTTTGTTTTTGTTTTTTGCAGTATTTGAGCTGGACCCAAACTTAGGGCAGGTTTTGTACTGGATCTAACCTTAGGCCACACCAGCTTAGGTCCCCTGGGACTAAACTTTTATCTCTGGTAAATCATTCTTTCCAGTATTAGCCTAGATCCAACACATTTTTTTTTCTGGTAAAGCACTGGCTTTTTCACCTTTCACAGGTACCTGCCTTTTTGCAAGGAATCCCTGTCTTGGTCATCAACTTTTTAACAGTGCTTGTGAGCACTGATCAAAATATTGTCCCCAAAGCTATCTATCCACAGAGTTTCAGCTTTTGCAACCCAATCCATTCTGATATAAAGCTCTGCATAAGCATTCCTTAAACAATTTCAACCCACAAGGTAAAGAGGAGAGTGTCTAGACCCATACCCCCTCCATTGTTGCTTTTCTCACCTGAAGAATGACAGTTTAAAGAGAAGAATATCCTGCTCATTTGGCAAAATTCCATGCCAGCCAGAACTCCAATTTTCCTGCACTCTTGTTCTCCACAAAACCACAAATCTCCTCTTCAGATAGCATCTTATCTCCCATAGGAGGAAAGCAGCCATGGAGATGTTAGGGCCAGATACCTGTTCCCTTGTGTGTTGACTAAAACCAGGTGTGTAATACTCAGTCAGAACTTTATGTGTTATGGTAAACTGTCATGGTCAGCCAATAATGTATCTGAAAGGCAAAAACTTTTGGGAACACATGAAAGGGAGTGTTTCAGTTGTCATTTCCTTGGAATGTGAATAGGAATTACCTGTGATCATTAGCAAAATATCAGAAGGGATGTGTTTGCTCTGTAATGTAATTTTCTTTTCTGTTATGAAATGATTAAGTTCTTGCTTGTCCATTTCCCTTGTTGTCACAGGTTACCTTGGCAACATCACATGGCCTGTGTTACCCTGTTTACTGGGAGTCCTGGGAGGGACATCTAAATAACCAAACAACAACTCACTTTGGGAAAAATTAGCTTAGAGCACTGCTGGCAAAACGAGAGGCAGGGTAACGCAGCAGGATCTTCTAACCTGATGTTTACGGGGTCAGGCCAAGTCAAGAAGCAAACCGTGTTGAAAATTAATGAATAATCTTTATTAAATACAGGCACACAATGTAAGCAACACACGCACACAGATAACTATGGAGAATAAAAGTTTGAGTTGGATAGTGGGATTTTCAGAGGGATAGTTGATTCGGGTGATACGGAACCTGTTCCTGGAGTCTGGAAAGAAGATAGAGAGCGATGCTGGGTTGTGATGTAGCTCAGCACATGGGGCTGAGGGGAAGCTCGCCAGGCAAAGCAGCAGCAAGACGGTCTGGAACTCGGGAGAGATCTGAGGAAGGTCTCAGAATCAGGGGTTTTTATAGGAAGAAATGTGACTGCAGGCTATGCCATACTCAGGGAAAACAATGCGATTTAGGAGCAGGACAAAGCTTTGGAAAAGTCAGAATTTAGCATGATTGAGTTAAGTCCGAATTGACGAAGAGTTAGCCGATATGCCAATTCTCAGTGCTTGGCAGGTTGCCTGCTCGGGGCAGGGAGTCCTTTGTAAACAGTGTGCATACATAATGAAGGTGTTTGCAGAGAGGTCACCTAAAGCAAGGATCTGGCTATTTCTGGTCTGCCTGGGTGGAGAACTGAATGTCCAGCAATTAGTGGCCACGCCTAGTCTGTGATTGTTCGGGGGCCTCACAAACACATGGAGAGGGGTGGTAGAAGAGAGCCAAATTATTGATATCAAAATGATATCTAGGGGTATCTCCAAGTAGGTCTAACCTGCAGTAACACCGGCATAATGATTGCTAACTTGTGGCCATTCCCTTTCTCAGCCTATGTGTTTAAATAAAGGCCTCTCAGACCCTAAAGCCATTCCATGTATCTCTGCACTCAGATCTATCTGCTTGGGTGGGGGAAAGCAATTTAGTGCAAAAGGATTACAAACAAAATCACAAAGGCACAATCAGTTTAGAAGCAATTCAGCTACTGAAGGAAGTTAATCCCTACTATTAAGCAGCCAAAGACATTGCATTCCTTAGGGCTAGGGCACCACATTGCTCTTTCTTTTGTTGCACAGACGTCACAGTTGAATTACATGGAACATGAGGGTGGCTTCTCAGAGAAGCAGAGAAGCTGGAAATGCAACCACATCCTATTCACTGGGCACTGCTGTTTCCAGTGATTCCTTCCCCCCCTCAAAACATGCCCATGGTTTTTCTACTAACACTTAGTATATCAGAAGGAAGAACCAGTGTAGCATAGTGTTTTGGGTGTTGGACTAAAGCCATTTCCACACTAGACTGTTATAGTGCTATTATTCTACTTTCACTGTGCTATGGAATCCTGGGGTTTGCAGTTTAGGGAGAGGCCTTTGAGGTTCTTCCCTAAACTGCAAACCACAGGATTCCATAGGTTGGTGAAAGTGGAATAATAGCACTATAACAATCTAGTGTGGAAATAGCCTAAGACTCTGGAGACCAGGGTTTGAATCCCCATTTGGCCATGGAAACCCACTGAGTGACCCTGGGCAAATCACATTCTGTTAGCTTCTGAGGAAGGCAAGGGCAAAACCCCTCTGAACAGATGTCCCCAAGAGAACCTTGTGATAGGTTCACTTAGGGTTGCTATAAGTTGACAAAGAGCTGAAGGTACAGAACGTCAGAAAGAAAGTATTTCTTTATAAATTTCTGATGATTTCAGAGACCTGAATCTTATTTGCAGTCCGAACTAGTGGAGACATTTTCAATCCATTGTTGAATGATTACTCAACACATAGGCAAAGCCATTGATTCAACATTCTAATCTATTTCTGACTACCAATCATGCAACAACAAAAGCAAACATTTTTATTTCTGTAGCACAAAGCTATAGTAAACAAAAACTGAAATACTATAAAATACAATAAAATTTCTATAGTAGGTTAAAATGCATCACATCCACTTACCCTAATATCATATATTAAAACAATATATTAAAACAGTAAAAGAACACCACCACATTATAAACTTGACCAAGAATTAATAATTCATACTCTAATAAAAAAAATAATCCATAAGGTCTTTATTAAAATTTCTTGGAATGTATTGCCTCATGCCAAATTAGATTGCAACTATGTTAAGTGTCCTTAAGAGACTCCTGATGAGAAAGACAAACTCATTTATTATAGGCCCTTTCCACATGCGGTGAGGGAAACACTCCCTACCGCTACTCACTGGCTTTTTGGTGGGTCCGTTTGGGTCCGTCCTGACAAGGAGCAGTGTGAGCTCATCGCCCCGCACTGCTCCAGCGTCCCAAATGGCGGCTTCTGGTTGGTGGAGGTTCTCTACCACCTAAAGCCCGCCCCCGGCAGATCTGCAGGCACGCACTAGCGCACACCTGCAAATCTGCACCGGAGCGTGGTGATGGAGTGACACGGGGTAGCGTGCTCCAGACTTTTTAAAAACCTCTTAAAAGAGGTTTTTAAAAAGCATGCTGCGTGACCAGTTCTGGTTGCTCCGGAGCAGACTGAGGTGCGGAACTATGAAAAGTAGTCCACCCCAGTCCACTCCACAGTGCAGAAGACCTCTGTTGGCGGTCGCTCTGCACCGTTTTAACAGGCCAGTGTGGAAAGGGCCATAAGGACCTTTGTAAGGACTTGGTGCATATGATACTTTGGTCTCCCATATTTCTGGATGAGTGGGGAAAAACTTTTGCAACTTATTGTATAACAACTTCCAGGAAGAACTGATCAGGAGACACTAATGATGCTATTATAAGAAAAAGATAAATTTGTCACACTTTAAATGAAAAGGTTCACCACCTAGACTGGAAAGCCCAAGTCAAAATTAAAGCCTATCATTTCTATCTTAAAAAAAAAAAAAAAGGTCAATTGTCAATAGTGAGATTTAGGCATACTAATTAAGCCAGGAAGGTGATTATTTATTATTGACTAGAAGATACCATCCTGAAAGGAACAAAAACAAAACCAGGGTGCTGAGTAAAGAGTTGTTGGCTTTGTTACTGCAAGGTGGAGAATGTAGCTTTGGTTTTAATGTCAGCCCTTGATTGGGAAGGGCGTTCAGCACCTTGATAGTTCCCCTATAGCCCGGGGTAGCAATAGAGGTGCTGGTGGCTTCTCCACCCTGCAGCAGTAGAACCATCAGCTTTTTGTGCTTCTGAGATGAATTCTCATGAACATTTCTCAGAGAGGGAGGCATTTCAAGGACTTCTATGAAAGAAGTTTTCTATGGAAAGACCAGTCTTCCTATAGAACTGCTTTTCACTGTGCAGTTCCAACCCCCCTCCTCTTTGCACAGAAGGAAGCATAGCTAAGCAGTAAAGTCATATTGTCTCTAGACTCATTTCCATACTACACTGTGATAGTGCTATTATTCCACTTTCAACATCCTGTGGAATTCTGGGGTTTGTAGTTTACAAAGGTCAAAGAGCACTCTGTATGAGAATTCTAAATACTCCCCCCTAAACCGCAAACTCCAGGATTCCATAGGATGTTGAAAGTGGAATAGCAGCACTATAACAGTGAAGTGCGGAAATTCCCCAGGTTTCTTAAAAGGTGGTTGCAAGTTGGCATCTTTTGCAGCAGGTAGTCTAGAGACCCCCAAACTAGAAGCAGAATTGGGATGGGTGGAAGCTAAAACACCAAAGCCCAATACTGAGAAGACATAGATGTATTGTTGGTTTATTAGTCCAAGCAAGGAAATCCAGCCTGTTGTGGACAGGTCATAACCTCAGTAAGCACCTAGTGTACAGTCAGGTTATATTGCTTGCAGAAGCATTGTTGCTGTAGACCTAGCATGTTTAATAGCTTTGGCTGAGAGAGGAACGACCTGGTTACAGTTATCCGTACTCTATACCAGGCTGGATTATTATACATGGGGTTGCTCTGAAAAAATTGCCTGAGAAAACCAGACTATAACTGGGGACTAGACATTGTGCCAATATTATGCCAGAATTGAAACTGATACACTGACATTCAGCTTGTTCCTGCAAAATTTAAGGTGCTCATCTTCAAGACATAGTAGGGTAGTACAAAAGTACCTCAACAAGCATCATCTTTCCCCGCATGAATATGCTCAGTATCAAGTGTCTTGATATTCAGAGTTTGACAAAGGGTGTGTAAGAGGGTTTTACAATGATGATGTTCACATTTTGCAATTCCCTGTCGAAATGTGCATGCCTTCATTACTAATTTGCCCTGTTTTCTACTTTAATGGTGCTTAGTTTACCTTTTAGGACATCTGTGTTTAGGGCTCCTAGTTTGGTTTACTGATTTTGAATTGACTAATGTTTTTCCTTAAGCTGTTCTTTTGTGGGGGTTTTTAATTGAATTTTATTGATAATCATCTTCAGCAGTGTGACTTCCCAGTCTGAGCAATTCTTTTGTGAAGAACACTCTATACTCTTCTGGACTGCAAGGGGTATTATCGCTATAACCCTATATACATCTACAAAGGAGTAAGTCTCATCATGTGTATTAAAATTTGATGGGAAAATGCTAGTATAAAATAATACTAACAACTTAATTAAGACTCTATAATGTGAATTAGTTTGTTTCAAAGGCATTGGCAGTTTCCTATGTACATATAGATTGCTCTTCATGGCAGGTTTAATTTTAACTGGCTGGAGTAAAATATTTATCTTTATGGCTTTACAAAGGATGTGAAATCTTCAGGGCATGGTCTAAGGGCCCATGATGACAACCGTTTTGTTGAGGGTGGCCCGGTTTTGGAAGGGAAATCACATAAGAAGCCCATGTTTCATAATGGAACAAAAGTGGACCGAATAAATCAATGTCAGTCTTAAAAGGTCTGCTGATGTGGTTTACCAGATATTATGCAACAGTAGTCACGAAACCCAGATTTAATCTTGATTAAAAAACATTCTAAGAAACAGAGTTAGCTAATCTATTCAGCAATTTTGGGGTTGTTTTGAGTGGAACATGTTCTATGGCAGAATCTAAGTGTACAATTTTTCTCAGCTGGATGTGGCTCCCTATTTTTATTTCCACATGGCAGTGAGAAAGAAGTCCAGTGATGACATATAGTCTTAGACTACCTTCCCCCATTTTCTTACTGTTCATTTGGTGTTATTCTCAGGCAGCTGATAAAGATTATATGACTTTTCCCAGGCTGCTGATTTGAAACTCTTTTGATCATCTTTTTTCCCAGAGCTCTAACCAGTCACTCACTGAGCAAGGGGCCAAGTTTTTGACTTTTGGCTAGTCTCACAAGAACACGTATAACTATTCAATTATTTCTATAACTATTGAATCTTAGATATATAAATACGTATTATATCTTTGTTTTTATTAAAATGTGTGTTTTATGAAGAAGTTTTGATAGTCTGTTGACAGTAGATGATGATGATGACAACAATTCTTATTAGGTGACACTAGTTCTCATGTCCATTTGGAAAGGTACTGCTTCTACTATAAAATATACAAAAGTTGCAAAATAGTATGTACAGTGGCCCCTCCACATTTGTGAGGGCTAGGGGCATAGAACCCTCGTGAAAGTCGAAAAAACATGAATAACTTCCCACTTCCCACAGTTCCTCTCCCATTCTCCTCTGGAGCTTCCCCTCTCCCATTCCTTAGTAGCTAGTCTTGGCGTGGGGGGAAAGACAACCTAAAAGGCTTACTGGTACTTTCCCCTCAGACTGTGATAGATGATGATGCTGTGATTGAGGAGCAACTGATTGTGCAGGGGGCCAAGCCAGTGAGTGAGCAAGTCACCCTGCAAACATCCCCTGCGCTGGAAGGTCAAACAGAGACTGAGTTGCCCCAACCAGCTCACGACGGAGAGGGAACCAGCAGTGATGCAGAGGAGTTGCTGCTAGCTGTGCCCATCAGCCCTCAATCATGCAGAAGGCTGAAATGGGCTGCTGAGAGAGAAGCTGCTTGGACTAGGCTGAGGAAACAATGATGAGCAGCACCTGCTCACAGGGGCTATTTAAGTCTGCTGGTATGGCTGCTCCTTCCTTGCAGCAAATTATTAGCAAGCCTTCACAACCTTTGTGTCTCCTGCTCCCTGAAACCCTCCAGATGGATCTCTGCCTCCTGAACCTTTGGACTGGACCTTGACCTGGCTCAGCTTGTGTTTTCCTGATATTCGGACTTCCCAAGAGTTCTGACCTCTCTCTTCCCTTGCTGGCTGCGGCCCGGCAGGGAGAGATTCCTGAAACAGACAGAGAAGAGGGAAGTTCTGGAGTTCTAATTACTTATGGTGGCCATCTTGAGAAAGGAGCACTTGACCAATCAGCAACCAATACACAGCAGAATGTGTGACCACATAACAGAGAAGCCGTGCCTTTAGCAATGGGATGGGGCTTTCTCAAAAGGGAAAAAAAGCTCCATTTTAATCACAAGCCTCGCAAGCCTGGGGTGAGATATGCAAGGGATGGAAGGAGGAAAATGGGGGTGGGGAAGGCAAGCACATGTTTCATGAATAATCAGATTTGTGAAGGTCAAACCCATGAACATGGAGGGAGGACAGTAATTGCCCCTATTTGAGGGAGAGATAGTTTTGCTTACATAAAAAGAAAGGCAAGTTTGTTTAAAAATATTTGTCAAAGTGATATGATGTAAAATCTTGTACAACTCCAGTCCCATTATGTTGCTAATGCTCTCCCTTCCCTTCCTCTCATATCTGTCTCTGAAATCACTATGTTACCCTAAGAGGTAGGGCACTTTGAGGTCCACCCACAGTCTCACTAGAATCTGGGAAATTATAAATCAAAGGAAGCATGTGAGAGGAGGATAACAGCAAGATCTTTTCACCTATGAATACAGTGCTATTTGTAGAGAGGACTCCAGTTAAAAGTTAAGGACAGTATTTTATTGGGAAATTTGCAAACACACAAGAAAACAGACTCTCTCAAGAACCATAGAAGGCTATCAGAAAATGAGGCAAGAAAGAGTGGATAGAGAGAGAGTGTGTGGAAAAGGTGATAGTTATCAGTCCTGAAGAAGAAGAAGCAGGTCAAAGCAAAGTTGCTCAGACAGTATGTGAGGGTAATATAAACTAACAGAGGTCTGGGCACCATGTATTATGTCCAAGTACTACAATTTGCTGGGGTCAAAGTTGGGGTTTATATACCATATTTCCTACTCTGATGGAGGGTCTATGGACAAAGTGATAATTGCTATCTCACGGTGTTGACAAAGGAGTCCAGGATGGACTGATTGTCTTAACTCTAGGTGACAAAACATTGATGGGAGTCATGACAATCTTTTAATGACTGGTTGGGCAGGGGGTCTAGGGAAGATTTCCTTAAGGCAGGATCACAGTAGGGCCCCTGATTGCTTTACCTGGGCAGTTTCACCTTTTATTGTATTTGGGTGTGCACGTGGCCTGAAGTGTTGAAAGGATTATCACAAACCCATTAGTGTTGGGTTTTCTCACCTAATCCTCTCTAAACTTATGACCTGATCATGTCTCATGTCATCCTGACCTGGCATAAGTATACACTTTCAAATATATGTTTCAGCCATTATATATATCCAATTATGAGAACAGTACATCCTACAGAGTGTTGATGAACGATACGGTAACAACTAGTATTTGAATATGGTTAGATTTCTGTAAAAAAAAAATATTGTACCTTCAGTCAAACAGCAGACGTTTTTATTGCTTAGCAAGAACACTGACTTACAATATGTTGATTATATCCAGAAAGAATCCACAAGAATATAGCAGATGGCTCCCTCAAAATGTCAGGGATTCCAGGCAGGGAACCCTGGAGAAAATGATCAACCCACTGCAAAGGTGTTGCATCATGCCCCAGCTGTGGGTGATTGCAAGGCTGCCTAAGGAACTGGGGCCATGTGCAGAAGATTAAGGGAGGTATGCAAAACCCTTACCTGATTGGTTGTAGATATGTATATAAGAAAGCAATTCCCAGTTTGTGTCTGTCTGTTGACCAAACCTGGTGTAAGCCTCTGTTCGTCTATCCTATGTTTTGTATACAACAGAACTTTGCTGCACGATAAAGCGCCTCCTGTTTTGGAAGAAACTCCTGTGTGTGAGTGGCCTTATTGGGGAACAAGGTTGCTGCTGTTGACTAGCTGTGCTCTGGCTTTTCTGCTGCGTTTTCTGTGGGGCTGAAACCTCCCATCATCCCCCGACAAAAAATACATTCAAACTAACTTATGTATCCTCACATATTATACAGAGTTGTTAGTCTGCAATCCTTCCCCTTCCCACTAAATCGCAGTCAGCCATCCCTGTGTACATTACTTAACTTGATCACTTCGCTGTAATTATCCCTCTGAGCTTCTCATCTCATTATTGAAATCCTCTCTTGTTCTAACCCTTTTACCTCTCAGTGAACCGTTTCAAACTCTGGAGGCTGTGCTCCTTTGAAAGTGAATATGAAATATAATTCAAGTAGACTTCCAAATGGGGGAAAAATGCTAATCTACAGCAAAAGAAGCAGAGAGAGTTAAGACAAAATTTAGAGCTTGTGAAATGCTTAGTGATCAGAGACTGTTGGGGAATTGGCTGGCAATTTGAGCAATTAGGGACAATGGAAGCTCAGGCAAATATTCTCCTGCCATACCTGGAAGTCAGGGAGGAGAAAGAAACTTTTATTTTTTTGGCCTTACTTCTCGGGCATAACGATTGTACTTCAGATGTGACAGGGCCAATGATTACTTCCACTACTACATCAGCTTCCATTCATCCAAGGAATCACTCTAGGCACTGCATTAAACTTGCTGTAAAATACAAGACCAACCAGCCAACCAGCACATGCGCTGTCCAGCCAGTGTCTGGCTAGATTCATACTTTGGCCATATACCAACAGAAAGCCAGGTTTGCAATGCATGTTATGTTAATAGTACATTTAAGTGAAGTGCTGGCAGTTGGACAAGGGCAGGAGAGAAATGGTCATGCTTGTTTACTGATCTATCTAGGAAAATGTGATGGGCAAATGGCCCACACAGCTGTTTCTTCATAACCTGATCCAAATGTAAATGGGATATCATCCAAACTCACTCTCCTAGAGGGACCCTGCCAGAGTGTCCCTTTTCACCTTCAGACCATTTAATAAGGAAGACATACCGACTGTGGTTCCCTTCTATAACACAGTAAATGTCAGTAATGAAACAGACCTGAACTTCAGCAAAACCCAGAACATAGTCATACAGAAGAGCAGTGACAAGGAAGGAAGGAAGGAAGGAAGGAAGGAAGGAAGGAAGGAAGGAAGGAAGACCAAAACACCTCTATGAGAAGTCAGGTATGGAAAATCTGTGAAATAAAGTCATCACGCCCCTTTAGACTGAAGGATCAAAACCTGAGAGCACAAGATGGGTCCTTGCAATGTCACAGAGGTGAGGAAGGATGGGAGACCGCAAGGGGGGTTCACAACCACTTTTAGCTGATCATGGAAATAGAAAGGAAGGTAATGATGATAAAATTGATCAGAATCTGGAAAACACAACAACAATAAAACCGGATAATAATCAGCCCAGAACGGGGATTCTATGGGTTACTGCCACTTCTACTAAGACTTGCATTTCCCACAGCTTAACTTACAACACCTGAAATATGGGATCTAGCTGCTGCTGGAGCTTATGGAAGGTAAACTGCCAGCCTGTGTGGAATTTTGCCAGGCCCTGAACCATTCCTTGCATGGCTTATATAATAAGAATGCCCATGAGTACTCCATACCCTCCCTTGGTCCAAATGTCATGAAAGGCCCAAGTACCTGCAACCACAAGTTCCTAATTCCTTCCTCATATCTCTGTTTTTTGTTGCATCAATGTATGTACAGGCATAACACACAGAGCATTTGTCCCAAGCTAGTGTGCCCGGGTGCTAGCTGGGTAGGAATGGGGACAAATGGGTACCTAGTCTTTCAAGCCACCTCACACACAAAAATCAAGCTTTCTTCTTCTCCTCCAGCACTGCTTGACCTGAGGTTTGTCTGTGCTCCCAGAGGTCAAGGAGAGCATAAGAATTACCTCAAACTCCAGCCTATGCCCTGCACTCTCATAACCCTCATCTGAGAAGTACCATTTCATGGCCAATAGTATGAAAAGATTGTTACCTGCTTTTATTTTTTTTATAATTTTTTATCATCATATCCAAAGCAAAGAAGTACAAACACACACACACATACCTATATACATATCCATATATACATGTTTCTTTTTTTCATATATTAATATGCCTTATAAGCAAACAAAGTAGTATCAACTAATTTCACCTTACACACTTGACTCTTTCTACGTGGGTGGAATCTCTTTGCTTGCCTTTGTACTGTTTTTGCTTTAACTAACTCTTCATGTAATTATTCTGAGCCTTTCTTACTTCCTTATCTCATGTCAAATTTCCATTTTCAACTTTCCTTTTGTTGAAATTATTACTGCCTTTTGTCTGGTTCTTCTCTTCCCATTCAGGTAAGGTTTACTCCTTGACTTTCTGCTTTTTCAAAGGTTGCACTCTTGATTCCAGACTGATTTTCAATTTGTAACCATAATTCTATTTTTTTTTTCCATGAAGGAGTATATAACCACAGTCTGCAAGGATTTCTGTTAGGTTTGTTAGGGATTTGAATGGAACAGATGGTTCACATAATTATTTACAGATATAATATCAGGAGCAGCTGAAATCCCTCTAGATGACAGACTAATGCCCAGTGGCTTTGCTATTTGGCAACATGGTGGCTGTAGAAGAGATACGTCCACATGACCAGGGCTGGAACTTGCACAGGTACTAATTATGTAGTTTGGCTGATCTTAATGTGCCCTTTGGGGGCAGTTATTGTACTGTCAAATAGTCTCTGGCTGAATGGAACAGAAGCTATGATGAAGCCAAGGGCACCAGGCCAAATCACAGAAAGTATTTTCTTCTTTTCCTCCATTTTCTTCCTTAATATGCTTGTATAATTGGGAAGATAATGAGGAGCAATGGGATTTTTAATTGTGTCTGAGATTGCCTGACTATTGAGGATGAGCCAAACCATAAACCTCTCCACCAAGAGTAGTAAGAGGGCTCTGTGTAAACCAGAGGGCAGATTTTCACCCCATCTCTCACATTCAAGTTAAAAGCAAAATAGTAAAGAAGAAAGATGAGAAGCCCCGCCTCTCAAAGAAAGATTTTTAGCTGTTTGTTTCAGCTAATACAGGTTTTGTCAGATTTAACAGTTACCTTTATTTAAGGTAGTTTATTCTGACAGAGAGTCTAACAATCTCAGTTCGTGAAAGCCTCAAATTTCCCAAATTATGAGATACAGGTATTCATAAATCTCTGCTTAATATTTGTCAATGCAGCATTATATTTGTTATAGACAAATAAGGGCTATATTAATTGGCCCAGTCCTTACTAATGCATCTAAACAATTCCCAATTCCAGAGCTTGGAAAAGTTAATTTTTGGACTGCAGTACTCATAATTTTCCAACCAACATACTGATATGCTGATCAGGGGTATGCCAGTGTGGACTCAGAATAGAACCAGTATGGTTAGAATGATCCAGTATGATTAGAACTTAGAAGAGCCAATGGACAGCCACTCTCCCTGCCCTCCTTTAACAGGGTTGCCCCCCATAAAAATTCTGGCTCTCCAAATAAAATTTTTCTTTAATCTCCAAAGTTTTTTGGGGGCTCGGGGGGCAGAATTCTTATTGCAGAGCATCCCCCTCCCACACATATACAATCCTGATGCCACCTTAAGCCTACTGGAGGAAATATGGCATGAAAAAATAACGAATGCATGCAAATAAATGTGATGATGGAAGAGAAAATTGAGAGGAGCAGAGGATGAGAGACACATTTGGAAAGTGGGGAAATGACAACAAATTAGATGAATGGGACATGAAAAAGGATGTGTTGTCAACGAAACAGATGAGAGACACTAGAAAGGAGGATAGAAGAAGTAAAGCACCAGAGATGGATAGAGACACATATGGGTTGACAGTACTGGAGAAGACAATGCTGATAACTGTACAGAAAATGCTGTAATTGGGGTGTAATTCTCCAGAAAATTCACATATGGTTGATTTGCCTTGGCAAGAACATTTTCTGCACATTCAAAGACACAATTTCCTGTGCAGAAATTGCCATTTTGTTTTAAAAAGCATGTGCCAATTTTGTGAAGAATAAGCCCTCAATTACAACTTTTTCTGTGCAGGAAATAATATTTTTGGAAGTAAAATTCTATTTCTGCATAGAAATATTAAACAGAATATTATTTTCTACAGAATATTCACATGAGAATTTTGTGCAGATTAAGACTTGACTTGCAAATAGATTTTTGAAAATTGTGTGCATTCGACTATGTAATGCAGTCTGTCTAGGACTGCCCATTAAAAGTGCTTAGAAGCTACAGTTAGTACAAAATGTAGTGGCCAGACTATGTATACTCCAACTGTCCTGATTTGGGAGGCATAGTCCTGATTAAATCCTTGTCCTATCATTTTTTCAGTTGTTTTTAAAATGTCCAAGTTTCTCTCTTTTCACCAAAATTTTCCCTTTGGTCCTCAGATTACAGTTGGCCCTCCAGATTTGTGGGTTTCACTTTCATGGATTTGATTATTTGAGATAGTTTCTCCAATCCCTGCCCTCCCCCCACCTCAGGTGCTCCTTTTTTGGGGGGGAACTTTCCTCTTGGCAGCACTCATCAGGTCACAAAACCCTTTAAAAATCCATCCTGGTCCTCCTCATCCTTCACCTGCTGCTGCCTGACCAGCTAAAGATGGTTGCAGTCAAATTTTTCAGCATCACAAACCCTCTTTTGATGCAGCTTCACAGTCAAGCAAGAAGATGGGCGAGAGAGGAAGTATAGGAGATCCAAAGGTCCAAACTGATAGTTTAAACAGGGCTATTCAAATCAAGCATAAATGGATCGATTTAATACAGGAAGCCCTAGTGCTCCTGGGTTTGAAAGACTTGAGCTGAGTTGTTGATGACTGTTGATGCTGATGAAAAATCTCATGGAGATCTTTCATTCCTAATGTTGCCATAAGCAAAATTGACTTTATGACAAATAACAAGAACTAAGGGCTTTATTTATCAGTCCCCTTGTACCCCCAGTCTACTAGCAGAAATAGTTCTTATTACTCTTTAGTTTTGTACTGGCATTTTTGGCTCCACAGTATGTCTGGATAATTTTTTTACATCAAGGTAATTGCAGAATGAGAGATTTCCAGTGTAACACCACTTAACCGATGATAAGGCCTAGGGGCTTGCTAAGGATATCCAGTGTTCTTCATAATTAAGTCAGGACAGAAATCCAGCATGTAGGGAGATCTGGGTAAGAAACAACAACGGTTGCATTGAATACCATGCTAGCTCTTAGTAATTAATACCTATCAAAATGGAAATACTGTGCTATAGATAAAGTGAAAACAGACTCATAAATGAATATCAACATGAGATTTCAGACAGCTTAAATAGGACTCTAAATAACCAGCAGTAGAAAAACAGGAGGAGAAGAAGAGAGTTAAAGAAGATTATTCAAAGACGTTTTTTCAGAAAAACGGGAAACAGTGGGAAAGTGGCTGGCTGACTAAGATATGAAGCCAACTTACATTTTGGAAACATTAGGTAACACTACCTGGCAATGAACTTAGCTTCTCTTGAGCAGACTGGTTTTCATCCATTCATGTCTCATGCAACTGAACCTATTCTTATGTTAAAACACGTGTTTCATCAAAGGAACCAAATACAAGTGTGTGTGTGTGTGTGTGTGTGTGTGTGTTTGAATGTAAGTGGTGAATTCATCACAATGGGGTTGATGCCATGAATCCAGCAACTTTGGTAGAAGCAGCTTTGTGTGTGAGTCCAATAAACAGTCAGCTGTTGTTATAAACAGGATAAAACTGTCACGAATGTGACTCATGCATCATTGCTCTCTTTGTAGGCAGGGAGGGAATGCAACAAGTGGTCCAATAACTGAGCTCATTAAAGAGACAGTTCACCTCCCACAGGAGGCCAAACAGATTTGCTTGTACTCTCACTTTGCACAGAAAGTGGCATTTTGGAACTTATTCATAGCTCTCTAAACTCTTAGTGCCTGGATAAGGGGAACTGGTTGTCTCTCAGGTAAAAGGGCTAGTGCTTCTGCCTGATTGTTTGCCATTTTCTTTCATCTGAGCAGACCAAGTGAACCACTTAACTTTCACCTGATGGAGAGTGGAATGAAAGATCTTAAAATAAAGGAGGTAAGCTGTTTGCTAAATATACTCACCTACACACACAAACATCCTCTTGTTTCTGCTGCTGGCTATAGTAGAGTCCCATTT
Organism: Ctenosaura bakeri; assembly: GCA_948474755.1. Taxonomy (NCBI): domain Eukaryota; kingdom Metazoa; phylum Chordata; class Lepidosauria; order Squamata; family Iguanidae; genus Ctenosaura; species Ctenosaura bakeri. Next base: position 176,620 of record CAOLHI010001617.1, read on the forward strand.
AAGCAATTGTAGATGGGTACTTTTTTAAAAAAAGACAATCTTGAATTAGATAAATTGGATACTGCTTCATAAGATGTCAGTACAGCATCAGTCAGTCTGTAATTATAAGCATGCAGTTAGCTATAGCCTAGGTCTCACTGAGGTGGCAAACTTCTCTTTGAGCTATACAGCTTCAGATTTTCAGCTGGAGGTATATCTTGATGAAATGCTTCTGCATATTTTCTTTAAAAATGCATTAATAGACTAAGGCTCAGTTGTTTTCTCTTTCTCACTCTTTTTCTTTTTTTCTTTTACATGCATGGAGAAACATGTGACTCTCACTTGCAATCTGAAGTCAAAACAGTCCAGACACAGATTTCGATCAAGTGGTCTTTCTACTAATCGGATTTTCTATTCCTGGTCCATATTTTTACACAAACATGACATGAATTATGAGTTTTGTTATTCTTCTGAGCTTAGATTTTTTTTTTCTGTTTTCAATTCTCCATTATATCTTTTCATTTAAATTTAAACTTTAATATGTTTCAGTACCAACACTGGCATGCAGGAATGGCATGCCTTGGAAGATGCAGACTGTAATCCCATAAATATCTACCTGGAAGTAAGTCTCACTGGACTCTAAGGGTGTCCTTCTACACAAGGATGAATAGGATTGCACTTTTGCAACCTGATCTGCCACATGTGTATATTTAGAAGGATGCAGCTGCCCCAAGGGTGGGTCTTACCTAAGGAAGGCTGTAATCCTCAACACACTTTCTTGAGGTCAAGCATGAACATCTGATTAATCCTGGGTAGGATTGTACTGTCAGCATAGGACATGAATGTTGCCTTCATCCTCCTTTAAGAAAAGTTTGACTGACCAGCAAAATTGATCAAATGTGTCTGCTTGCTGAAAGTTGGCAACTTGTCTGTATACTTTCAAGAGTTGTCCTCATCCTGCAGGGTCACTGATACACTTGCACTACAGACAGCACAGAAAATATTCCACTGGTTCCACTTAGTCAGCCAGTCTTTACATGCCCTCTGCCAGGTCTTCCCAGATGAAACATTCTTTCCAGGTTGGGTCCTCTCAGTGGCAGCTGTCCTCACAACAGAAGGATGACGATTTGGTTCCTTTCTTCCCTACTTCCTTTCAGAAAAGCTGCTGGTACCTGTTGCTGCCTTCTGCTGACATAAGCCTCCTAGGCCAAGTTATTTTGAACAGAAATCTAAGAAGGACCTCATTATATTGCTCTTTTGGGCAGGAATGCCTGCTTAATAGTACTGCTAGTTTACTGTGTGAAGGTAATGCCTCCCATTAAAAGGCACATGGGCAGGTGAGATAGAAGAGTATCTACATGTATGACTCTACATCTAGCAATACTTTTTTTGGAGTCATCCCCTATAATTTAGATACTGGCTGCACTGGTTGGGGATTCTGGAAGTTGTTCTCAGTTTCAAACTTTGGATGGGTGCATTTAGCAGGGTTGATATTGGATGGAGAGATTTCTGCCACTCAGTTCCTTTATTTTTTTTAAATTTTACCCTATCTTGCATTTGACTTCTCCCAAATTCCAATTTAATTGATAATTTTGCTCTGATTTGTTAAAGCCCAGATCCACACTGGTAATGCAATCCAGAGGCAGGAAAACTTCAGCTCTGCAGAATCTGCTTTGCCTTCTGCCAAACCACGCGTTCCACCAGATGGAACAAACTGTAAATTAGTGGTGGTTCAGAAAGTCGAATATAGAACTGAAGAACAATATGCTCCTGAATGTATGTTCAGTTTAAGAATGGGTTTTCAGTTCCAGAGCAGGAACTCACACACACATCTATCCACATACATTACTTCTGCTCTCCAGCCCCATCCAGAAAAGCTTTACTGGTTTCAGCAGCTTCAAGTTGGATGATGAGGCAAATGAGTTTTGTTCTCTTTCTTGTTCAATGGTTCAGAGTAGGAAATGATAGTTAACCTACTGGACTCTTTCCAAATATAGTTCCCTTCAGAGTTTTGAATTACAGTTCCTGTCAGCATCATCCAGCATGGTTAAAGTTCAGGGGTAATAGAAGCTGTAGTCCAAAATATCTGGAAAACATCAGTTTGGGGCAGGAGGAATCTACTACATCAGACCCAGAGACTTGCAAGAGACTTGCAAAGTGGTTCCAGATATACTGTCTGCCACCTCTGAGATGTTATGGAGGGTAAGAGAGGAATACACTAAAGAACAGAAAGCTGGAGGAATGCATGGCTAAGTTACATACTATTTGGATTACCATAATACTTGTTACATGGGTCTCCCCGTGAAAAATGTTGAGAAATGTAGGCTGGACTAGACCCTTGGCTGTAACTGTTTACTGGGTTAACACAATTCCTTTGTCACAACAGCTTGACCTGATCAAATATTCAAAAGGGAAGCCTGCCTGCCTTCCTTCCTTCCTTCCTTCCTTCCTTCCTTCCTTCCTTCCTTCCTTCCTTCCTTCCTTCCTCTCTTTCTTTTAAAAAGACAACCGATGTATTTCTCTCTGTGTGTTTTATAGTGATTTGTGATAACAGATTTGCATATCTCTAATTCTGACTTCCCTATACTCTGTCTGTAGCAGATGTATGGAAAATCCAACATTGTTGCTTCTCCACCATCAGCTGGAGAAGGTAAAAAGTGGTCATGGGAAGAGGGAGAATCAAAGAAGTGCTGGTATCTAAAGCACGTCACTGAAACAAAGAAGAAGCTAACTTAGCTCTCAAATTAGTTCAAAGCTTGGAAAATTACTTAAAGAGGAATGAGCGTAATGACATGCCTAAGTGAGCAGTAATATGATGGTGCTCTAAGATCCATCTTTATCTCATAACCTCTGCTCAGCTGTGGATAGCTTATTTGCATCATTCTGTTCATTCATCTTAAAAGTAACTTCCTATGTTCTGAAGCTGTACTCATTTAGCCTCCCCTTAGATTTGGTGAACAGGAGGAGAAAATAATAGAAAAACATCATAGGAAACAAAAACAAATGAAAGAGGAGCAAGGGAATGGCAAAATGAGAGATGATAAACAGCCCTCTCCTCATTCCGATCCAATAAGGCATTGGGTTCAGCAGTTTCTCTCCCATGGATTGCCTGTTTATTGACTATGCACCCCTTACAACCCAATCCTATACACCCTACAATGCAAATTTTGGAATAAAATCTGACTGTATTTATTAGAGTATGAATAGGACTATGGCTAGATATTTCAGGCTAACCTTTCATCTTCAGCTAGAATTGTGCTGATTGTTGCTGTACATTTGGCCAGCAGAGGGAACAACTGACCTTCTTAGAAAATATAAAATGCTAAGGGAAAGAGAGAAGAAAATGACTGATGCATCCCTTGCTGTAAATATTTTCACTGACCAAATGCTTCAGGCAAAAAAAAAGTGGCTCCATGCATCAATTCTCATACATGGAAAAGTTAGCTTTTGTGCCCCCCCACCAGGAAATCCTTATAAAATGGTGTGTTGTAAATAGATCAAATAGTCAACCCTCACAGTCTTAAAGATTCATTTTTTAGAAGTGTGCTCAGTGACTCAATGGAGATCCTGACACAGGACTCAGCAGCTATGAAAATTTCATGCTAGTTAAAATTAGGGGAGGATGAAAAGAAGAAACTGCTGACCTTTACTTAAAAAAAACTATGGTGCAACCATACTTGATGTAGTGTGTATGAGTCTGGTTGCTGGTTGGTAAAAAGAATATCATACAGTTAGAAAAATGGGCAGAAAAGAGTGATCAAACTGATTGGAGAATTGGAGTAACTCCCAGGAAAAGATAGATTACAAAGTTAAGGGAAGGAAGGTTGGGACGTGGCAGAGATGTATAAAATTATTAATGCTGAAAAAAAAAAGATGGGGAGTTTTCTTTGCTTTTCCATAATATTGTAACCCAGGGTCATCCACTGAAGCAGAATGATGGGCAATTTAGAGCAGACAAAAGGAAGTACTTCACCATGCAGCAGTCATATTGACTAAGAGATTCTGGAAACTGTAGTTGAAAAAGGAACTTTTTTAAAGCTTTCTTTAAGTCATAAATACTAAAGAGTGTGGTTTTAGGCAGGGCCTGTTCCTGAAGAGATACAAAATGTGGCAGAGTTGTAGCAACAGTGTGTTTTCGCATGTAATTTCTACCTATATTGTATAAAAAAATCATACTCATTGTGTTCCCTGCCATGCAGTAAGTGAAGCAAACTGCTAAATCAGCATCTTAAATGGGTAGGAAGAAAATGGATGGAGTAAGATACAAAGCCCAGAGTCCAGTGTTCACTATGGACAGGCATACCATCACGTTAATGCTGCATTTGAGCTCTATGCACCATCAAACCTGGCATTTCTATGCTAAAAGAGAAGAATCAACTGGGGGCAAGGACCTCATAGTCAACCTTAGGCCAGCCCTAAAGGAGAAGAATGTCCTATACAAAACAATGTTGAAATACATATAGGGACGACTGTTTGGAAACCTCATTTCATCAGTGCTGGGAGATGTATATTTCCTCCTCATTCTTTGTGTGTATTTATTGTATACGAACCCTGGCAACACACAGAGTTGAAAACATATGAGCACTTTCAGGATCTCAGTATTTCTTCCATTAATTTAGAAGCTCTATTTTCTCCCATTCTTTAAAATAAAATCAAGACTGCACAGGATCAAAACACACCAATACAGGAAAAAATCATTGAGAAAGATAAGTAAAAGTAATCAGACTATCAGCACATAACTATCAATATCTACTCGGAATAATTCTAAATCAGATCGTGGGTATTTATGGATAAGTGAATGGCTGTAAATCTATAAAACATGTATTTGCATTTCTGAAAAAAATTGTCTGTCTCTGAAAACCCACTACTATGAGAGCAAGCATACATTTTGAACACTGCACCTTAGATCAGCTGCTACCCAGCTCCCAAAATTGCTTTTCTTCTCTTTTTCAAAAGTATAGACATGCTCACACATGTTTTTGTGTCATGCATAGTTAGCTTCTTGGAGAACCAATTAACAGACCCTAACAAGCAGGGCAGAAGAGGTGAACTGCTATGGTTCAACTGTCTGGAAAAAATGGCCTCTTGGCTTGAGATGACAGTTGGAACGGAGTTCTTGGTCAATATTTCTTGCTGTTTCAAGTGGACATGAAACCCAATCCATGTAGCCTAAAACATCAAACAGTAGGTCATAGAATGGATTTAGAAAACTTAATAATACCAATAGTTATAAGTTACAGACACCACAGCCTAAAATAAGCAACAAGCTATTGTATGCTTGGGATTGGCTTAGGATTCGGGTGGCTGCCTCAAGCAACACATTTTGGGGCCATTTCTGCACTACATTGCTATAGTGCTATTCTACTTTCAACATTCTAAAATATCCTGTTAAGTGTTTTTATGATTTTTTTATTTGTTTAATGTTTTACATTGTTTTTAATGTTTTCAATGTGTTTAATGTTTTTAATATTTTTAAAGTATATTTATTATTGGAATCTGCCTTGGGTCCCAATTTTGAGAGAAAGGTGGCTTAGAAACACAACAAATAAACATCCTGTGGAATTCTGGGGTTTGTAGTTTACTGAGACCAAAGAGTTCTCTGGCTGAGAATTCTAAATACCCCTCCCTGGACTACAAACCCCAGGATTCCACAGGATGTTGAAAGTGGAATAATAGCACTACAACACTAGTGTGAAAATGGCCTGGGTATCATGAAAGGGCAACAAATGTTTAGCTATTTAACTTGTTCTTCCTGAGTTTTTTACTGTCAGCGATAGGAGGACCACCTTAGGATTGTCTCCTTTACATGAACCAGAATAACTTGGCTGTTTTGAGGTTCTATACACCCTGACTTGGGTGTGCAGGGGCCATCATTTACTGCTACACCTCATCTAGCAAAATGTCTTGAACTGGCCTTAAGTAGACTCATTACTTAAGATTCAGCATACTGTAATACTGCTCAGTGTATATTTCGTGGCTACCGTGTGTTAGCTGCAATCCGTAACAGAGAAGCAGCATGCCCTTTGCCCTGTTTAAATGCTACCAATTTCCCTATATATTTCTGATGCCTGGTTTCCTAGATACTCCATACAGGAGTATAGAATTATGGTTGCATATTTTATCTATGGTTGTCAAGATCGTATATCTTGAGGTGTGATAACAGGTGTGAGGAAGGACACTTGGAGATACTAGAGGTCATAGAAAGTGCCTCATGCTGTGCCAGAAGACTGGCATACAGTGGCCTGTAACAGATGGAAATATCAACTTAGAGTCAAATCTGTCTCTAACCTTTAGCACTGCTGAGCCGAAACACATATCAATTTAAAATGAATGAGAGATTCATATAAAAGTACCAGTAGATACTGAATACAAGTTATGCCTGTATCCTGTACTTCATTGCCTGGAGTCTAGCTGGAATATATAAAGAAGAGCAAGAGCAAAAAGAGCCAGAGACATCATAGAAGGACCACAGACGACATGGAGCTCAAAGCAGAGGTGAAAAGGTAAGAGAGATGAGAAGAAAAGGTGATAGCAGAACATCAGTTTCTTGAGTATTATTATAGCCTGCTTAGTATTTATATAGCCTACTTATTTTACGCGGGCTGAAGGAATAGGAAAACCAAGATATTTGTTATTTCATAGTATCACTCTGCTGAGCAAATGATAGTGGTGGTGATGATTTCAAGTGATGGGGCCTATTCACAGGGTTATCATATAAGTCATGAAAAGTATCTCTCTCTCGCTCTCTCATTCTTGAAACATGCCTTTGAACCAGGCCATCAATATGATTATTTAACAGATGCACACCAATATTCTACAAAAGTTACTCAGTTATATATGTAATATAGCAGTACCATTTACACTTCTACACTGTTTATCAGTGCTAAGCACTCTCTAAGTGGTTTACAATGTGTTAGCTAATTGCCCCCAATAAGCTGGGTACTCATTTTACCTACTACAGAAGGATAGAAGGCTGAGTCAACCTGGAGCCTTGTGGGATTGAATTCACAGCGTTGTGGCTGCAGTACCAGCACTTAACCACTGTACCACCACGGCTCTTATATATATGGACCTAAGTAACACCTCCTGGCCCAATCCCCACAGGCTACTTTATCAGATGAAGAAGGTCTACTCAGCTTCTGATTGTGGAGCAAGAAGGATGACCTTTCAACCCTCCTTTCAGGACTTGCAATAGGGGCCCTTCTGATTGTTGCAGCTTCATTGTTTGCTGGGAGGAGGTAGAAACATCATCCTGCACACTGATTGGAAGCTGAATGGGCCCCCCTCCCTCAGTCTGGGTGCTGGCTCTTATGATGGACTGGGGTGGCATTTATGTAGTCTTATTCTCGGTTACAAATCCATAACTGCAATATTGAATGCCAGCACTATATTTTAAGAGAATGATAAAATTATATGCTTACTGGATTTAAATGTTTATGCTCAATATTTATGTATAGGGGCATTCTGTTTGTGTTTTAATTTATATGTTGCTATAGTGGAAACACTCCTTCCAAGGACTTCTGTGTATTCTACCATTTTTTCCAGAAATTATACTGTCCTTTAAAACAGTAACCACAATGAAATGGCCTTCATGTTAAATTTTCAATAAATTTACTAGTCCTTCTGAGACCCAGTGTGGGATAATAGAGTGTCAGATTAGGACTCTGGGAGGCCATGGAGTTATCCAAAGTGCTGAACTCTATTCCTTAAATAGGTTCGACACTTTGGGAAGCTTCTTCAAAGTTCATACACCACCCCACTTACACCAGAGCCATCAGTCTTCATTGTGTGGGAGGCTCATAGTGGCAGGACCACATGGTTTGCATGTAGGAGGAGGTCCCCAGTTCAGCTCTTCAGCTGGTTGGTTCTTGGAAAGCTCCGCTAGAAAGGACTCTCTCTGCTTGGGTACTCAAACAAGCACTATTGTCAGGAAACACAGGATTAACATTCTGACTCAGTGTAACACCAACATTAGTGCTATTGGGATAGTGAATAATCTCAGAAATTCACCCTAAACAAGAAAAAGGAATGTCACCTTCTGCTTTTTCATTCCATAACTTTCTCTTTCTTTGCAACATGTTTTTCCCCGAAAATAAATTCCAATTGCTTCTGGAAGTTCTTGTTAGGTGGAATGATCTGTGTGTGCCTGTGTGTGCACATGCACATTGATGTCTCATTTAATGGAGCTATGATTTCTAGGTCAAATTAATTCAGTAGAAAGAATCTGTGAAATGGGTGGTCTAAAAATGTAAGAATTTGTGAGTCAAACTTGTCATCTTCTCACTTTAGTTGATGAGGTCTGGGTTCTTCCACTTCTGATTTTTTTTTTTTTTGCAACCTCAGGCGAGATCGTGAGTGAAGAGAATAGATATACTTGATAGCACTGAACTCTCTATCACAGGTATTAGGTAGATAGTTGGAGGGTAAATATAATCAACATTTTCCAATTACTGTTCCTTTAAGTACTTTAAGTATAGGAGGCTAAACAAAATCAAGTTCATCTCACTATTCCACTGAGGTTTTCAATTTTATTTTGGCTCATCTAGAAGAGCAACCCTGTTTGAATAAGCAAAATACTTCAGGACAGAGTTGGAGAATATGTAGTCCTCCTGATGTTGTTGAATCGTAGCTCTCACCTCCTTTCACTTGGCATTACCAGTTGGGATGGATAGGAGCTGCAGCCCAACAGCATATGGAAGGAGACATATTTCCTTTCCACATCTTAGAGTAGCTGGTGCATCCTATTCATAGAAGAGAAAAGGAAAACCTCCTTGTGGTTCATTGAACCTAGAACCACTCCGTTGTTCTCCTTGTCCTTTCCCAAGTATAGGATTCATCTGTAGGAAACAGTCAAAAGTAAAAATTCAGCAAATAATGTTGGTGATTGATAGTAGGGAGTAGAAGTTTTCAAAGCATGAGATAGCTCAGTTAGCAAGTTAACACATATATACACACACAATACTGCATTGCTATTTATTGGGCATTATGTTGACTCTTTGGACTTGATAGTGACTGGTTCGTTTCCATGCTTCCATCTGTCCAAATATGGCACTGTATAAGTAAATGATCATAATAATGTTTTCCTCTTCCCTTCCATTCCTTGTTTTCCTTTTGTGACACTCTTTTTATATTCTACACCTAAAGCCAAGGATTGTCTTTTTTTTTAAAAAAAAAAATACTTGTTTAATCATTCCAGGAACTTCTAGGGCAAAACAAAAGATAGAGAGGGGGAGAAAGAGAGAAACCTTTAAATAAGTATTTTCAGAGACCTGTATCTCATGTACTTGTGTCTCTTTCAAACACCACCATTCATGTGAGGGGCGAATAGCATATAGATTGATACCTAAACATCCATCTTTATATAGTGGATAGGACATAGTGATATAATTCAGTTAAAACAATATTTTGTCATATCACAGCAGGGTCTTCAAACCACAGCAGAGCAAAATTGCAGATGGGCACCTCAGGGCTGGTGCATTTCCCAAAGGATTTTGCCCCATGAATGGTTCCAGGCTGCCTCTGGCTAGAGGGACCAATGAAGATGATGAACATAGTAGCAGGTAGGACAGCACCACTACCCATTAGGATCGGGTAACTGCAAAATTATTTCACTGGCATCTGAGGAACAGGAGTAAGATTGTTCAGATTGCTGAAAAAGTATGTTTTTTTTTCCTGCAGGAAAGTAAAAGATGCATGTTTTGGGCAAGAAATACAGCTGACTCCTTCAAATAATTCAGGTACTTTTGTTGTTGTTACCTAATGAGTCAGGACCTCCTACTCCCCAGTTAAGGTAACCACAACTACATTAGAATTTACCCAACTGAAACCAGCTGGGATCCACTGCTGCTTCAGTGAACAAGTCAAGTGCAAGATGTGTTTCAGTTGCTCAGCCTTTTCTTTTCCATCTTGTTATGTTCTCCCCCATTGTTTGCTATTGCTGGCTGGTTTCACAGCAGACTTACTTATTACCTATTCCCTCCTTCCTCACCCCCACCTCATTCCATGGCAGCTGTGCAGCTTTGCTCATTCCATGGCAGCCATAATGTAGAGTACAGAGTCAAGCTGAGGCTGAAACTCCATGACTTCCCCAACTAGCTTGTCTAGAGGGCACTGAGTTCTTAAGGCCACACTAGCTGGTGCTCAGGGACCAATGTTACAAAGAACCTCAGCTCTGGGAGGAAGTTGTGATGGAGGAATCCTTATTCTCCCACTACTTGATCCATCATGAATACCTGACAGAAAGGGAGGGTTCTTTTTGCTGAGAAATCACCAGAGTAGTCCCACAGTTGAAACAGTGAAACGACAGTGAAACAGTTGAAACAACAGCTTTGAGTGAATGCTATCAGTTTGTGAACAAGTTAGGACAGCGTCACAGGGTGCAGAACTCCATGTTGGAGTCAGAGCCCAGACTTCTGCTCAGGATGGCCTGTGCTGTGATTGTGACTTGGGGTAGCCAATCAGGTCCAGCAGGAGGAATAGAAACCAATACAGGCCACATCATTATGACCATCCTTGACCAATAGCTTGAAGCCACTTGATCTAAGATTTTTGAATCGGGATCTCAGAACTATGATCTCTAGAGTTCATATTCTCCAAGCCTGTTTCCACCAAGGTAATAACTCCATTGTTACCAGACACCTACATCTCGTCCAATGATTTGCATGAGGAGACAGAGGATATTCTTTTCAAATTTGCAGTGTCTAGGTCAAGGGAAGTAATAGTACCACTATATTTTGCTTTGGTCAGACCCCATCTGAAATACTGTGTCCTGTTTTGGACACCTCAGTTCAAGAAGGATATTGACTAGGTGGAATGTGTCCAGAGGAGGGCTAAAAAAAATGTAAAAAAAAAAAAAAAAAACCCCCTGGAAACCCTGCCCTATGAGGAGTAGTTTAGGAAGCAGGGTATGTTTAGCCTGGAGAAGAGCAGGTTAAGAGGTGAAGGGATGTCATATGGAAGGTGGAGCAAGATTATTTTCTGCTGCTCCAGAGACTAGGACATGAAGCAATGGCTTCAAGCTTCAGGAAAAGAGATTCCATCTAAATATTATGAGGAACTTCCTGACTACAAGAGCAGTTTGACAGTGGAATATGTTGTCTTGGAGTGTGACGGAGTCTACTTCTTTGGAGGTTTTTAAACAAAGGCTGAGCACCCATATGCCGGGAATGGTTTGATTGTGTATTCCTGAATGGTACATGTTGAATTTGATGGCCCTTGTAGTCTCTTCCAGCTGTATAATTCTATGATACTATCTCTATGTCAGCCTATCAGTAAAGATATTATACCTCTAGGGAATAGTTAGAAACAACAAGGAATGCTAACCTCCAAGCCTATGAGGCCTCCCTACCCCCACAAGAAAGGACAGAGTCTGGAAGGATTTATCTAAGCCAGGAAAGATAAAGGTCCATTTGTGGACTGGTGCATATTGGAGCTTGGAACTTTTCTTGATACTGAAACTACTAGGCTGCCTTGCCCCCATCATTTCCTGTGGGGCTGTTTTCAAGATCAGGAGAGCTCAGTCTGTTTTGCATTCTTTGAGGTCCCATCTGTCTTTCTACTGTAAATCTGCACTTGTTACACTTTTGTCTACAGAGAAGCTTTCAGTGCCACAGGTGTTGTGTGCCAACACAGTGCAGCAAATATGCTTGGCAACAGTTGATAGCCTATGCAGCTATAGTCTGTGCTCTGGACTGCAAGGCACTCAGCGGGGGAACCATACTTGTTTCTGGGGTTGTCACATAAGTACCTGACCACCTATAGACAACTATAGTTTGGAAGATGCATGGGGATAGCGTATATAAAAGACACATGCCTGTTAGAGTGTGCTGGATTGTATAGCTTTGATGGTTTGTCATAATTGGGCACAGAGTTAACCAAGATCCTATCTTACAAATACTAGGGACACCTAGCTGAGAGAAGAGATTGGCAGACAACTGAACTTCTGCAGTAGGTGTATATTGCTCAACACTGACTCTTTGGCTACTGGAACTTTATTTTGGCCAGTAAAGATGAATTAATCACTTCTTTGTCACTTATACACAGTATCACCATCTCCCAGATGTGGATTCTGAGAGTTGTAGTCCCATCAGTTAATCTTCCAAGGTTACTACCAGCATATATAGCCAGCAGTTTGAATTGCTGCTGGCACAAGTATGTAATTACATCACTGTAACTCTCTGATGTGGATATAAATCATAATTATGCCAGGGCAGGGGAATTAGGAGCAATTCTATCCTCATCCAGTATGGTTAACTTAAGAATGGAGTTGCACTTCCAAGAAAAGCATTCCAAACGTGTAAGTTGCTAAGTAATGGTCTTCATAAGGCTAGCTATTTATACATTTACAGTCTGTTGTAAATATGGAAAGACATTCAGGTCCTGATCCAGTAGAAGTAGCCTGCAATGTCTCCAGCCATTGCAATGTAGAGTAGGCAGAGAATTAGCAGTTTGCCAAAAGCTAATGATGTGATGTAGCAATGTATTTATTCTCTCCCACCTCTGGTTGCTCCATGTACTCCAGTGGAGGCAACAAGCTGATATGAGGCTTTCCTTTGGGTATCCCAATCTGCTGTCCCCAGTAAAGTGAATGTGGTACATGTCTGTCTGTCAGAGCATGCTTAGTGCACTGAATTTGGCTGGTGTGTTTTACAAATGGCATGTGGAAAAGGGAGCTCTGAATGCTACTTTTAGCAAGAATTAGTAAAATGATATAATGTAGCCCTCCATAACTAACCAATAGTAGGATGATGCTCCAGGTCTTAGGGCATCATTACAGTGCGTTCCATTGCTCACTTATCAATGTGTTCAGCAGAAAATTACACTCGTTCTTCTCAAAAACAACCTTTCAAGTTCTGATGGAAAGATAGTTTTTTAATTAGTGTGCTTTCTTTGTGCTTTCTTTCAAATGCACCCCCCCCCCGCGTTGTCATCCCAAAGTTCACCTATGGCATGTTTATAAGTATTTGGTGTGCTAGGTAGAAAAAAACAAGAGATCTCAGCATGCAAATATGCACATTCACAGTTTTAAAGTAGGGTAGTGGAGGAGGACAATAAATAAAAGAATGCATAATTATAGCCATTTCCTCTGTAATTATATCAATGATCAATCTTAGTTTAAGCAAAAATATTCACTAGTCTTTTCTTTATACGTGCATACACAAACGCTTTTATTCTCCTTTCATGATGTGATTTAATAAGCAAGACGTCTCCAACTAACCATACTTTCCAGTTTTGCCTGAATCAGGAACCTATGATTGAGAACAAGCCAATTTCTTAAACTAATTTCTAATTGTAACATAATGGTTTATCAAGGTGTGGCACCAAAGGAGGACAGAATGAACATATGCTGATCTGTATCAAATGCTCATTTGCCTTTATTTCCCAAAGAGCCCTGTGTATCCCAGCCTATGAGAAGCCTTACTGTAGAAGAATATGCAAAGGCCTTTAAGTCATTCTTAGAATGTTCCACTGAGCACGAATGCATGGAACAATTCAACAAGGAGGAGCTGCCAAGTATAGTAGCCAGGTAAGACAGGGTTTCAGAATGCTTGAAAAGTTACCCTTTGAGAGACAGTCAAACAGCTGTGGCTTTCTGCTGCCAAAGCCCCTCTCGTTTTCTAAAGTGTAACATCTATATACTATTTCAACTCAGAACCTTTCCCCCCTGATATCACTATAAACATTTCTATCCCACCATTTTTTAAAAGTTTTAGTATCATCCAAGATGAACATAGATCTCATGGAACAATTAGTAGCTACCCTATGTATGGCAATTTCTGCAACCTACCTGTTCACAGTGGAGTCCTGTGGGAATGCCAGCAGCAGTTCTGCCAGGAAGGGAGTGCAACGGGAGTGCTCTTCTCCACACTGGCTGCTCTGAGATCCAGGAAACGTGATGGCCCCATCTCTTCCTGCTGCTGTGCAGCTGGGTACTGTTCCAGGCTGCACTGGGGCAGGAAGTGCAGCCGTTGCTTTTCTGGATCCTCCGCAGACCAGATAAGTGCAGGATGGTGGCACAATCACAGGTCATTTTTGGAGAAAACCCATCAATGATTTGTTCCATGGTTGCACTGCCTGGGGATGGAAGAAGGATGGGAGCATGACAATGTCATGTGTAACCGTCATCGCGGTCCCATCTTTCTCCTGTCCCAATTGTGGGATGACAACATTCTGCAAAAAGGGGCTATATCTACTTAACAGTTCAGTGAGACTTATTGATTGTACGCAGACTCTTTAGGAAAGTCTTGACTGGAACTCAGACTACATTCTTTGCAAGGAAAGGGTCTCTGGGTCAATTCATGGCATTTCTAAGTACAGCCTAGACAGACTTTTGTCTGAAACCCTGAGAAGCATAGGAATGATTTGGTTTTAGACTGCTTTCTTAATTTCATTTTCAAAACAGCACTTGCAAAAAACAAACAAACAAACATTATCTCCATGTATGCAACCATGTGAAATATTTTCAAGCACTCATTTCATCTGAAAATTAAACATCGATCTGAATCTGTGTCATTAATATCAGTGTGGCTTATAATGGTCCACCATTTGTGGCTGAAGGACACACGGTTTCTTTCAGAGATATGTGTGCAATTTATTTGGTTCACCTAACACTGTGAACTCAGTTTGCATTTCCTCAACGTAAGCATGAACCAGGACTGAATTTGCTGTCAAAATCCATACATGTACAAAATTTGCAACTAATTTCCCAAAAATGAGCACGTATATATCTATATGTATATTTATAAAAACTCCCAAAAATTGCAGTTTGGGACAAAATGTGCATACTCATTAAGGGAAAAAGTATCTATATGAAAAAATGCATTGTGGAAAAATACTTTTTTTAAAAAAAGATGAAAATATGCTGAAAATATGCATGCATTTTTTGTAGAGTTTTCTTTAAAAAATTGCAGCTCTTTATAACTGCAGCAGAAGGGATTTAACCTTTGAAATAAGAGAACCTGAGTTTTACAAAATTGCTCATCCCTACCATCTTGATAGATGACTAGTGTTATATACTTTTTCTATTTTTTTTTTGGTCTTATTGACTTTGGCTATAGTGACCTCTAGAGTCCCACATCTTGTGAAAAATATATTTATTGGAACCCATATCTCTCATTTTAAGGCATATTATCTTACTTAAATATGTCAAAGCTCTGTAGAACATAGGCCATGTTCCTTAATTCAGAGTTAGAAGAGAACCTGCAGCCCATAAGAGGCTTATTTTCATTTAATATATTTGATCAGAAGCCTGTGATATTTAATACCATTAAAATTCTAGGCTTAGTCCATAACTTCATTCGGTGTGAGCATATCGCAGAATAAACTGATTGAAGAGAAATGAATTCAAATCACATCTTCTAGAAGGATGCACAGAAGCATTTATCATGCTATATTTTGAAGTACATCTTACCACTTGGTTTGGGAAGTACTCATGTTGTGTTTTTGTTTCGGTGGAACATCCTGAGCTGTTCTTCTCAAAGTTCTAGACACTTCAGTGGTACATGACTGATAACAGTGAACAACTGAGCAAAAATGAACATTATTTGATCCTAAATAATTAATTATTATTATTTCAGCCTTGGAAATGGAAAATCAACTATCAATGTTCTAGGTGTGGGAAGTGGCACGGGTAAGGAATACAAATTTTGAAGTGAAAATATTCAATAGTTGATGCATGACTTTGCTTTCAAGGAGAAACTTATGGATGCAGATGTTGATCCTTTGAAAATGAAGGCCAGAATCTTTGATAGATGCATAGATGGTGGTGTTGTGAGGAAAAAGTTACATGCACACAACTGCAAAGGAAGTATTGGAGGAAAAGCGTGCTAGAAATCAGTGGATTTTTTCTGTCTTCCTTGTGTGACTCGGGAAGAGCTGCAACTCATCATTTAGTGTATTGATCAGATTTTGTCACAAGGCTGTGTTCTGGCTTCTAATATAGTCATCTACTCTAATTTTACTTTCAGGCTAAGATATCCATTGGTCTAAACGCACATATAATATAAAGTCTTTTTAACTATGCATACTCTTTGCTTAACTGAAACTTACGTTGCAAAGGAATTGAAGGGGAGGCTTTATCAACTGGCTGACGGACTCCCTAAAACAGTCTGTTAATCTGACAGTGTTACTGTCATTGTTGCCCATGTTGCATAATAGAGTTTCAGGCATGTCGTATGATGGACACAATAATGACCAAAAAAAAAAAAATTAGCTAAGTCTAATAAATTATATATGGCTCGTGTACAAGTGCAGGCAGAACAGTTCAGTCCTCTGCATGTCTACCTAGAAATGAGACTTGCTGAGTCCAATGGTACTTATTCCTAGATAAGCTGGCATTGCTATCAAGAAGCGGGTAAATCCGGGTGCGTGACCAGCAAATAAAGCCATGCACCTAGTGGGAGACTCAGAAGGTTATATTTTATTAGCTCAAGCAACAAGGAAAAATAATCCAGGGATGATTTCCACAAAGTGGGTGTTCCCTCCTCCCCAAAAACACATTTCTATATGATAATGGGTAAAAATGCAAAGTTATATCACTTCTACATAAAATCTAGTGGGCATCAGGTATTGGAGTATGGTTATTGGCCTTGTCATGTACCCAGCATCCCATAATATCCCATTCAATTAGCACCCCTCTGTTAACCACCTTCAAGTGGGAATGCTTACATTTCTCTTCTTGAGCCTGGAAGTAGTGTCTCTTTTGTTATTGGCACTATACATTCTATTTCCTTCTGGTCTACACTTTCCCAGGACTAAATGTTACCTTTCAAGGTTTTCAAACCCAGGCTCTCAGGCACCAGATGTCAAAGCTAGAGAGTATGTTTTATAAATACCTGTTAACCACTGAGACAAGGAACTCAGATAAATCTTGAGGAGACCTGGTTAGTTTGCTCCTTTGAAATGATTCTAAGTTCCGTCATTCTCAGGCCTCTCCTAACAGTATAGGAGTGCAATGCATGTATCCCAGTATTAATATTTTTATCATGAAAATCATGTTGGTCCCCTCTGATGCTTGAAAGCATCATGATTACTTTCATTTGTCTTGGTACCAGTGCTAGAGTGGAGCCAGGGTCTGTAGAGGTGAAGCACTGGCAACAGTTGATTAGTAAAGATGAATACTTCGTCCATCCAGCTCCTCCCCGCTACCACCATTCTTCAGGCTTCCATGCTCCTTTGGGCTTCATTTCATTCCTCAAAGTAGACTTCCCCACCATCCACTTTGTGTTGCTGTTATAATGCAAAGCATATTTGGGTGCCTTCATCTGGAATGGACAATTAAGACATTTTAGCTTTAGAGAAGACTTCTTCCTAGTAGAGAAGAAAACTGTTAGAACTCGTTTGTTGATTTCATTCAGCAAACCTCCTTGTGTTTTTGTACTCTTCTTGACGGTGTGGCTATGGGGAAGATCACAACAAGGCTTGATTCTTCACAATTTACCACGATACCAAATACTTCAAGATGAGTGAATGCCAGATGAAAACTGCACAAAATTCTAATGTCTTGTTTCTCAAGTGTCAGAAAACCAATTTTTCAGCTGGGAGAAGAGTAATGGTGAATAAAATATTATTTCTATCTCTAGTAGAGAAATACCCATTTCTAATTAAATTTAATTGTCCAGAAGTAAAAGGTACTAGCTGTGAGTTCCTTTGTGATGTTTCACTCACTGTTTGGTGTCCTTTACTGCATTGATATGAATAAAGCTGAAGTGTATGAAGAGCTGTATGATTGTCTAATTACTTCTGCAAGAAAAAAACAGGATCACAGCTTGTCCAGATGAGCCAAAATAGAGCCAGTTATTGCATATTACAAATACCAACATCCAATTGTTCTCTGACAGAGGCATACATTGGTTGTAAATACTCTTCCCTTGATGACTGGTGGTGCATATATCATCTGGGGTTGGTTTTGTAGGATATTTCCAGAAGATGTAATATTGATGTGTATATAGGAAGAATGAATATGATGTTTTGCTGAAGCCATACTTAACAATGGTAGGGCTATGCTCTTGGTCCCAGCTCACTGGTTGTCAAAGACTTCAGCACATTCGTTCTTCTTTAAAGTAACATTCCAAGGTCTGTATCAGATAAACAGAACTTAGGCCATTTCTGCATTTAAAATGGTGCAGAGTGACCTCCGACGGAGGTCTTCTGCACCATAGAGTGGACTGGGGTGGACTACTTTTTGTAGTTCCACACCTCAGTACAGTTCTGTGTGACCGGAACTGGTTGCGCAGCGTGCTTTTTAAAAACCTCTTTTTTGAGGTTTTTAAAAAGCATGGAGTGGGCAACCCCGTCCCACTCTGACTCCGCGCTCCAGAGCAGATTTGCAGGCATGCGCAAGTGCGTGTCTGCAGATCTTCTGGGGGTGGGCTTTTGGCTGGCAAGCTTCTCCAGTTGGTGGAGAGCCTCCACCAACCGGAAGCCACCATTTTGGATGCCGGAGAGTTGCGGAGCGCCAAACTCGCTCTGCTGCTCTTCACGACAGACTCGCCCAGACACAGGAAAAATCCAGTGAGTCCCATTTCTGCCCATTTCTGCCCGATAAATACCCCACATGCAGAAAGGGCCTTAGTTTCATGAAAGTTGTTCTCACTGAGTTGAATAGGGGTCAAGGTGTGTCTGAGTGGACTTTTCTAATTTTCAACATGATTTGGTGAGTTGTAGTTCATATATGATCAGAAGTAAGATCCTTGTTTTTTGTTTTCTTTTTAAAATCATTTTGTGACTGTTTTATAGGTGAACAGGACTTGAAAATGATTAGAATCATTCAAGCCAGGCACCCAGGAGCTTTGATCAGAAATGAAATCATAGAGCCCAACCCACAACACATTTTGGCATATAAAGGTACAGCATTGCATTGCTTCTACATCAAGGTACTTACTCAAGTTTGTGAGAAATTTGATTATCATTAAGGTTTAAGGTTTGTTTTAAATCTTGTTTTTTTCCCCAGAACGTATATAAATTTTTCTTTCATTTTTGTATTTTAGTCACATTTCCAAACAGACACTGTACCACACTCTGTCATTTTTGCATATAGCTGAATGCAATAAAATACTTTGTATTTATACTTATCCAAAATATTTACCTATAAGTAATATGTTCTATTGTTCTTTCCTAAACAGATGCAGTTAGGAATTCTGACTTTGAGAATGTCTCATTTACTTGGCACCAGTTGACATCCATGGAATATGAAAAGCAGGCAAAGGAGCAAAATCTCCAAAAGAAATATGACTTTATACATCTGATCCAGGTATATTAAAGACTGGTCACATGACACTTCTGGCTTGAAGAAAAATATAGCACAATATTGTCTTATTGGATGCTACATACTGTTTCCAGTGCTAGCTTCCTTATAGTCCATTTAAAAAAAAATGATTTTAAAAGAGTTGTTTGGCAACTTAGTTATGAAAAGAAAGGCTCAGCTTGCTTTATATCCTCCCACGTCTTTGCAGTGTGAAATCTCATAGGTCATTGCTCCCAAGGCACACATCTCATAGCAGGTCACTGGTGGTATTGAGATATACGTACATACAAGAGTAATTAGTGGTCATGTTTGACATTTTATTGCAAACCAGAAATGTGGCAACTACTGTGTGCCAAAATCCACTGTACTGCTAACAGCTGGGCTATTCTTTTCTACCAGAGTTAAGCAGCTGTATAGATCTCAAAACTTCCTGCTGATTCCTCCAGATTTAGATGTGTATTAAGAAAGGCTCAGTAGGGCTTGTGTTTTAGGTAGGGAAACTAACAGAGAATGAGACTGGCCCAAGATGAGACAGTGAGTTTTGTCTTTTGGTGGAGCTTGGGACCTGACTTCCCAAATCCCAGTTCATTACTCTAGCCACTGCACTATGTTTTCTTTAAATGGAAATATTTGCGAAGTCATAAGTCCTAAATATCCACATGAATCTGTGGATGCAGCAGAGGAGAATAGGTCTATTTCCAAGTATGAGAACACACTATAATCTTTATACATGTCTGATTCTTATGTGCCCTTTGGCATGATAGGACATACCAAATGCATTCATCAGAGCCTTAGAAAATCCCTCCTCCCATCATTCCTCTAACTGATGAATATTGGCCCTGTCTTAACATCAGCATGCATGGAAAAGAGATTGAGACAATTTTTTCCCCCTTGAGTAGATTTGGGCAGCCATGCATGTCCAAGATGGGGAAAGGATTTCACCATCCATTTTGTGGCACAGACCATTCTGATATTTGGGCACCTGTGTAAATTTTCTTGCATCTATTCTATCAAAAACCTAAGATTTCCCATAAGGAGTTTAAACTATGGAGATTTGGAATATCCTCTGCTCCTCAGTGAAGTTGAGGCCTAAATTGATAGAATTTACCCATGTGTTAACAAAGCCATCAGCAATTGCTTCGATAGGTCTACTCTTTTGATGGATCTAGTTAGAGCAACCAGTAGGATTCAGGCAGCCTATGTTCTTCCATTTATGGAAAACTCTTTGATCCAGTGGAAGCTACCATGGATGGAAAAGGGTGGGGAGATGCAGTCTGAGGAAACTCCTCCCTTTTGCTTAAACTCCCACACTGTTCCAGAGGATTCCCCAGCTCTCTAGGATAGATACAGGGACTACAGAGGGCAATGTAAATAGGAGGATACCACCAGGCATAACCTTGCATTTCCATAACAATATTACTTCATCTAAGTTTGCTGATTTGTGAAGCAGGAAATACAAGTGGTTACTGCTTGTGATGACACACAGGGTGGTTTTCATACGCAACGGTGTTCAGAGAAGTTCATTGTGAAATATTAACAATACATTTTCTTTGTGGCAATGTGTCTTTTAGATGCTGTACCGTGTGGAGAATATTGCAAGCACTATCAAGTTTTTCCACAGCTGCCTAGATAGTTACGCTAAACTTCTGATTATAATTTTATCAGGTGAGATGGGTCCCCACCCACCCCATGTCACAGACACACAACTACAAATTAGAATACAAGTACAAAATGACAACTACAGTCCTGTTTTAAAGTGATATCCAGATATTTTCAACTGAAGAATGGTTAAATTGGGCACACAGAGGGGACACAAACTCTGACTTCTAGGCTGCATAAGGCTGCCAATCTCCTTTCTATGCCCCCAAACCCTTCCCAAACCTACAACATATACACATACCCTCCAAAAAATATTGGGGTGAAAAAAAAATAACCTCAAAAATGACTCCCCAGAGACTCAAATGCTTTGTAATCAATTAAATGGGATCTTCCCCACACCCACCCTTCACCATTTGCATTTGACCAGTTGCAGCTGGAAATCATGTCTGGTTCTGATTGACTTCCTGCAATTTTCCTATGGCTGAAAACTGGGTAGTTTGGCCTGTTATGAGGACAATGAGTGCTCCCACCATCTTGTTTTCCTTCCCTGGATGATACGATACGGATCTGATGTTTCCCTTGAATGTGATGTAGGAGAAAACGTTTTGCTGCATATTCCGCATTGTAGAATACTGCCAAGACTCTGGCCATTTCCATGAGACATCACTCTAACACTATATCAGTGGGTTGTTACCAGTCTAGGAGCCATGCTTCCGCATGATGTTGTTGCTGTCCAGCTGCTATCCTGTCTCTAAACACCACCAAATTGCCATATTCTATTTCTAGAAAAAAATCTGTTAAGAGCCTCCTATAGTACTTCAATCCCATCAGCTGTTGTAGTGCAGTACCATTTGGCACTTGATAGCACTTCCTGTTATGATGGATCCAGCAGCGGGTGGGCTGAGGATGTGCCCAGCTCATCCCTCCCTCAGTGACTCCCATAGCACGGTAACTTCCTATCACCTCTCTCTATTTATTTTAAATGTGTCCTTTGAGTCCAAAGTTTGTATTTTTTAATTACATTTTTAAACAGTGTAGGGCAAAAGTGCAATAGTGTACTGGCATGTGATGCTGTTACAACATTTCTGTGCTGTGTTAGTACAGCTTCCAATGTGCCCCTCCCTCAAAAAAAAAAAAAAAATTGACCAATCAGGGGCAGTAGGGCTGGGTGAAGGTGGGGCACAGGAGTGACTGAGGACACTGGAATGTGGAAGGAACACTGGTGGCAATACTACTACCCATTCGCTTAAGGGGGAAGGGTGTAGAAAAGAGTGTCTCTAACCTGACAGCATTACAGAAATGACGATACTCCCCTTATAAATGTATAATGCGCTAATGGCCTCTAGTGTGGAAATGACCTAAGTCATCTGTGATTGTTATGTTCCTTCTACTGATTTTATATTAATCCATCAACCCATTCATTCAATCTAATATTTTACACCAGTTTTCCATTGTCCAGAGTGTTTTAACAACACAAAAATGTAAAATCAGACCAAAAGTCTTTCTATTCTAGGATTCTCTGTTACAAAGCAACCTAACATGTGTCCATAAGAAATCCCCAAGGCTAGCTGTTTAGGATAGTAGCCCTTTCCTGTGATTTTCTGGCACCTGGTACTGTGAGTCATACGCCCTCTGAATCTGGAGATAGGATGATGATACCACGATTATCCATTCATGTTGTTGCTGTTGTGTGCCTTCAAGTCATTTCTGACTTACAACAGCCCAAAGCCAACTCTGTCAAGGGCTTTTCTTAGTAAGGTTTGTTCAGAGGAGGTCTTTATCTTCCTCAGAGGCTGTGAGAGTATGTCTTGCCAAGGCCACCCAGTGGGTTTCCATGGCAGAGCAGAGATTCAGACCATGGTCTCCCAGTGGAATCAGGGGAATATATGTCACCCTAAACATCCTCGCTCTATCCACTTCCTATACTCGGTGTAATTTTATACATCTTTGCCACATTCCCTCTATTATTTCTCCTGTAAGCTAAAGAACCAAATGTTGCAGACTTTTCCTATAAGGAAGGGTTTTTTTTAAAGACCCTTGTTCAATTTTATTGCCCTTTCCTGCACCTTTCCACTTTTAGAATATTCTTTTTGAACCATAGTAGCAAGAACTGTATACTATGCATGGTCACATCATAGATTTGTACCTCTAGTAGTTTAATGGGAGGAAGGGTCAACATTCTGTAATGAAAAAAAAAAGGCTACAGAAACAGGACTCTGGTCTTTATTATAAAGATAACATTTGTAGTTCTTTCAGATGAAGAAGAAGGTTGAAGCTTTCCCAAGGGAAGAAGCTCCGCAGCTTCAGAGCAGAGCCTTCCTCCAAGCTGTTATTCTTTATGTCTGCCAAAAAGAAGCACAAATGAGAAGGCCTGCTGACTGGACCTCAGCAGATGAATGGGCTCATATGTGGAAAATGCTCTTTAAAATAAGAGGGTCTCAGATGCTTGGGCTAAGCCTGGGGGGGGAGGAGTTGTCAAGTAGTATAACTGACTGAACATGATAATGCTTCATTGTACCAATAAGAAGGAAGACAGAACAATTCTACAGTGACTGAAGCTTCCATGTAGAATCATTGTGGTAATTAACTCTAGAAGTTGTAGCATGGATCAGAGTGGCATGATTTGACAAGCCTTTTAAGCTTAACTTTCTTGTGTCTGTATCCTGCTGTTCATCCAGTTAGTCATCCAGTGATATGTTCTGACAGATCAGAAAACAGCTAATGCAGATTGCATCTCTTGTCAAGTGATATAGAATCACAGAGCTGAAAGAGACCACAAGGGTCATTGAGTCCAACCCCCTGCCATGCATGCATACACAGACAACAGATGGTCATCTAGAACTTCCAACAGATGGTAATCTAGACACTGTTTAAAAAGTTCCAAAGCAAGAGACTCCACCATACCCCAAGGCAGTGTATTCCACTGTTGAACTGCCTTTACCATCAGGAAGTTCTTCCTAATGTTTAGGTGGAATCTCTTTTCCTGAAGTTTGAAGCCAAATCCTAGTCTCTGGACTAGCAAAAAAAACCAAGCTTGCTCCATCCACATATGACATCCCTTCAAATATTTAAACATGGCTGTCATGTTGCCTCTTAACCTTCTCTTCTCTAGGCTAAACTTACCCAGCTTCCCAAGCCACTCCTCATAGGGCACGGTTTCCAGATCTTTCACATTTTGGTTGCCCTCCTCTGGATGTGTTCTAGCTTGTAAATGTCCTTCTTGAATTGTGGTACCCAGACTGGACACAGCATTCCAGGTGAGATCTGACCGGAGCAGAATAGAGTGATACTATTACTTCCTTCAACCTTGAGGGTGTACTCCTATTGATGTAGCCTAGAACCACATTGGCTTTTTCAGCTGCCTCATCACACTGTTGACCCATGTTCACCTTATGGTCTACTAAGACTCCTACATCTTGTAATGTGGTTAAGCCAGGCAGCACTCATTCTATATCGGTGCATTTCACTTTTTCTACCTAGGTATAGTACCTCACAGTTCTCCCTGTTGAAATTCATGTTGTTAGTTTTGGTCCAGCTTTCTAATCTGTTAAAGTAATTGTGAATTCTGGCCCTGTCCTCTGGAATATCAGCTACCTCTTCTAATTTGGTGTTATTTGCAAATTTGATAACATATCCCCTCTTCTCTCATCCAAGTCATTGATAAAGATTTTGAACAGTATTGGGTCCAGGACAGAACCTTGTGCCCCCCCCCCCAATTACTTCTTTCCAGGATGAAGAAGAGCCATTGGTGATCACCAATTACAAATCCACCTAGCAGTAGCATGGTATAGTATACATTTTACTAGCTTGTTTGCAAGGATGTCATGGGGGACTTTGTTAAAAACCTTATTTAAATCAAAATACACTACATCCACAGTACTCTCTTCATCTACCATCTCTATCAAAAAAGAGAAATAAGATTAATCTGTCATGGTTTGTTGATCACTGCATTCTTTTCTAAGTACTTACAGGCTGTCTGTTTAATGATCTGCTCTAAAATCTTTCCTGGTATTGATGTCAAGATGACTGGGTGGTACTTGTTTGGGTCCTTTTTGAAGATGGGGGACAACATTTGCCCTCCTTCAGTCTGCTGGGACTTCTCCTGTTCTCCAGGAGCTCACAAGGATGATTGTCAGTGGTTCTGAAATTACTTCTGCCAGTTCTTTTAATACCCTTGGATGTATCTCATCTGGCCCTGGAGACTTGAATTCATTTAGAGTAGCCAGGTATTCCTGCCTCGTTACCTATACTGTGCTGTATTCCCCCTGCTCCATCATCTGATCCATTTTACCCAGCTCAAGCATTGTCTTCCTTTTGGGAGAAGACCAAGACAAAGAACGTGTTAAGTAGTTTTCTCTGGCCCCATTCGCATTTTGTCGTTTTTTCCACATAGCGACCCTACCTTTTCCTTGTTCTTTCTTTGACTATGGCCATAAAACACACACATACACACACACTTTTACTGTTTTAAATCTCTCCAGCAAGGCTGCATTTTTTCTTCACTTTAGCTTTTCTGACTTTCTCCCTACTCATACTGATTATTCCTTTGAATTGCTCTTTGATAATTTTCCCCCTTTTCCTTTCCTTGTACATGTCCCTTTCAAATCTTAGCTCAGTTGAACATTCTTTAGACATCCATCACAGATTCTTTAGACACCTCCCGTTTTTCCTTCTCATTTGAATTATTTGAAATTCTGCCTTTTAAGAGATTCCCATCCCCTTTAAGTATCTCTGATCATTTGATTACTCCCTATATTTCTCTAAGTTTACTGAAATCAGGTTTCTTAAAGTCTAAAATGCCTATCTGACTCTGCTTGGCTTCCCCTTTCTGCTCTATTACAAGCTCCAGAAGAACATGGTCACTTCCACCTAAGGATCCCACCACTTCAAAGCCATTAAAAAAGTCATCACTGCTGGTTAAGGTCAGATATGAAACAACTGATGTCCTTGTTGCTTCTTCTACCTTCTGTACAATGAAATTGTCTGTAAGGCAACTGAGGAATTTGTTCGTTCTTATATTCTTGGCAGAGTTTGACTTTCAACAAATAGCAGGACAGTGGAAATCTCTCATTACTACAATGTCTCTCCTTTCTGTTTCAGGAAGGCATCCAAGTTCTCATTCTGGCGTTGGGGTCTGTAGTAGACCCACACAATGTCATTGCTGTTCTATCCCCCTTAATTTTTACCCATTGCTCTCAACTTCGCCTCCAGGATTTGAGTCATGGATCTGTTCATAGGTGTAAACATCCTTGGCAATTAGTGCTACTCCTTTTCCTCCTTTCCTCTTTGGTCTCTTTCCCTGAAATAGGTTATACACCTCTACTGGTACAAACTAGTCATGAGACTCATCCCAGTAGGTTTCAATGATGCCTATTATTTCCCATTCTCTGTGCATTACTGTAGACACATCTAAGACCATGGGCCATTCCCCCATCTATTTATTTAAGGGTTTTTTCTCTCTCACTCTTTGGTTCTTGTACTATTCACCCAGTTCTCCCCATAACATTCAGGCTATTATCTCCAGCATTTGAAAAAGTCCTGCCCTTAAGTATACTGTCTCGTTCCCTGACTCAACTTAAAACCCTTCTGATCAGGTTTGTGGTATCTCTTGTTAAGGTTCCAGTGTGGGGTTATGATTGTTCTAGGAACCACTTGAGGTGTAATTTCCATATTACAACACATGAGCAAACTTAACATGGGAGAAGCACTGGGACTTTGAACCTACACTGAGTAAATATACCTGTGAGTGAATTCTGAGCTTACCATCTAAAGTGAAAAACTAGTGTACTTGTTCACAAGTAAATTATTACTCTTTACCTCTTACTATTGCTCTGTTGAGCCTTTAAGCATGATTCGCTTAATCTGAATAAACAGATGAAGAACAACTTTAGAATTAATGTTTTTGGTAGGAATACATAATAGACTCAAGCTTCTTGTTTTCTAGGGATATAAATATTCAACCGTTTCATCTTTGCAAGTAAAGACAAATAAAAATATTTCTGTGCAGTTCTTGCCCACTGTTTGCACATCCTAAAATGCTGGGAAATTATTCTACACAAACATGCATGTGAATTTTTTCTGTGAAAATCATGGTGCACCAAAACCTCTATTTCTAGATAGTCATATAGAGGTTTTTTTGTGTGTGTGTGTGCATGTGCATGAGTGCATACTGGTTTCTTCCTTTCCTTTCCTTCCTTCCTTCTCTTTTTTTGTGAAAAAACCCACATTGCTAAGTTTTTTTTTAAAAAAAATACAACAACTTTGCATAAAAAATGGCTATTTTTTTAGATGCAAGAGTGTTGCTTTATACAACACCTTTCTCTGAGCAAGCTTGTGTGTGTGTGTGTGTGTGTGTTAGAAAATGATAGCTATCTAGAAACATTGGGTTTTTTAATGGAAAATGTAGTGTTGTTTTTTTTTACATGAAAAACACAATTTTCATGTAAAAATGTATTTCTGTGCTGTATAATTTCCCAAAACATTACAGGATGTGTAAATACCAGACAAAAACTGTGTAATATTCTTGCCACTATGTTATTCTTCCCCAGTGGGTTTCCCAGATGCCCAACACACACATACTCCGCACTTTTTCCCAGGAAATGAATGACAGTGAATATTTTTCAATTTTTTTACACTATTTGGTTATCCTATATTAGTCCTTGCCTGTTTTTCTCATCCAGAACAAAACCTTACAATTCAGTCCTAGCCATATAAATGTGGAATTAAGCAGATCTCATGATGTCAGTGAATTAAGTTTGTCCTCAGTTATTATCCTTTGTGAAATTGACTTAACTATGCAAGATAGTGAAACTAAACATTTCATGTATCATTCTCATAGGTAACAGTGGGTGGGCTACCATGTGGAAGAAGTACAGACACTGCCTTCCCCCAACTGACAGTGGTCATTACATCACAGCGGATGATGTCAAAGTTATTTTGGAGGGAATGGGACTGGAATACCAGATATATGAGTTCCCTTCAGATTGGGACATCACTGAATGTTTTACTGATGGAGATACCATTGGAGGCCATACGCTGGACTTCCTGACAGGGACTAAAGACTTTATGAACACTGCACCCCATGACCTTAAGCAGAGTCTTCGGCAAGCTTTGGGCCAGTCAGAGTGCAGCACCAAGAAGGACGGAAGGATCATGTTCAGAAATGATTTGAGCATGATTGTGGTGAATTCCTAACATGGGTAGAAATAATGAAGGCTGTACTGCTTACTTTCTGAAGGGTACCACAGAAACAGTTCTCTGTCGTGAAAGGAAATTTTTTAATGCTGTAGAAAGAAGTTGAGGAGGCAGCAGCAGGGGAAGAAGATTAAGGATTGAACATGAAGCTTCATAGGCATTAAGAAATTAAATGAAATGTATTAATAGATCCTCTATTTTTTTTTAAAAAAAAGAATACATATCTTGTTAATCATATTACAAAATTAACATTGGTTTACACTGATTGCCTCTCAATCATGAGAAAGAGTCAGAGCATATAGTCTAGTAATTTGCTTTGTAGATCTCTATAAAATGAGGAATCATGAACATGTTCAGATTGTAAGAAAGTATATGTGGGGGAGCAGAAGCAAACTTTAAATTATGTTAATGTAGAAGAAGATAGTACAGGGACTAATTTTTAATTTTATGTCTAATGTTAAGAAAGTAAGACAACCTGCACTGGGGGTACAAGCATCTTTACATGTTTTCTCTAGGGTTATTAATACAGTTAGATCTTTAGTATATTCTTCCTATTAAGTTTGCCATATTGCACCAAGCCATGGATTTTGGATAAGAAGAATTTGTTGGGATTGCCATGTACAGATCTTGGAGACTATCAGGTCTTAAAATTTTACACGAAAGGGAATTTGTACCATTTCCCTGCTCAGTTCCACAGCAAGGATGGGTGAAGTTACATCAGATTGCATCTATGCAGCCTCCAAGGAATTAGATCTAGAAATCTTAGAGCTTCACTTTCTCTTAGCAAGGGGCCTCTTCTGTTGTTGTTGCTGTACTTGTTGTTTGTTGCATCCTACTAATGTGCAGATTGCTTAATCCTTTCCCCTAAATGCAGTGGATTTGGAAGAGTCGGTGAATGTTGCAAACCCTATGACAGTCTGGGAAGAAAAAAAGATTACTCAGCGTGGAATAATAAAGATGTATGTGCATTAGGCCCCAATGCAATATTGTAAAATTTTCATGTTCGTTTTTGGATTTTCATACTGTGTTCTTCCTTTTTTTAAAATAAATAAATAAATAAATAAATAAATAAATAAATTTCACAGTTTCACAGTGAGAGTTAATGCTTTTTCTGTCACAGCTTCATAGACTTCACTTTTCAGGTGCTAGAATGGAGCTGGAGTTCATAAAATATAACTCTCACAGTAAGGGTAAAGCATAAAGGCAAAGGAAGGAAGGATTTAGTAACTCCCACATGCTAAGTTATAGAGGTGGTTGATGGCTGCAATGTCAATGGGGCAGTGAATCCATCCAAGTTTTAAACTGAACTCAAAAAGAGCTATCCAAAGTGAAGATATTTTGAGGGTAGTTCAGCACCTTGGATAGCAGAGACATCAAAGTCATCAGCTGCTCATGCCAAGCCATTGTCATCCTCCATGATGCCACAATGATGCCTATATAGTGCTTGAAGTTGTTGTTGTTATTGTTATTTTATTTGTATCCCACCTCTTACTGTGGGAAGCAAGAATTGTAAACCTTATATAAATTTCAAATTGCATTTCTTTGCATCACTCTGGAGGTAGTGACCCAGCAAAGGTGACTACCAGGATACCACCAAGTGACTCTCCTCCCCCATGTGCTTTGCTGCTGCCCCCACTTTATTCCCTTCCTTAGCCTTAACATGTCTGTTTTTTTTTTTTTGATAGGTATATAACACTTGATTGGGCTAACTCCTCTCCTTCCCCTGGATGAGATTCTTACCGCTTTCTAGTGTTTCCCAGTCCCATGATCCTTAAGCTACTGGACTTACATCTAGGGCTGTTCTTGAGACATGCTTGGCCTCTCCCTTGGCAAAACACCCAAAACACCTCTCTAGGAGAGTCTCCAGTTCAGATGATGGCTCCAGAAGAGGTGGCAGCTTATGGCAACATTTCTAGGGAGTTTCTGTCTGTGTACGTGTACATGACATTTTAGTAGACATAGTAGCGCTTTTTTTTTTACCTGAGTGGTATGTTTTTCCTTCTTCTCCTGGGATGAATAAGATGGTACCAAACAATGGTACTCAAACAGAAAATACATATCTGCCATTAATGAAAGGCAGTATTCCAAGGTCTCAAAGCAATTAAAACAGGTCAGGAAAATTTAAGGTGAAGCACAAAATATTAATACTGTCCTTTTTCTCCTCTTGTAAAATGCTTTTCTTTTTTTAAAAAAAAGAAAACAAAAAGAAAAATACTTTTTGACAAAAGAGAAGGTTTGTCTATCATGAAAGAGTCTCTTTATTTCCTGACTGCGTGGGGTGCCTTTGCCTGTAACATAAACTGTGTTCCTGTGTTGTTGAGGCTTAATATAGCCGGCTTTTTTTTCCAACAGCAAATCAATAATGGACACAGCTCAAGTGCAGTGGAATTAGTTTTGCCACTAGAGGGCTATGTAACTCAGCACTTTAGATCAGCTCAATTTCAAAGCTGTGTTACGTTTCACTGAAACACAACGCCTGTCACAAGGCTTTGCTTCAGGCTTCATGTTGCCGGATCAGAGCACTCATGGCATCAGCTGCTTGAAAGAAAAATCTGACCTATGGCCAAATACAGTTGTGGCCTTGATCATTTCTTTGTGCAGGCTGCCAGACCACTCTTCCAATGTCCCTTTTGTTTAACTGACATGTATTGTGGGGAGGAGGGGTTGAATTGAAATAAAATCACGAATCTTTGGATTTCAGCAAACTACATGGAGGAGGGTTTTCACCCAGTTAAAGAACTCTTTTGCTGAGCTTTAATTTAAGCAGCAGTTACTTAACACATAATTTTGGGGGGCATAAAGCAATAGTTTGTAAGACAAGAAGACTTACTTTTGAATTGAATTGAATTTTGAAATACCTTTAACTAAATCCTAATTCTCCTATGGATTTCTGGACTGGCTAGCCACTGTCTCATCACCGAAGATTTTAGTCTAGCCTCCAAATTTTATATTGTCTTATAAATGTTGGTTGCTGTATCAACTGGATAGAGGAAGGTAAAGAAGAAAAATCCTGAGCAAAACTTCAAACCCTATGGAAGAATTCAGGAAATACTTTGGAAGAATTTATCCAGCCAAGAACTGGGCAACTGTGTAGGAAGCCAATTTCCACCTGTGGGTGAGCTGCAGCACCCCATTTTTTACTGAAAATCAGAAGTGTTCAAGATAGGAAGAATGGTATTTTTACAAACCACCTATAAGCCTCCAGGAGGTGCCACTCTCTTTTTCCAATCATTGAGGCCTCACCTCTGCTCACTGACCCTGCTCTCATCCCACGAAAAATGATTGTCCTGACTATAGTAAATAATAACTTTTCAATTGTTACCAATGAAAAGTTTTATTCTACTCTGCAATTAAAATGTTCAAATCAGTTTGTAAGGAATATTAAAACAATGAAAATGTATATAATGAATAGTATATGCATTGAACTAGACCTGCTGGCAATAGCCATAGTTAACTCCTAGCATGAAAGTCCAATGCATTTACTTCCAAGCATGCTGGATATATTTTAAAGTGATACGTACACTGTAGTAGTTATAGACAGGTTTGTAGCTGTAGCTAAAATCTATTTTTGCCTTAACAGCTCTCACTGCATATCTTTCCTAATCTAATTACCCTCTCCACAAGACTCACCTACCTGAACCCAGGATATCATTCCAGTGTAGATGCTGTACATGTGTTTAATATTTGATATTTCAAGTTATGGAAAGTAGAAAGGAAGGAAAGAGAAAGAAAGAGAGAGAGAGGGAGAGAGAGAGAGAGAGAGAGAGAGAGAGAAAGGATAATTGTTTTGTCTTACCTGAGCTGAAAGAGGGCTACAGCATTATGTTCATAATAGCCCGCACACCAGTAACTGCATTTCAAATGTTTCCTTTTGTTCGTTTTGCCATTGAGAAGTTGGAGAGATAACCTGAATCTGTTACCTACAGTGAACTAGGTTTCTTCATGATAATAGATTATCTCCAAGACTTTAATGTTGTGCAGATTATGGGAAGGATCTTTGATGTACAGCATACCAAAAGGGAAATGAACTCTGGAAGTCTGGTTAAACATA
The DNA here is from genome assembly GCA_948474755.1 of Ctenosaura bakeri. Classification (NCBI taxonomy): domain Eukaryota; kingdom Metazoa; phylum Chordata; class Lepidosauria; order Squamata; family Iguanidae; genus Ctenosaura; species Ctenosaura bakeri. Next base: position 208,686 of record CAOLHI010001617.1, read on the forward strand.
TGCTAGGATGAGCATAATGCTTGATGTGGCCTTCTGTGTCTTCAGGATGGGTGCTTGCATGGGAAATAATTGGCACCATAAGCGTGATAGAATGAGCAAGCTACTCCACACCTGGGTTTCCATATGGACTTTGAACTTTGAGGACTTTGAGGAGACCAAGCAATATGCTATAGCAGTAATGAGCTGAATGAGCTGAACAGTACCCTTGGAATGTGTGACCCATGGAACCATCACAAAGTGAAAATTGTACCCAGCTTGACCCCACGGAGTTTCCTGCCTCTTTGTTAGATAAGGAGAAAGTGGGTGTGCTGTATGCAAAGGACTGGTAGTAAGTGGAGAGATGAGAGTGAGTGGGGCAGATCATTTTAGGGTACAGCTACAGCTTTCAGTGGCAGAGAAGAGGCATAAACTGAACTAGGAAGGCTGTGGGAGGGTATGAAGGTAGATATAGCTGAATTTTTATTATGTCAGTATAAATTTGGGATTTTTAAATGTAGCTTAGACATAAATATACTTGAATTTTGAAAGCAAATGCTATAGCCTTCTTCAACTGGTCTGTAACACATCTCAGGTAAACAGCTTGGTTTTTAAAAAAGATAGAGCTATGATAGTCTTAAGTTGTCTTTGTGCGGAGGCTCCTCACATGGCCAGAAGAAATTAGGGTTCCTAATAATGCGGAGAGTTTTCATGCATAGCAAAGGCTCTCCTCTTCAGATGGTCATTATTCACATATGCACAAGGCCAACAGAAAGCAGCAGTCTTAGGACATTGCCTTCCTTGTTTAGTTAGGCCATTTCCACACTACACTGCTATAATGCTATTATTCCACTTTCAACATCCTCTGGAATTCTGGGGTTTGTAGTTTATTGAGGCTAAAGAGCTCTCTGGCTGACAAGTCTACATGCCCCTCCCTAAACTGCAAACCCCAGGATTCCGTAGGATGTTGAAAGTGGAAAAATAGCACTATAGCAGTGTAGTGTGGAAATGGCCTAAGCCTCTATTACAGGATGTCTGAATAAGATTTTACTACTACTGCAGTGTCCCACCAATGGCACTTTCTTTCCATGGTGGTGGGATTAAGTGCTCCTGTAAGACAAGAGGCAAGGTTGACAGCAGTCATGCAGCTGGTAGGGTCTTCCATGTCAGACATACTTTTTCAGACTAAATGTGCCAAACAGTTACTGGGCAGTTACTTGGGGGGTGGGGGGAAGCAGGGATGACATGGTGAAGGATTTCTCAGAGATAAAGGTAGCGGTACCATTGTTACCACCTGATGCCTCCATCCTGAGAAATGTACTTTTTCATATCTAAACATATTTATGGCTGGAAATAAATGTTTGGATATGCGCTGACTGGAAAAGTGTGCTGCCAGGTCAAGCCTGCTTAGAACATGGCCAAGGCCATCAACTTAAAAGGAGAATAGGTACAAGACCCTGGCATCAAGAGGTTCAAGCTACTATCTTCCCTGATCACAGAGTTTTTGCATTTACACACAGAACCAGATAAGAAAATCAGAAACAATCCCTTTTGATATCATTGGAGATTCCTTTGATCTCCAACTACAGATACCTTTCCTCCAACAAACATCACTCTAAACTTCAAGATGCTACCATGATTCCCATAAATTCTGTCATTCTAGTGTCAAAGCAGTCTCCTATTCTGGAAACCTTTGGTCAGTCAGTCTGTTGAGAAAGCTTTGCCAGAACACCCCTTCAAAGTGTGGAAAAAGCTATTTAAACCCTGACTTTTTGCCCCAGCAAGCTGTAGCATGTTGGGGATCCTGACTGCCAGTCCATGTTACCTTCAAATGCCTGTCTGAGCCCCTCCCCTCACTTCTTCCAGTTTCTTCAGGAATGGTAACTATTATCCTTCTCTTCCTTAATCTCTCTCTATCCAACCTTTTACTCCTTATTTTCTGATAGTCTTGTCTGACTCTTGAGAGTGTATGTTTTCTTGTGTATGTGTATGTATTTGTCATTTCAAAATAACATATTGTTTATTTGTAAACCAGAGCCTCTCTCTGCATTAGTATCAGTAAACATAGGTGAAAATATCCTTCCATAACCCACTTCTTGCAGGCTGCCTTTGAGTTATAATTTTCCCAAATTCCAATGAGAAGCTGGCATAGGGTAACACCATGGCTAACGCTTATTAGTACTGCACAGAGGGAGGCACTGTAAGCCCCGTTTGAAGGTTCTTTACCTTGAAAACACTATGATGAGACAATCCAAAACAAAATAAGAGATAGTACCAGAAGATGAACCTCCTAGGTTGGATGGCATTCAGTGGGGAAGAGCAGGGGACAATAATAAGTTGAGCTGTGGCTAATGATGCAACTGGACTCAAGCTGAAAGGACATTCAGCTGTTGATGTGTTCAGAAGTGAAAGGAAAGTCTGAGGCAGAACAACACATATTAAAGAACATGGAATATGAGAAGCATGAGTCAGAGGAAGCTAGACATAATAAAACAGGAAATGGAATGTATAAACATTGCAATATTGGGGGTAGACAAGCTAAAGTGGACAAGAATTGGATATTTTGAGTTAGATAATTACATAGTGTTCTACTCAGGAAATTAAAATCCAAGAAGAAAGGGGTGGTGTTTATAGTAAGGACGCATGTAGCAAAAGCAATCAAAGGATGCAATGTGAAGTCTGACCAACTCCTGACAATAAGACATCAGAGAAAACCCATCAATATAACCATAATCAAAGTTTATGCATTAATTACAGAGACAGAGGAAGAAGAAACTGAACAATTCTATGCAGGGGTCCAGGAGGAAATTGGTCACACACCAAAGCAGTACTTCTTGTTAATAATAGGTGATTGGAATGAAAAAGTAGGAAACCGAGCAGAATCATAGATTGTAGGGAAAGTTGGGTGAGGATCAAGAAATGAAACAGGAAACTGGCTGACTGAATTTTGCAAGGCAAATTTCATTGCAAATATATGTTTCAGGCAACCCAAGAAGCAACTGTATACATAGACATCATGTGATGGCCAATACAGAAAGCAAATAGATTATATTGTCTCTCCAAAAATGAGACAAGGATCAGATTGTGACACAGACCATGAGCTACTTATACCAAAAGTTAATCGAAAAGTTAAAGAATAGCACTGAAGTAACCACTGTACCAAAATACAACCTAAAGGCCATCACCATACACTTTAAAGATAATGTGAAAAATATTTGCATTATTAATCCTAACTGACTGGGAGGAGGGGAACTCTGGAGTGAAGTCAGGGACATTGTCAGGGAGGAATACAAAAAACAAAACAAAAACCTGTCTGTAGCCAAAAAGTAGGAGAAGCTTCAATGGATAACAGATGAATCTTTTTAAGTAGTGAAGAACAGACAAGAAGCAAAAGAAAAAATGTGACAGAAATAGAGTCAGAACACTAAAAGCAATTGTTCAGTGATTTGTGCACAGGGACAAGGAGAACTACAATAATTATCAATTCAGAAGAATAGAAAATGACAACAAAAAAGAAAGAACAAGAGATCTCTTCTACAAAATCCAAGAAACGGAAGGAAAATTTAAACCAAGAGTGGGAATGCTATATGACCAGTGGGGGAACACATTACATAACCAAATAGAAATAAAATAATAATGGAAACACTACATGGAAGAACTATTTAAAAGAGAGGAATGGTTGACAGATTCGTTCAAGGAAGAACCAAGTGAAGATGAACTGCCAATTTTAGAAAGTGAAGTGAAAGCTGTATTCAGAGCACTTGGGAGAAAGAAATCACCAGGACAGATGATATGCCAATAGAGCTGCTTCAGTCTACATAGACAGAATCTACCTAGTTCTAACTAAAATCTGTCAACAAATATGGAAAACATAACAATTAGGGATGGGCCAACCGAATCCTCGAATCCTCAGATCCTCGAATCCTTGGCAGGGATTCGAGATTCGGGAATCCGAATCCCTGTGCCAAAATAGGCAAACCAAATCTTTCGAATCCGCCACCCAAACAGTTTGTTGGAGACCGGGCTACCTGAAAATCTGGGAGACCAGGATGCCTGAAAACCTGAGAGACCAGGACGCCTGAAAATTTGGGAGACTAGACACACAAGGGGAGATGGCAAGTAGGTGAATTTCTCCCTTGGGGTAACAATGGCCTTTGCTAACATTTTAACAAATTGCATCTAGGGTTGTATTCTAAGATATTTAAATTGAACATTTCATATTTATGTTCAGGAATTGACTGGAAGTTACAGGCTTGAGATTTCAAGGACAGCTGAAACATTCCCTTGCATAGCTCACTTGCAAACCTCTTTCAGACACAATTCTGGGGTTCCTAGTTTAAGTTGCTCTTGTAAAAGGTGTCACAGCCTTCTCTGCCAAAGTGCGCTGGTACATCATCAAGCTACAAACGCCAGGATGCTAGAAGTTGCTATGCAAAGAAAAGCCAGTTTTGACTTGGATTATCTCTCTACTGTAGTGGTCCTGTTTACACAGACAGGAAAATGTGGGATTAATCCACATTTTCCTGCCTGTGTACAAAGGGCCTTCATGACATTTTCAGTCTGGGGAGATCCTGAGGCAAAACTATGACAATTGTCCTGGCCAGATTTCTTCAGAGGGAGGTTTGCCTTTGCCTAGGCTTTTGCTAAGGCTGAGAGAGCATGTCTTGCCCAAGATTATCCTTCTTTCCCTTGCTTTTTAAACCCTTTTTAAAAAAAGGATTTGAAAGATTTGAGATTCGTGAGATTTGTGGATTCCCAGAACCTTCCAGGGATTCGGATCCAGATTTGGATCCAGAAAATTCTGCATTCGTTCCATCCCTAATAACAATGGTCCACAAATTGGAAACACTCAATATATATTCCAGTTCCCAAGAAAGGAGATATCAGGGATTATAGTAACCATAGAACCATTGCATTAATTTCCTGTGTAAGCAAATTCATACTTAAAATTCTACAGCAAAGACTTCTACCATATATGGATTGAGAAATGCCAGATTTCCAAGTGGGGTTCAAGAAAGGAAGAGTCACTAGGGATCACATTGCAAACATACGTTGGATAATGGAGTGTATCAAAGAATTTGAAAAGAAAATCAGCCTGTGCTTCATATATTATAGCAAAGCCCTTAATTGTTTAAATCATTAAGAACTACTGGATTGCTCTTAAAGCATTGGGTGTGCCACAACTTATGATTGTTCTGATGTACACAAGACAGGAAGCTACTATTAGGACAGAATATGGAGAAACAGAATGGTTTCCAACTAGGAAGGGGGTCAAGCAGGATTGAATTTTATCATCCTATCTGTTTAACTTGTATGGTGAACATATAATATGCAAAGCAGTATTCGACTCAAAGGAAGGAGGTGTGAAAATTGGAGGAAGGAACATCAATAATTTAAAATATGCAGATAACACTATACTACTAGAAGAAAACAGCAAAGATTTGGAACAATTACTGAAGAAACTCAGGGCAGAAAGTGAAAAGGGAGGTTTACAGTTGAACATTAATAAAACAAAAATAGACCACAGATGATTTACATAACCTTCACGTAGGCAATGAAGACATTTAAATAGTTCAGGATTTTCCTTATGTTGGCTCAGTCATTAATCAGAATGTAGACTGAAGAAGAAATCAGAAGACGATGAGGACTTGGAAGGGTAGCTATAAAGGAACTAGACAACATACTGAAGTTCAAAGATATATCATTGAATACCGAAGTTAACATCATCTGTGCCATCATGTTTCCAAGTTTCTATGCATAGTTATGAAAGCTGGACAGTGAAGAAAGCTGATAGGAAGAAAATCAAATCATTTGAAATGGGAGAAGAGTTCTATGGATACTCTCGAGGCCCCTCCCTAAACTGCAAACCCCAGGATTCCATAGGACGTTGAAAGTGGAATAATAGCACTATAACAGGCTAGTGTGGAAACGACCCACTTTACAAATAGATAGAATCAAGGAAGGTGCGTTCCAGTGCCTGCAAGACCAGCACAGGGCAGTCAATGACAGAGTGGTTTGGTGGTCTCTCATCCATAGGGTCACCATAAGTCAAGACTGACTTGATGGCAATTGACAACAACAACAATACTGCACTGTAATGCAATTGAACTGAAATGCAAGCCCCCATTGGGTTCAGTGAGGCTTCCTATCTTGTGTGTTTAGAACTGCAACCTGTGAATGCTGCTGTTATCTATGACTTTTGTTCTTGTAGACTGACAGGCAGGTTCTCAGATGAAGGTGATATTTGAAACAGCACATGGAGAAGCAAGCTCTCTGATATCACCAGCTCTGAAGTTCAAAATGCATCTGCTCAGAAGTAAATCTCATTCAGTTAAGTGTACTGAATTGTAACTTTACAAAACAATTCTTTACTTGTCTCCTCAAACTGCTGTCTTCAGTCCTAGACACACTTATCTTCCAAGAACAGACACATTTAGAACTGTGTTGTAAATGAATTAACTGGCATAAAGGAGATATGGTTTTGCTTTTCATCTAAGACAGCTAACTCTCAGAAGTTTCCAGCCTGAAAGCCAAGGCAAACTTTCTCCTTTTCCTCCCTTCCACACTGACCACATTAAGTGCCTGTTTTCTAAAGGTTACCAAATCAATCTGTTTGTTTGCTTCAATGACTTTCCACATGGCCCTTAAAACACTGAGCAATATAAAATTGATTCAGAGACGAGCTCACTTGCTGTAGCCCATGTATTTATGGAGCTCTGTATGGGAATTGGGGTTAACAAACACTCTGTTATATAATAGCAATTCCACGAGGAAAGACCAAGTCATCTTTGCCCCTACTCATCAGCTAAGGTCACTGCCTTATATAAGGCAGCACAATTCAGTTCTGATATCCCAATCTGGTCAACATTCCCCATTCAGCTAAGCAGGCAGCACAAACCATTGCAACAAATTCATTTGAAGAAGATGACTATTTTTTAAAAAAAATACTTGATACCTGAAGCTAAATGTTTACAGAAAAAATGGGACTAATATTGTAGCAATTTCAAAACAGTGACAGAATATATCACAGAGAGATCAGCTCCTTTGTTTGTTCTTGATGGTCTGATAAAAACTTCACTATGGCCGTTTCCGCACTAGCCTGTTATAGCGCGATGATTCCACTTTCAACATCCTCTGGAATCCTGGGGTTTGCAGTTTCGGGAGGGGCCGGCTGGCCCCTCCCAAAACTGCAAACCCCAGGATTCCAGAGGATGTTGAAAGTGGAATCATCGCGCTATAACAGGCTAGTGCGGAAATGGTCTATGACTCATGAGAAATGTCATCTTTTGTAAAGAGTTTCTATTAAAAACTATTAGCATAAACTGCCTTAATTCCCTGCACATTTCCTCGAGTTTAGTTAGCATTCCATTTCTAATCACATTTAAGACCCTTTGGATTGAACAGGATAAGTTATTCTCAACTACCCTACTTTAAAACATGAAATTAAATGAATCCATAGAATAGAAGCATAAATATTGGCTGTTTTAAAAACTGTTTTAAAACAGTTCCCATGCCAGGATATAAATATAAATAAAATGTTAAATACATATATTACTTTTGGGAGAGAAATAAAAGAAACATGAAGGAAAATGAAAGACACATGGAAGAGACAAATAATCTGTCTTACTGCTTATTTTAATATGTCTCTTTAATGCTGTTTTAACTTGTGCTTTTAAATGAAAAATAGTTTAATTGTATTTTAACTTTTGTAGTACCATTTTTTTAAAAAAAAAATATATTGTGCTTTTTAAGGTGTTGTATGCCACCATGAGTCCTGTACTGGGAAAAAAGCACAGATATAAATTAAAGAAAAGAAAAGAAAAGAAAATCATTACCAGTACTGTCTGAAACCTTTCCTATTTTCCCACTGTTTCCCCACCTTAGGCCTCTTAGCAGCAGTGGCCATTTCCACTCTACACTGTTATAGTGTTATTATACCATTTTCAACATCTTGTGGAATGTATGTCTGTATGTGGGTATGTAGTTTACTGAGGTCAAAGAACTCTCTGGCTGAGAATTCTAAATGCCCCTCCTCAAACTATGAACCCCAATATTCCATAGGATGTTGAAAGTGAAATAATAGCACTATGACAGTGTAGGGCAGAAATGGCCAGTGTCTCAGATACCCGGTCCACTTCTTGTGTGTTTTTTTTAACAAATATTATTTCTCAATAAGTTATGGCAAGAGGCCCCATTGCTTCTAGGAAGCCATCCATTTTTACTTCCTTCTTGAAACAGGCCACTGAAATTCAAACAACCAAAACCATTCTATGTTGAGGTATCTAACATGATTTCTATGCCAGCCCCCTCTTTTGCTTCTAGCAATCCCCCTTTGGAATTTTCACATGAAAATTGGCACTGGGTGGCCAGTGGGTGGACAACTACCAAAAATTAGAGGTATCTAGCATTTTGTTCTGATGCATTACAGCTGTCACAGACACACAGATGTTCTCTTTTATTTTTATAGTATTATCCCTTTTTCTCTTTTAAAGAGGCTTTTCTGTTTCCAATTTTTTATATATATTTTCAACAAGGAATTAACAAAGAAAAAACAAACTGGAGGCAACAGTAAAGGACACATAAGCCATTTCTGCACTGGCTTAAAGAAATGGTGCAGAGCGTCCTCCAGGGAGGACATCTGCACCTGGGAGTGGATTGGGTCGGACCTACTTAGTGTAGTTCTGCACCTCAGCCCGCTCCGGAATGACCTGAAGTGGTCGTCCAGCGTGCTTTTGAAAGATCGCTTGAAACAGGTCTTTCAAAAGCACGGAGCGCACCACTCTATGCCCGCGCTCTGGTGCAGATTTGCAGGCTCACATTAGTGCGAGCCTGCGATCTGCTGGGGGCGGGCTTTAGGCTGGTGAGCTTCAGCTGTTGGTGGAGAGCCTCGACCAAATGGAAGCCGCCATTTTCATCCCCGGAGCAGTGCGGAGCGGCAGCCACACACTGCTCCGGACCAGCCTGGACCCAAGCGTGGAGCCAAGAAGTCTGGTAAGTACCGGCATGGGGCGATTCTCTCGCCCCATGTGGAAATAGTCAAAGATTGTCTCTTCTCTTTTCTTTGGCCAGTCTTTAATGTAGCCTTCATAGCCTCTTGTCCACCATACCTATCCAGTATGGGTACTCACCATTCACAAGGGGACTGATGTGACTTCTGGCTGGAAATATCAGGATGAATAGGTTGAGGAAGGCTGCTTTAATAGAACATTAGCATAAACCCAAATTGTTTTGTTTTTAATGAGGGAGAATCCCTTTGAGTCCTGCCCATGATCAGCATGTCTCCTCTCTTTTCTTTTTGAGCTGGGGATACCTCTTCTAAGCAAGAGACACCCTTCATGAATATCATCAGTGTACACATCACAGCAACACAGTTCTTCTGCTATCTCTCTCTTCTAGCAATCTAGTTGAGCTCTTTGAGTAGGGAATGGGGACATATTAGTGGTAGAAGCATCTTGACTGTGGACATAACTGTGCATTTCTTTACATTTATTACACTTCTATGCTACTTCTTTCTCTCTCTTGCTCACACCCCCCACTCTCTTTCTCCCCTGCCCAATATATATGAGCTCAAGGTTGTGAGCTAATACAACTCAAAACAAAGTAACTGGTAATACCATTAAAACATATCAAATGCTAAAACTGCAAATATTTGCTGGGACAGTGTCTCAGCCATCCCAAATCCAACTTTTGGGGAGCATGTGGGGCCTATGGCAGAATACCACAGATTTCCCAGGACCTTCAACCTGTGGAAAGTCAATGGATTTTGACTGCTTCTTGAAGACTACACTACTTATGAGTAAAGTGGAACAGAAAAGGATGATGAAACTAGACAACATAAAAGGTCTCAAGTGAGATGGTTTTTGATGGAAGAGGCTGTTTACTCCACTAGGTCTGCTGAGAGATCTGCATTCTAGGGAAAGGGGAAGACCCAGGCTGTGGTCTGTGAATAGGCTTGTGATAACATCCTTTTCCTTCATTTGTCTCCCAATTCTTGCTAGATTTCTGCCTCTCGAAGAGAATGATTTCAGAGCATGTTGAATATAGTTCTGTGTAACAGTTCATGCAGAATGAAGAACACTAGATTAATCACCATTCTTTTTCCACATAGGCTTTGAGTTTATGCTGCTTAGGGAATATGTACAAAGCTAGGAAAAAGTCATCAAGAGTTCAGTTGACTGGAAGTTTTTAATTCTTTAGGGAAGGCAAAACCAACCTCTTCAATTTGACATTGAAAATGTTTTCTGCTAACATCTGGCAAATCTGTTTGTTTGTGTTATCTGCCATTGCAGAACTGTTATTTATAGAGTTTGTATTCTAATTTACATTTTAATTTTATGAGCGGATTGAGAATTCTTTAGAAGCTGCTTCAGTTGGTGTCATTCAGTGTAGAATAGAATAAGCAGCCCAGCTCTGCATTTGGAAAATATATATAAATATACTGATGTAAACACCTTAACTGAAGTCTTGTTTGACTCCCCAGTAAAGCCTTAGCTCACTGGTAAATTTCCCCTGTCAAGCTGAGTTTTGCCTATTTTTCTTTTTTGGATCTTTTGAAATATAATGCATTGTTCCAATTTTGGAGTCCTTTTGTCTGGGAAATGCTCCTGGGGTCTCTTGGAATCCTCACTGAAACAATGTTAGAAAAGTTACTGCTTTGGACTACAGGTCCTGGAATTTACCCAGGCAGTACTAGTCCAAACGAATAACATTTCAAAGCTCTGAAACTGAGTGAGATGCAAAACTGATCACTTTCAATTCTCTGGTTGACAAGATAAACTAGATTGGAAAAGCTCTTAAATCCAAATGTTTAAATTATTGGGAAATCACAGGTAAGAAATTCTGCACAGTTAGAATGGAAAATGTTGGAAAATTCCAATATTCTCTCCACTCCCCCCCCCGGTTCCAGGACAAAGGGAGCTTAGCTAGTATAGGGTTAACTGTTGGTCTGTGTTATTTTAAAATGATTGGCTATGGTATCCAGACCATGTGACCCAGGATACATTCTTCTATCAGTTACTGGTCATACTTAGAAGGCCAGTCTCTTTCTCCCTCCTGCTCCCTTCCTTAAGCAATCTTGCCTCTAGCATCTTCTCTCTGCTGTGCTAGCCACTTCACCAAGAAGTTGGTGAGTTTAAAACAAAGATAATGTTTTCCTAAATCCCTCTGTTAATTAGTTAGAATCCAGTTTCTGTAATGGATATGTAATTATAAAGTTTATTAGTAAATCTTTTAAATTTGGAACCTGAAGCTGCCTGCCTTGTTTTTGCTTTCAAGTCAGCCTCCAGTTCAAGGAAGACAACACAGAGATTGGGACATGCTTTTTCTGCAACTCTGCTAGAAGAATTCCCCAAGGGCTGACACTCTGGGAAACTCTAACCCCCAACAGAAAAAATATTTATCAATCCTATGGCACCATGCAAAAATCTTGTCTGATTTTGTAAGATAAACAGGCTTAGCTTGGATGGACAACATTGTGGAATCTCAGGGAGTTCCAAGTAGGACTATAAAAGAATCCTGTCTGAAACCACAGCAAGTCACTACCATTCAAAGTTGACAAATGGGCTGACCCACTATAAGGCTGCTTCCTGTGTATTTGGCATACGCATTTGCCAAACTCCTGAACAGGACCAGTGTTTCCTACACAGCATGATATCATAGTTGTAGGACAAAACTGGCACCATGCCTGGAAACACAGCTGCTTGGAACCTCGGGAGCCAGTCCTGGTCTCTGTTGATGATATTGAGCTGGAGCTATGTAGCCAATTAGTTTTGTGAACATGGTGAAATCCATGGGGACAAGTGAAAGTAAATGAAGCCAATGTAACTGAAAGTGACAACAATGTCCTCTTAAATGAAAGCAAATTAAGACAACACAAAATCAAGGTTGAGAATCACATGGCTCTCCAATTGTTGTTGGATTTCAACAGCATTTGTCACTGCTGGCAAAGCTAGCTAGCGGTTGTAGTCCAAAACAATAGGAGGGCCACAAACTTCACTCTCTTGGCATTCAAATGCATTTTAAATTTCATTTAAATGCCAGAAGTGGAGTACTAAAAATAAAAAAGCACAGTTTTTTTTGTAAAAAGAAAAAAGAAAGAAAAGAAAAAGTTAACACTATAGGAGTCCCAATTGACTGAAATTAATTTAAACTGTTATTTAAAAGAATGACATTCTGAGAGTGTATTTAGAGATATCATGATTATTTTCAAAAATGGCATATGTTGTGAAGACTGTGAAGATCCTGAACTTTAGATTGTTAACCCCAAGACAACAGTATTACACAGTAAATATAGCACATCAATATCAGTTTGAGGAAGCAATGCATAATTTGCTGTCATGCTTTTCTGAGGCCCTTTCCACACGAGGCGAGGGATTCACTCTGTGCTGTTACCTACTGCTTCTTCTGGGGTCCAAAGCAATGTGGACTGTCCCTGAAGCCCTTCCGCAGGGCTCCTCCTTGGTCCAGGGTGAATCAGAGCAGTGTGAGGTCTGTAGATCTGCATTGCTCCGACTTCCAAAATGGTGGCTTCCAGCTTCCAAAATGGTGGCTTCCGGTTGGTCGTGGGTCCCGACAAACTGCTGAAGCTCACCATGCCTAAAGCCCGCCCTCCGCAGATCACAGGCTCGCATTGATGCAAGCCTGTGAATCTGCACAAGGGAGCAGGTATGCAATGGCGCGTTTCAGGAAAATAAAGACCTGTTTTTTGCAATCTTTAGAAAACACGCTGGACGGACCACTTGGGGTCGTTTTGGAGCAGACTGAGGGTGGATCTCCAGTAAGTAGTCCGCTCCTGGTCCACCCCAAGGTGCAGATGACCTCCATGAGAGGACACACTGCCCCGTTCTAATTGCCTGGTGTGGAAAGGGCCTGAGTTTTTCTATCTAGTGCATGTAGTTCTGCTTGAATCCAGGAAAAATGTTGTTGTCATTATTTCTATTGTTATTCATTTTTATCCCCTTTTTTCCTCAAATTCAAAGTGACTTACAAAATTTTTTAAAAAGATGTGAAAGCACTCACAAAGGCTTAAGTAAAAACTTACAGTATGTTAAAATGCAGTTAAATTATCCATAGAAATAAAACTAATAAAAACAAGACCATAAAAGATAAAAGTTAAAAGACAGTGAAGCACACAGTATAAAAAGCCCTTTTCCTGTTTATGACCTATAGTTTGAGAAGTTAGCATCTTTGTTGTAAAATAAAATTCTTGTAGTTTCTCTAGAAGTATGGTCATTTGGTTCAACATGTTAAGGCCAGTTCAGCCATTCTCTTGAGAACCTTACCAAGTAGGGGAATTTATGGCAGACATTGGCCCTTTTCACACATGAAGGGAGAAATGGGGGGAAACGTGCTGAAATGGAGACTTACCGGCAGCTGGGTAAGTCGTCGCCACGCAGAGCAGCGCGAGTTCGCTGCTCCACACTCCTGCGGCGTCCTGCGGCATCCAAAATGGCCGCTTACGGCTGGTGGAGGCTCTCCACCAACCGGAGAAGCTCGCCAGCTGGAAGCCCGCCCCCGGCAGATCTGCAGGCACGCACTTGCATGCTCCTGCAAATCTACACCGGGGCACTGTGACAGAGCTGCACAGGGCTGTATGCTTTGTGCTTTTTAAAAACCTCTTAGAAGAGGTTTTTAAAAAATACGCGGTGCCACCACTTCCGGTCGCTTCAGAGCGGATTGAGGTGTGGAACCCAATCCACTCCATGGTGTGTACGACCTCCGTTAGAGGTCACACTGCCCCGTTTTAATTACCCCGTGTGAAAAGGGCCATTATTAGGACTTGCAAATTCAACTTGTGCTTGCCTTCAAAAAGCCAATCACAAAGAAAAACAAATGACAAATTCAAGGTATGTAGTTGAGGAAAAACACATGTTGTGACACAGAAGTCTTTTATCTCTTATTAAAAAACAACAAAAAAAAACCTCTCCTTTAAAAACCGTGCTAAGTGTGTTATCTGGTTTGACCCAAGAAGAAAATACAATACGGCCAAACAGAAAATTCATCACAAAAATTATTGTAACGTTAGTATAGTTATACAACTCTTGTTACCTGCCATCAAGCTGACTTTGACTCATGGCAACCCTATAAATGAAAGACCTTAAAGTTACCCTGTCATCAACAGCCCTGCTCACATCTTGCAGACTCAGGGCTGTGGCTTCTTTGATTGAGTTTATCCAACTATAATGTGGCCTTCTTCTTTTCCTATTGCCTTCTACTTTACCAAGTACTATTGTCTTTTCCAGTGAGTCATCTTTTCTTATGCAGTGTCCAAAGTATGACAGCCTCAATTAGGTATCTTGGCTTCTAGAGGAAAGTTCAGGCTTGATTTGCTCTAGGACCATTTATTTGTCTTTTTAGCGGTCCACTGTATCTGTAGAACTGTTCTCCAGCGCCACATTTCAAATGAGTTAGATCTGTTCCTAACAACTTTCCTCACTCTCCACCTTTCATAATATACATAGAAACTGGAAATATGATGGCATGGACAGTCCAATTCAATTATGTCTTTGCACTTCAGGATCTTGTCCAGTTCTTTCATAACTGCCCTTCCAAATCCTAGTTTTCTTCTGATTTCTTGACTGCAGTCTTCATTCTGACTAATAACTGAGCCAAGGTATAAGAAACCTTTCACCATCTCACACATTCTTTTTCTTGTACATGTTGGCAACTTTTGCATGCTTAATTAACTGGCTAGTTAATTTGCATGTTTATTGTAGGTATAGAGGATAACCTAGAGAAAAACTTCCTGTTTGTTTTGGTCAACACCTCTTCCTCCAGCACGTACACATTCTTTGTTCTTAAAAAGGTTCTCTTGCTATTTACAGCTCTCTTTTGTCTTCACCTTTTGTCCTGAAAGCATGCTCTGAGATCTCCTAACAGGGATTACTTTCAGCAAGCATGTGAATGCTTAATTTCTTACCTTTCTTCAAGAATTGAACCTGTGTAAACTATGCACAAGATTTTGTGAGTAAACTCTTATATTTTTAACCAAACTGTTTGTGTTTATTTTAAGCTAGATTAATTGTGTTGCAGTGGAGTGATAAAAGTGGGACTGGTAATCTGTTCAACTTCCATTTTTGTGCGCTAGAAACTCTGCTGATTGAGAGACTCATTACCAAAATCTCTTAATTCCACAACGGTACAATGCCTAGCTTACCTTGATTGATGCTTCTCACATTCCACATTCATATAGAATGTGTTGTGCAGCTTCAGACTTCCTTTTACCTCTGAGCACATCAACAGCTGAATGTCCTTTTTGCTTGAGTCTAGTTACATCATCAGCCATAGTACTACTCATAGTTGTCTTCTGCTCTACCCCTGTTGCTTGTAGAGTGCCATCTGAGTTGAGTTTCATATTCTGGCACTATCTTTTGTTTTATTTTGGATTGTCTCATCATAGGGTTTTCATGGCAAAATACCTTCAAAAGGGTTTTACTGGGACTATTCCTGTGCATTACTAACAAGCATTAGCTATGGTGCCACTGCTGTTGTCTCGGAGAGATCCTCTGCCAGTGGATTTCTCAGAGTGGATACATGCGCACACACACTGCCCAGTAGCTGTTTGCCACATTTAGTCTGGCTCCTTAGAAAAAGCCTGCCTGACAAGGGAGACTCTACCAGTGGCAATGCTGCTGTCAGCACAGCCTCTTGCCTCAAAGGAGCATGCAATTCCACCACTGCAGAAAGGTAGTGCCATTAGTGGGCATACAACTCTAGCAATGTATTATTAGTTAGATGTTAACATAAAGAGTTGGAACTCATTATTGTCATTGACAAAGGGCATATCAAAAACCTCAGTCACAGGGATGAAAAATAATCTGCAATTAGTAATTTATGACAGAAACGTTGTTTCCCATTGGGATTTTATTTCTTGGCAAAGATAACCCACAACATAAAAATGGGCCTAAAAACAACTCCCTACATTCACAATTCATACCAGTCATGAGTGGGTGGGAACAAGGGAACGTAGAGAAGAAAATAAATTTTAATGAGTTAACACCTCATACAATATGTGTATATTTCTATACACACACACACACATATTTTTTAAAAGTCAATCTGTTATTCTAGATAGTAATAAGGTGACAGAATTTTGATTTCTTAAAGCAGTTTACCTTTGATTTGAAAGAAAGAAGAAATATATTCATGTGAACACACCCAACTGTGGTCATTATTATGCCTTATCAGTGGTAAAGTTCTTTTATTCCTACCACCTTCTTTTTATATCCTACCTTTTATCTCTTTAGAGTAGGAAAAAGAAGCCTCAGCCATCTTTTAAGCAGAAATCATTGTGTAATCACATTGTGAAAGGATGAGAATATTGGGTGTGTATATCCCCTTGTAGTACATCCCATAGAGCCGTCAATGGTGGTGAGTTATATCTTTCAGATTTCTATGTACCATTGTGTTCTGAGACTGTGAAATATGCTTTGATCCAGGTATTCAGATGTCATCGTTAAATGAGACAGCTCTGATTTTGTCACTATATTTTAAAACTATTTGGATATACTGAATATAAACACAGACACACATTCAACATCCTGCAATATAGAAGAAAAAATGTATAGGAGTACCAGAGTAAAATCAACTCAGACCTAGTAACATGAACTTTGTATTTTATTTCAAATTCATTGTTTCTATAATATTTCAGTTTTCTGTTTAATTACTGCCCCCCCCTTTTTTTTTTTTTAAAAAAAATAGTTTTCCATTGAACTGATTGATGCTCATTCATCTATCTTGGAAGATTTTTCTCTGCAGAATTCACAGAAATCCACATTTTCTGCAATAGGATTTAGATTGCTTGGACAGAGATTTTTTAACTTTTTTTTTTATATGGATTGTGCTCAGTCTTAACCACATTATTAAAATCATGAACTTGGAAGCTGTTGAACTGCAGGTCATGTTACCCTGTTTTCTGGGGGTCCCAGGAGGGACACCTATATGCGCTTTCAATTAACTAAGTTTGGGGAAATTAGCTAGAGCACAAGTTAGCATGAGAGAGGCAGGGTAACGCAGCAGAATCTTTTACCCAATGTCTACGGGGTCAGGCCAAGCCAAGGAGCACACCAAGTTTAAGAATAATTGAGATTTTTATTATATACAGACAAACAGTGTATGCAACACACTCACACAAGTAACTATAGAAAATAAAGGTTGGAGTGGTATAGAGGGATTTTTGAGAGGGATTGTTGAATTGGGTGATACGACACCTGTCCTGAAGCTTGAGTTTGTTGGTATGGAGTCTCAGTACGTGGGACTGAGGGGACAGCTCGCCAAACAAAGCAGCAGCAAGGCTGGATGGAAGTCCGGACGATCCGAGGAAGGTCTCAGAATCAGGGGTTTTTATAGGGAGAAATGTAACTGCAGGCTATTCCGTACTTGGGGAAAACAATGAGTTTCAGGCGCGAGACAAAGCTTTGGAAAGGTCAAAATTTAGCATGATTGAGTTAAGTCCGAATTGACAAAGAGGTAGATGGTATGCAAATACTCAATGCTTGGCAGTTGAGTATTCAGCTTGCCAAATTGCCTGTTCAGGGCACGGAGTTCTTTGTAAGCAGTGTCCATACATAATGAGGCTGTTTGCAGAGAGGTCTCCTAAAGCGGCGATCTGGCTATTTCTGGCCTGCCTGTATTGTCTTGGGATATTGCAGCATTTAGTGGCCGAGCCTAGTTCTGTGCTTGTCCGGGGGCCTCACAAACACGTGGAGAGGGGTGGTGGAAGAGAACCAAATTATTGATATCAAAATGATATCTATGTCACCTTAAGTGCAGCCTAGGAACTGTAGTAACAGTCAGCTTTGAGGTTTTCTTAACCATTATAAATTCACCCCTTTGTAACAATCTGCTGCCAGTCAGTCCTTGTTCATCTTCTTCTGTGTTACTGTGGCATCACAAATCCTGTGCAGATGAACATTTTCTATCAGATGTCCTAGTTTCTCCCTCCTCCTCCTAATTCCTTTTTTTTTCCCCATCAGCTTACATTAATTGCCATAAACTCAGTTCAAAAAGTGCAATTAATTCAGCAAGGAAGAGAGGAGAGAAAAAGGCAGAATCTTGCCCTTCCCACTAGTCTTAGGCAAAAGCAAATTACTGTAATCTCTCTTGATTTGTGTCTCCTTTCTCACTGATAACTTTTAGCATCTTGACTACACTCTGATGTTGTTTGGTCATACATGTCCCAATTTCCATCTGTGACGTGTTGGAGGGTACGCAGGCAGTATGTTTAAACTTGTAGGAACAACATTTTTGGAGGTACTTAAAACTGTCATCCCCAACACCCAGCTCATTACAAAGTAGTCATCTGTGTTATTCACTTCTATGTATATCTGTCATAAAAGCATATGCTGAGGCCCAGTGGATCAGACCAAAGCCTCATCTAATCCACCATCCATGAACAATACAATTTCATCAAAATGACATTGTGGAAAATGGATCTTCTCAGTGGTGATTCCCATTGCTTTATGTTGATTTGTACATTGCATTGTATATGCAGTTTTGAGCAAACTTCTTTAATATTTTATTATATCAAGCAGTATATATGTTACAAAAGAAATGAACAAGATTTCACTGGATAGCCCGCAAGCAGGACATGAGATCTATAACCTTTCCCCACTGTTGTTCCTAGGAATTTGCAGCAAGATCCTATCACTGATCCTGAAGACAATATGACTAGTAGACACTGACAGCTTATCCTCTATCCACTTCTTTAAACCCCCTTGTGAAAAAAAGACTCCCCCTGAAAGTAAACATGTATCTTTGAGCTTTAAGCCCCCTTGGAAGAAAAAAGACTCCTCTGGAAAATAAATATGCGTCTTTGAGCTTGATGAAGTGGCCTGTGCTTACCTGTGGCTTGATTTGCAGCAGCTCTTACCATTCAGCCAAATCAAAATCACTTTTTGCTGTTGCAGGTATGCAAGACGCACCTTGATGGGAAGTGGCTATTATATCCATAACTCTTAGAAACAGGAATGCTGCTTAAATTCACACCTAAACTTAAAAATTTGCTTAGGGAAAAAGTTAGTTTCAGGAACTTGCCAGCAGCTGAAAGTGAGGAGTCTGATGAATTATAATCTTCTCTTGACCCCTGCAGATATGACATAGTACCATGTTATATCTCACACACACAAAAATGAAGAATACTTAAAATTAGCTGAAATATCTTCCCCCTTCCCCCACATACCACTTGTACATAATTTGATTATCTTTCTAGAAGAATCCTGGCATTACTTTCCTAGGATCTGTAGCAGGTTAAAAACAAAATGAACTGTTTTGCAGTTATAAATGAATACGTTTTTATTACAAAGAGGGAAATGTTTTGTTTTGCTTTTTTCCTTTGTATATTTTCTTTAACATCCTCTTTGCCTGATGAAGAAAATTGTCATTTCAGAAAAATGACGAGGCTATTTGGGTGTCCTGATACAGGAATTACCACAACATGGACTTTCAGTATTTGTCTTATGATCAATGCAGCCACCTCTGCAGCTGGACAGCTTACCAACAAACACCTCCGAAGTGCCATTGTTACCCTGACTTCTAGGGATCCCGTGGGGGACACCTTGATTCACTCCAAGTTATAAAGGTTGAGGAAATTAGCAGAGCACTGGCATTAGCAAAATGAAGGGTAGTGTATCTTTTACCCAACTTTACAGGGTCAGGCCAAGCAAAAAGCTAGACAATGTACCAAATAAATGAATTTTGTTAAATGGATCTATTATCACGCACGAACGCACTCATTCACTCACACACACAAGGCCTATTGAGAAGGAAAAGAGGTGAAAAATGGATATAGCAAATGGAATGTAGAGGTAGTGATACTGCAGCTAACCTGAAGTCTTTGGTCTGGGAAGCGGCGAGAAGAATGGAGATCAGTGAAGAGATGGCTGAGGGGATCACTCAACTACCAGAGTGCAAGTTTGCTAGCTTAGTGGGGAGTTCTCTGAAGAGACCCTCAAAAGCTAGGGCCCTTTCCAGACCTTACTGTCTTCCAGTGCGGGGATCACGCGAGCAGCCTCTGGTGAGAGGGTCTCGCATCGGGTCCTTTGGCTCCGCACGAGCTGCCTGCTTGTGTGAGAGCTCCACCTCTTCCTTCTGCAGTGCAGCCTGGGACCTTCCCAGGCTGCTCTGGGAAGGAAGCTGACTGGCACAGCTCTGGAAGGCTCCACACGCAGGTAAGTGTGCGTGGGGCCCGGGAGCAATGCGCGATCGTGCCCCTATTTTTGGCTTCTAGCTGAAAATTAAAAGGTGCAAGATCAGCACCTACTGGCCCCTGGAGCATCACACGATTGTGAGTGCATCATGCAGATTGCTCCTCATATCATGCGGTGCTCCAGGCCCTCTTTCGCATGGAAAATCCCTGTGCAAAAAGAGCCTAGGACTACTTATAGGCAGAATGTACCTCGAGGGCAGGCCCTCTTCCTGGAATAACAATGGCCACAACAAAGGAAGGAATGCCATACAATAGCAACTTGGTAGTTTGCATGATTGATTTATGCTGGGTTGCAGCACTGGTTTATGTAGGGTTGCAGTATTGGTTTATGTAGATAGGGCCTTGCTTTGTAGGATTTTCCAGAGTCAAAGTTGCTCAACCTGGGGAAAACACGCTAATCCTCCCCTCCAAGTTAGTTATTCTTGGCTGAGGACCCTTTGTTTATGTGGATGTGTATAGCCTTAGGTCTCCTTGGGCTACGTGACTAGGGATTTTTCTGGTCTTGACCTGTTTTCGGTTTTTTGACCTCTTTGCCTACATGCCCATCTGGGCAACCTCTCTGGCATGGCAGGCATATCTGATATCAAATTTATAGTCCCTGGGATAGGGTATTTCCACCAACTGATGCCACCATCAACGAATTCATCCAAAAGAAAAGTAATTAATTTTGAGACAGAAGTATATTGATTGACTCTTAAGGACAACTGAATGATAACATAGCAATGGGGATGTGGAGAAAGTACCAGTGAAGGGGTTGAAAATAAGGGCCACAAAAATCAGGACAGTAGCGGAAAGGGTAAGTATGTTTGCCCAGTCTGGGGTAGAAATCCTACTGGAGAAAAGTTTAGAAGTCTTCTCGTTTTCTTTGAAATCAGCAGCAGGTCAGAGACTTCCTTCCTTGATCTCTATTTAGAAACTCTGTGTTCTTTTTCCTTTGAAATAATTAGTTTGAAATGGGTTTGAAGAGTGAACAAATCCCTCAAAAGTTATAGACCCTGATGTAAGTAAAAGCAACCAAAGTTAGAGACTCTTTAAAGAAAGAAAATCATGGGAAGCATTGCTATAGGTCAGTCTTAAGTCTTCATTTATGCCTTACTGCTGTGAAGACCACAGACCAATTACGACAAATAAATTAGTTGCCCGACAGTAAGACAGAAATATTCCACACAGACTGCTTTGATCACAGACAGACACAATGTTGCCTCTCATCACTAAGTACAAGTTAACTCTTCATCCAAGGCAGGATAAGCAAAATAAACTTCAGAGAGAAGGAGATGACATTTTGATTTAATATGGAGGTACTATATTACTTATATACAGGTTATATAGCCAGTACATATAACCTGACTACTGTATAACCTGCGTTTGGTTCAATCCGTTTAGTGCATGGTGAGCCTGTTTATTCAGAAGTCAGTCCAACTCAACTCAAAGGAATACTTTTCCTACCACAGGTGTTTAGGATTGTATCATTCCTTGTCACAGAAAATAATTTGAGCCTTTAGTGCATACCCACCCTTTCAAGTACATCTATAATCCTGAAGCCTAGAACAGTGGTGAGGAATCTTCATACCTTATTGCTCATTTTAGAATGCTCTCCTTCTTATATCTTCCAACGGTCTCAATTTAGCAGGGACAGTCCGGATTAATTGTCTGTTAATCCTACTTTTTCAACTGCTTTTAAAATGTCCAAGTTTCTTTCTCATCCTTCCACTTTCTTTCTTGGCTTACTTCAAATTATTTTAAACTGATTTCAAAGTGCAAAAGTAGGTTGTACTCAGCTAACTCAGCAGTAGGGGGAGAGAGGAGGAGAGAAAAGGAGGGGCAGAATCATGGGCAAAAAACAACCTGCTGCAGCCTCTACTAGTTGTTGTGTTCTTCCTCATTAATAACATTTATCAGTTTGGCACTTTGGATCCCATCCTGGGAGAAAGCTGGAGTACAAATGTGACAAAGACAGGGTATAAATTCAATAAATAAATCAATAGAATAAATCCTGAGCACACACTAATGTTGCTGTCTATATGTGTCCTAGTTTTCATCTGAGGAAATGTTGGACGGTATGCTTTGCTCATCTCTTAACTTTGCTCCCACGCTTCAATGCCAGGATTTAGGCAAGCTGTCTACCTTTTGGGATGGCCTACTTAGTTACTATTTTTAGGTGGTTATTTATAGGAAGACTATGGTTCAGTTAAAACTAGTAGGGGCCAGGGGAATGGATCTTGGACAATGTATGATGAGCCCCTTTCTCTTCCTCCCCACAGTTTGGGCACTGTTTTGCTTGCTTTTGGAAATTTGGAATGTCTGAAGAGGAACTTCCCAAAATGTATAAATTGTGGACAGTATAGCAATTCCCCTATTAGACACCAGAGGTCAGTATTGTTCTGTTCATTTAAGAAGTAAAAATTGACTACAACCTGGTAAGCTGGATTCTTTGCAATATGAAATTTTAAGATTATTTGGCATCCAGTAAAAATTAGTACAATCTGCTTGAGACTCAATAGAGACACCCTTTTTAATAATAATTAGATGCCAAGAAGAAAAAGGTCATGGTCTTTTCCCCTTTACTCAGGATCTTTATTTCTGAATTCTGCCAACAGCTGGGGGAACTATCTTGACAAGTCACAACACTGGCTACAAGCAGGTTCTGTGGACAGTGCAGCATAAATATGGATGGAAAGAATATTTCACTTATGAGAAGATTCTTGGACTGGCAAGAGTCTTTCACAGTTTCAGACTAATTCTATGCAAAATTTGCACACGGTTATTTTGTGGAGAACACAGCATTTTCTGCACAGGAAATTATATTTCCATGCAGAAATATTATTTCCCATGGAGAAAAACCTGTTTTCTGTTGTTTTCTATGCAAAACAACTGCCTGCAAATTTTGTGCAAAATTTTTCCTGACTTGCAAATGGGCTTTGAAAACTGCATAGTTTTCAGAGTTTCTTGCAATAGAAAGAAAATTGCTAA
Organism: Ctenosaura bakeri; assembly: GCA_948474755.1. Lineage (NCBI taxonomy): Eukaryota > Metazoa > Chordata > Lepidosauria > Squamata > Iguanidae > Ctenosaura > Ctenosaura bakeri. The sequence goes on from CAOLHI010001617.1 coordinate 231,835, forward strand.
TATATTCATTGCTTCCTTTGAGAAGAAATTTCATGAAGAATTGCATGCCTAATCACAAATAAGTAAAGAGGATGGTGCACTTTCTGAGGAGGACTGCCTCTAAAGCCCCATATCGTGTTTGTAAAGAGGCAGGTGTCCTCTTGTAGCTCAAAGCTACTCAGTCAGTCCCCGAATTATTTTATCAAGAATCCAGAATTTCAGCCACAGTTCCCAAAGAAATGCATGTCTCAAACCACTTGAAGAAAAGTAATTTAAGAAATAGGCATGACATCATCAACACCATTACCAGTATCAGAACTATACTTTTATCTCCAAGACAGCAGTGTTAAGTATTCCTTGAAAGCAATGTAAGTACCGTAATGAAATGTTTTGTCTTAACCTGGGGTAATTCAGAGACACAGGGCCTAAATACCCCAAAGGCACCAGAATCCTATCTGATCTTGGAAGCTCAGCAGGGTCAGTTCTGGTTAGTTATAGGAGACTACCAACGAATACCAGTTGCTGTAGGCTGTATTTCAGAGGAAAGAACTGGCAAAACCACCTCTGAGTAATCCTCACCTAAAACCCTATGAAATTCATGGAGTCACCATAGGTTGACAAGCAACTTGAAGGCCCAAACACACACCATTCAGAGATATTTCTCAACAAAATGAAAAAATGAACAAATAAATGAATGAATATCTTTTTTAAACCCTTTTCAACCCCGCTACGGAGCTTAGTCCCTCATAAGTCAGTAAGGGATCACACCCTATATTAAGAAAAATAAACTCAGATTATTCAAACTAGGAGTGAAAACTCAACACATACACTCAAAGATTTCACAATAATAGGTTAAAACTCATAATTCCCTACCAGAATGGGCATACATAATTCTTATCAACCCTGGCCAGTATGGAAACACTGGGAATTATAGTCCAAGACATCTGGAGAGCACCAGGTTAGAGATAGCTGACATTGTTCATTGTCTCAATTATACTGACAGAAAGTACCACAAACTTATCTTCAAGTATTTCCCCTTTTCTTATGAGCTTCAAGGAAAAAGGGGAAATATATTGGATTAAGGTTTTCTCTGATGATATCTAGTTCATTTGGGAAACTTAGTTTATGGGAACTTAGTTTACTGGAAACTATGTGGGTAGATATTGTCCGCAAAGCCCCAATTCGATATATTATTGGCACAATGGAAGCAGGAAATGATGCACTGCTATTTCCTTTGTGATAGAATTCAGTCTAGGGAGTGGGTTGGGAAGATTCTGGTGCCTATTCGCATGGCAGCATGTAAGTTTATCTCCTGTGGTGTGAACCCAAATGGCAAAGGAGTATATGTAAATGGAGCTAAACTAAGACATTCTCCTGTTCAGCTTCACCAAGCTGTTGTCATGCCCTCAGCTTTAAGTACATAATATTATTAGCAGTAAAAGTTACATTCTGGCCAACAATGCACATTTATGTTTACTGTCATAAGAAGAAAAACAAGCCACAAAGACTCTGAGGCTGAAAGCTGTAAGATTAACTAATACGATTAATGGATTACTTCTTAAAATGCAGATTATAAATGTGGATTTTTAATCAATGATGCCTACTAGGGAAGGATGTTTGCTGAAGGCACTGTTGTAGGCATTCTGTTTGAGTCTCTGGATGGTGATATCACAGGAAAGAAACTATCCCGACCACTAAATCATCTATGTATTAATTTTGATTCTCATTTACTCCAATCAACTATTGCAGTGGGGGTGGATAGAAACACCTACCCTAGTATACAGCAATACCTTTTTGAACTGATTGATTAGGTCTCAATCCATAGCCTGTCTACTCTAGACATTGTTATTGAAACAAAAGCACTGTGCATGTCAATGTTGGAGATCAGGGGAAAAGACAAACAGCTAACAAACTCTGTTTTCAAACAACACATATACATGCATGTGTATTTTATCTGATAAACAGCCAATTCCTGTGCACTGTTTTATGCTCACATACCAAGGGCACAATTTTTACATCATCCAAAGGATTCTGATTACATAGGGGAAAAAATAAGAAAGACGTCGGTATGAAAAATAATTCTGTCAGGCTTAGATTCTCAACAAAATCATACATTTTATATCTCTTGAAGCTCATTCCTTGTATCTACACTGCACAACTACAGCAGTTTGATACTGCTATAATTGCCATGGTTCCATCTTATGGAAAATAAGACTGAGAGATTGTCACATCTCTATATCTTAGACTCTGGGCTGGCACAGCTAGGAATACTCCAGATTGGTTCTAGAGGGTGGAAAGAAAGGAAATGAGGAGAAGGGGTGATAAAGATATAGTTCATCCATTAAGTTGAATACCCCTAAACTTGCTAATGACCTTTTTCTTTCATGCAAATTGTGCTATTTTTGTTACACATGGACTGTGGCCCTTTCCACATGGCATTTGCCATGCAAAAGGGCCCCTCAAGTATCGCGCGATTGTGAGGAGCGATCTGCACAACACACTCACAATTGTGCGATGCTCCAGGGGCCAGCAGGCACCAATCACACACCTTTTCATTTTCGGCTGGAAGCCAAAAATGGTGTGCTCATTGCTCCCAGGTCCCATGCGCACTTATCTGGTGTGCGGAACTTCCAGAGCCGCTCCGGTCACACTTCCTGTCCCAGCGCAGCCTGGGAAACTCCCAGGCTGTGCTGTGGAAGGAAGGGGCAGGGCTCCCACGCGAGCAGGCTGCTCATACAGAGCTGAAGCAGAAGGGACGCGAGAGCCTCTCACCGGAGGCTGCTCACATGAGCCCTGCACCCCAGTGCCAGAAAAAGGTAAGGTGCAGAAAGGGCCTGTCACTTATCTCTCAACCTTGGAATTAGAGGAGAGTGGGCAGAAGACATACCACAGGTTGCATATGGCCCCTGAACCTCACTTTTGTGGCTCCTGAAGTCTGCCTGCTACCCTAAAGTCACCCAAACCAGTCTTGTAATGGCACAAGGCTAAATGAAGGAAAGGTGGAAAAGTTTGGATAATGAGAAGTTAGGGAGTAGTAGGTGATATTTACCTATCTGGAGAGAAGAGACAAAGCAATATGGGCCAGAAAAAGACTCCAAGGGAAGAACCAGAAGGGGAATCAGAGAAGCAGAGTGATGGCAGAGTTCAAGTACTCTTTTTCTGCTCTGTGGGGGAAGGTGTTAATGGCTCTGGCAGAGAAGATAATGGGGTTTGGAAAGCTAATGGCCTTAGCATTTGACACAGGACTGATGGGAATCAGGGTAGCTCCTTAATGCTTTACACAGGTGAGGGGACAAAAGGAGAGTTTCAGTGGACAGAGAAAAAGAGTCGAATACAATCAGTTTTTTATTACATGTTTTATTTTTTTAATTTGAATCATTAATTGTACATAGAAATTATGTACTACATTTATATTTCCTCCCTTCCTCCCTCCCCTCACTCAACCCTAGGGAAAGGTATAACATAACTAATTTATTTTTCCCTTTATGTGGTATATCATTTTAATTCTATCATCCATATCCTCATAGCCCTCTCTCTCCTTTACAAACTCAATCAATTTCTCCCACCTTCTGGACCAGTTCTCTTCTCACTGCTGACCTAGATATAACCTTGTCTTCTCCAATATATAATCAAACAGCATATAGCCTGCTATATAGTATTTTCATTTCGTTTTCACTCACTTTCCTTCATCTTTCCATCCTGTCAAAGACAACCAGTCGTTCCATGGAAGTAGTTTCAAGTGCTATTGTTTCTAAAGATCGAGTCATTGAGGAACATTTGCAAGGCCATCATCACTAGAGTTCCCTGACTATGACTTAGCAATGCCCTGAGGTCCCATCTGACCTAGTTTTGCAAAGCACATGTGCAGCCAGTTCCTCTTAGCCAGCAGTCTTACCAGCCATAGCAGGATATAATTTATATCTCATGCCAATTAATATTTGCCAATTAAACCATATTATGCAGTGCGTTGTATGGCCTGATAACACTGGGTGGAACCCCATGGCTAGACATGTTAAAGAAAAAGACATCTGGCAAGGTTGGGAATTCCTGAAGGAGGAGTTCCAAAAAGCAAAGCCACAAACAGTCTCATGGAAGAAGAAAAACAGGAAACATCTGAAAAAACTGATGTGGTTGTAGAGCAAAAAGAGGAAGTGAAAAGAAAAAACAGTATGTATAAAGAATGGAAAGAAGAACAAATCACTAAGGAAGAGTACGAAAGTGTTGTCCAAGTTTGCAGGAACAGTATAAAGAAGGCTGAAGCTCAGAATGAGCTGAGACTGGCTAGGCAAGCAACAAAAAGGAGTTTTTCAGATACATCTGAGGTGAGAGAATGACCAAGGAGACAGTGAGTCTGCCATCCAGTAAGGAAGGTAAAAGGCTAAAAGATCACAATGAAAAGACTGTGAGATTATGCTCCTATCCCCAGTTTTTGGGTTTAATTTCAAGCTCAGAGATTAAATAAATATATTACAAGAATGTTCTAATGAATGACTGTGGATGTCCTGGCACATGTGACAGTCATTCTTTTTTTAACAATCTCACAATGCATTCCTTATCTTGGAGCACTTTAGGTAACAACAAAGTGAAAAGGGGAATTGCAATTAAGAATTAGTCAGAAGGCCTGACTTTCCTAGTGTTGTACTGCTTTTCTTTTGGTCTTCAATAGGAAGACCAGTCATGCTGTTTCTTTCCAATTGCTGGCATCTCTTAAAGCATAGCAAGGAAATTTATGGTGCCTTTGCAGACAGAAATCGTATTGAAGTCCCTGCTTATATGTCTGTGGCCTAGAAACTTTATTCAGTGGCTGTTAGGGTAGACATATGCATAAAAGAAAACCTATGTGAACACGAGAGGGTGATCGCACATGAAAGAGTGTGACTAGGCAACTTGAGGGGCATGGTTAAAGGTGTAGCCAGGCGACTCAAAGGCATGATCAAGTTCAAAAGTTGCTACTAAGAAAGAGTACAGAGAACCGTGGTGTTTTAAACACAGTAATAAGTGCGTTTATATATTGTCTTCAGGGAAACCTGAGACAAGGAGTAACACTAAATGAATAAAGTATGGTATGTGTGTGCATGCACATTTCCACCTTCATTTGTTTTCTAAAAATATCACAGTTAGGGGTTAATAAATATTGCACCCTTTCATAATTCATGTATTCTGTACTTGAATTCATATATCCTGTTTTTAGTCCTAACCACTAAAGCTTTATGTTTTCAAGTCTTCTATACCACTCGCAATCAGCAGAACTTGTCATATGAAACTGATGGTCATTTGTATGAAGAAGTATCATGTCCTTGAGGGATATTTGTGTTGTATTGGTCTGAGCTGTCCTTCTGTTCACATCAACAAGAGTAGGAACAACAGCAGTAGCATTAATGTTATACAAAGTTTGCCAGAATTACTATATAATGTGATATGATATGATATTTTATATTATGATGTAATATAGAAGATTTATGAATGTTATCTTTACAATTTCAATTGCATATAGAATTGAAATTGTAAAGATAATTTTCAAATGCCCTATAGATATTTATTGTATGCCTTCAAGTGGACCCCAAGTTATGACAGCCCTATAATAAGGTCTTCTCAGCAGCTTTATTTAGAGAAGGCTTTCCATTGCTTTCCTCTACAGCTGAGAGAGTGTGACTTTCCCAAGGTCTCCCAGTGGGTTTTCATGGCTTACAAGGATTTGAACTCTAGTCTCTTGGAGTTCTCCTCTGTCACTCAAATCACTTTATCACATAGGCTCCCAATATAGGCCATTTATGACGGGTATCCATGTCAAATAGCCCGGATACCGTGCGGGAGTGGGAGCGCCCTCCAGTTCACTCCCCTCCGGAGTAGGGCTCAGCGTGCATGTAGGTTTCATATTTGCCAGCAATTAATATCCTGTGAACTATTGACCCATTACTGTTGTGTGTGTCGGAGATTTTGCACGGGTAGCCTTACTCCTCGCTATCGGATTGAAGGGTGGGAAGTGTTCTACGATGCTATGGCATCTCTTATTGTAGCCCCCTTCAGTGGACCCCGTTCTGGCTGCCAGAGTGAGCTCTCCTCAGCGCGGGGCGAGAGGCTCCTGCTTTCGCCAAGCTGAGAGAGCGGACCCCCGCTCCGAGCTCTCCGTTGTTTTCCTGGATGAACAGGGATGGCAGCTCTAGGCTCTTGGAGCGTCCTCGGTCACGCAAAAACCTATGCAAAAGGGCCATAGACATATCATATCTCATCTATGTCATATCATACTGCAGTGTTTATAAATGGCTGTTGAATTTCATATTTACTTAAATCCTTAATTCTATTGATCATAGGTGTTTCAGTTTTGCACAGCAACCTCCTACTGTATTTGTTTTAAAAGTGTCTCAGTTGGCATACATTAGGCATGTGACCCTTGGTTGCTGACCCCACAACTTTAGACATGGAGCAGCAGCTTCTATTTCCTTATATCACTGTACCTTACTTGTTGGAGGCACAGCAGGAAATAAAATGTATGGCAATAAAGATCAAAGTGTGGCCAATTTCTTATTTCACCTCTTTTACGCCAAAGCAATAGGTACATCAGATGCAGCTTTCAACCTCTTTCAACCTCTTTTCCATCAACATTAGCACCATCACTACTTTATTTATATCCCACCTTTCTCCCAAGTTGCTTTACAAAAACCAGAAAATTATAATAAATTTTCCTGCCTGCCTGTCTACCTTCCTCTCTCTTCCATTACCCTCACCCTCAAAGCAGCAGCATGTAGAAATGACCTTGACAGTGACCATGCATGTCCTCCAGGCCTTTGGGATTTCAACCCGCAGAAGCTCTTGATAGCTTGACCAACAGTCATGAATTCTGGGAGCTGAAGTCCAAAACATTTGGTGGACCAAAGTTTGGGAACCACTGCTGTAATGTTTTCACTGAGTGGCCAAGTCCAGGAATAGTGGGGCAGGAGTGTTAGAATATGAAGAAGTGAGCTGCTGCCACAACTTGGCTGCTTCCTATCTTAAGAGGATCATGAGCAAAAGTGCAGCTTGAAATTTGAAGGAAGAAAATAATCCATTTCTGTGTGTGGGAGGATACGGCACTGAGGATCTGCTGGGACAAACTGACCACATGGTGGACCAGGTAGAAAACTCCCAAGACATTCTGGCAAAAGGAAGGCAGTTGAAGGCTATGCATACAGAAAGGAATGGGCTCTTGTACTTTTAGTAGTTGTGTAATAGAAGGAATTTTATTAGGCAACAAGAATCACTGGTTTGAAAGGCTCCCTTCCACAGAATCATTAAAGATATCTATTTGCTGGAATATCCCACCTTTCGCTCAATAGTGAGGATCAAAGTAGCTTGTACAAAAAATAAAATAGGCACAGTCAAATCTAGATAAAAGTAGCTGCAGATAAAGGAGGTCATGTCCTCTTTGTCATTGTGTTTCTTATAGGGATCCTATTTTTCATCATACCTCCTGTAAGCATCATAGGTGTTGGGAGAAGCCCCTAGGTTGGACCTCAAGGATGAGCAAGCACAATATAGACTCAGAAAAATAAAAACAGTATGGTTTTTAATATTTCTGGATTGTTGTTCTCCCTTGTCTTTACAGGGCTTTGATCTTTGGGGGATCTGGAATTCTGAATGCCTGTGTTTCAACTGGAATTTCATAGAGGTGTTTCTTGAAGTGCTGATGAGGGGCCATAGCTGACCTAAGTCATTTTGATGCTTGAGGTTTATCAGAAAACAGTGACAACCCTGCCCCATCTTGGGTAAGGTTGGTGGTACAGCTGCCCAAGGCTATAGTCTTATTCTGGCATCTGAGGGAGAAAAACATACCAGCCCCTCTCCCACTCTTTTACAGTAATACTGGAATCATAAGTCAAATTAATATTTATTTTTAATCATTTCATGACACATCTGAGGCAAATCATTTGCCTCAGTGTAACTCATGACCTTGAATGTGGTACAGGCTGTCCCTGGTGAGGGAGAAGAACGTAGCAGTTGAGTATGCTTGTGTTCTTGAAGGAAAAAGTTGATGCCTGTCATTGCTTTGAGTCATTATTTTGTTAGCGTTACTTATATGATCCCCAAATTATTCTCTCTGGTTCCCGCAAAACATCTGTTACAGTTACCTGGAGCTAAAAGAAAGGCATTCTTCTCTTGCTCAATATTTCCATTACTGGGACATGATGCGCCAAGAAGTTTCTTGTTTTAAATCCTGACAAGCCGTTGCTTCAATAAAACCCCTTCCATAGGCTACCTAAAACACCACGGGCTTTTTAAATTCTGCTTTTAGGATTGCCAAGGTGAGATCTCAGAAAACCCTTACTTGGAAATAAACCCTACTGAAATGAATGAGAATTATATCCCAGTAGGAATGTGTTGGAAAAAGTTCATAATTTCTTCTCTGGTGGGGGATGCCTCACTGTAGCAATAATTTTACTATGCTTGATCTATCTATCTATCTATCTATCTATCTATCTATCTCTCATCTATCTATCTTTCTATCTATCTATTTTTACTCTTATGTAACTAGTTTTTGAAGGCTATGTTACTGCAGTTTAGGCCTACTTGGAGATACCCCCAGATATCATTTTGATATCAATAATTTGACTCTCTTCCACCACCCCTCTCCACTGTTTGTGAGGCCCCCGAACAAGCACAAAACTAGGCTCAGCCACTAATTGCTGGACATTCCATTCTCCACCCAGGCAGGCCAGAAATAGCCAGATCCTGCTTTAGGAGACCTCTTTGCAGACACCCTCATTATGTATGCATGCTGTTTACAAAGGACTCCCTGCCCCAGCAGGCAACCTGGCAAGCTGAATACACAACTGCCAAGCACTGAACATTTGCATACTGGCTAACTCTTTGTCAATTTGGACTTAACTTAATCATGCTAAATTTTGACCTTTCCAAAGCTTTGTCTCGCTCCCAAAACGCATTGTTTTCCCCAATATGGCATAGCCTGCAGTTACATTTCTCCCTATAAAAACCCCTGATTCCGAGACCTTCCTCGGATCACTCCCGAGTTCCACACCCCTTGCTGCCACTTTGCTTGGCGAGCTTCCCCTCAGCTCCAATGCTGAGATACATCGAACCCCAGCATCGCTCTCTATCTTCTTTCCGGGCTCCAGGAACAGGTTTCATATCACCCGAACCAACTATCCCTCTGAAAATCCTGCTGTCATACTCAAAAAACCTTTATTTTCCTTAGTTATCTGTGTGTGTGTGTTGTTTACATTGTGTGCCTGTATTTAATAAAGATCATTCACTATTTCCAACACGGTTTGCTTCTTGACTTGGCCTGACCCTGTAAATGTTGGGTTACAAGATCCTGCTGCGTCACCCTGCCTCTCGTAGTGCCAACTAGTGCTCTTGACTAATTTCCCCCATCTTGTGTAATTGTTAGGTTATTTAGGTGTCCCTCCCGGGACACCCAGTAAACAGGGTAACAGCTACCTTGACAATTAGCTATATAGAGATGCCTCAGACTAGGTGGCAGGTCAATTGTTTTTGGTTGCAATTCCCAGTAGCCCTAGGCAGCCTTGTGAGTGGTGAGGAATGCTGGGAGCTGCAGTTGAACATGTCTGAAAGGCCACTTGATTCCCACCCAAGGGTTGGATAAATAATTATGGCACAATTATAAATTAGAATTTTTATATATAAAGTTCCTTCTACTGTTCTTCTTTTTTTGGTTGAGGAAGACAAACTGCATTCATACTTTGGATATTAAACTGCCAGCATGGAATCACAGTATCTCTTCTGAAAAAAATACTGTTTCCTTCTAAATTTTTAAATTGTAGTTCTTTAATTTCTTTTGAGACAGGTATACCCTATACTGTCTTCCCAACATATATTTAAGGCAGCTTCAATAAAATCTAAAAACAAAACAATGCAACAATTACTATCTTGTTCTAAAAACAAAATAAAACAAAAACATCCAGGTCATAGCTGTTCATGTCCTGCTATAGCCTTTTCTTATAGAGAATGCTTGAGGAAAAAACAAACAGTTTAACTATAGATGAGCTTTGGAAGAGTTCCCAATTGATTCTAAATTACAAAGTGCAGAAGAGAAGCAATTTTTGGTCATTTTTTAAAAATGTTCTAGAATGGTATGACTGTTCAGATAGACTAAAACACCCTGTGTTATGGAGAAGGATGCTTTTGTGGGGTATATTAATGCAAGGAATAGCAAACAAATGAGCTACTTTGCTTAATTAGCACAGAAAATTGACTGTGCATGGTTGGCAACTGTTAAAAGTCCATCTGGTCAGAGACAAACGATAACCATAAGCTGAACCTGGCTTGATAGAACATATTAACTGTGGCCTCAGAAAGGCCTCATACACAGTCCCTAAATAAAGCAAAAATCTATTGCCACTATGTGAAGGACTGTATACGGATATGATAAAGGATGAAGGCAGGAAAGATCAGGCATTTCCCATACAGAAGCTGCTTGCTTCACTGCATGATGGAAGATTAAGAGAAAGAGGAGTAATTTGGATGAGTCTGCATAACCATTTCTGACAGGCAGGAGTAATTAGACCATGATTTTTTTTCCTGAGGTTAAATTTTTTGTGTGTAGGCACCGCTATGTAGTCAGGCTTATATTTCATGAAACTTTGAACCAGTATTATCTGAATAACTTTCAGGTTATAATGTAGCAAAAGTTCACTAATTTGTGACATATTTGCTTGTTCCTTTAAGGGGGAACAGCAGTCTTCCACCTAAGTCTTCTTTCTGCCTTTTCAGCTGTCAACAGTGTTATAGATTAACTTCTTGGGAGCAGCAAACCCCTTTTGTCTTCCCAGGGCCCTCAGGTGCCTGCATGATTTCTGACAGAGGAACAGACAGAAGAAACTCATTTGTAAGAATATATGCTTTCCTAGCCAACAGGTAACTGGATAAGAAATCCCTCAGTGGAGACAGTATCTTAACTGCTGTGTCTGCTGCCTATGTTAAGTAACTAGAAAAATAATTAGTGTATTACAAGATTAGCATGTGGATCAACTAGGAGAGGCTCTCTAGGGGTGTAGCTTTGGGGTGTATAAGGGCATTTGGCCCTACAAATAAGAATTCTGTCCCTCCAAATAATTTTTTCTTTAGTTCCCAGTTTCCAGGACTGCAGAGAGTGAGAACTTGAAAATTGTTCACACCTACAACTCATACATTGCTTTATTTCCATTCCCATGGTCTCTTTTCTTGCCCCTTTTCTTTTGGTGCCAACACTCACTGGTCCACTGGAGTTTTAATTTTTTGCAATCCTAGAGATTTGGGAACTGAGAAAACATTTCATGGGGGATGAGCAGAACTCTTGTCTGAATGTCTTCATTTTCCAGCCTCACCATAGCTACACCTTTGGTCTCTCCCAGCCATTTAAAGATGAGGTCCCCACCACCATTCCCTGCTTAATCTATGAGCTGGTGCTGTTGTATGAACAAGAAGATATTTCAGAAAATTAACGGAGTCTTCTAAAGACTGCATGCTAACCAGTTATTTAGCACCAGTGTATTATTATCCGTGGGCTCATCCAGACAGGCTCATTTGGAGCAATTTGAGTCAAAATATTCTCTGGTATTTAATGCTGGTTCTTGTTTGTTTTTCTAACTGTTGTTACATTTTCCTATGGGCTTTTTTTAAAAACCTCAGATCTCACAGAACTCCCACCTCCATGGCTCATCTTTAAAAAATAAATCTCCTAATTAGCATGAGATCACTAAGGCTAAACAGGGAAATAGTCTGGGAGAGAATCACTGCTTCAGCTCTTCCCGCCCCCTGCATTCCAACTCCACTGAGATTTCTGTTATGAAGTCTTCTCCATACCTCCTTGCCTTGTCTTTTCTGTTTTATCATTGTCGCTTAGCGATTTAATGTTAATATAGATGGTTGAGGAAGAAGAGGAGAAGGACAAAACTAAAACATCAAAAAACACCACTACTACGATCTGCTAAAACAAAATAGAGAAGTTGTTTTATTGAAAGATCAACCATAGTTAAAAGAGGAAGGATTTGAAATACAATGGTTTCCCTATATGCAAATAAGAGAAAGATTTAAGAAGGACTTACAAACTGAAGGGGTGAAATTAAGACAAACTGAATTGGAAGATCTTATGTTAAAAGGAGAAAAACAGCTACTTTTGAGGTTGTATAAGAGGTTGTTAACTTATAATTTAGAGGGAGGGTTAGTCAAAGACTGTATGATAAATTGGGTCAGAGATGTCAACTATAACATCCTTCTGGAAGAGTGGGAATAAAATTGGAAAAATAATATGATATACTCTATAACATATGCCCTTCAAGAAAATGTGTTGAAGATGGTGTATCGATGGCATTTGACACCCAACAGACTAGCCAAAATGAATAAGAATATGAACAATCACTGTTGGAAATGTGAAGACCCAAGTGGGTTCCTTTTATCACATGTGGTGGGGATGTGATAAAGCAAAGAGATTCTGGTACGCCATACGAGCCAGCATGCAAAAAATTTTGAAAACAAAAATTGAATTCGTTCCTGAAATTTTTTTATTGGGAATTTTTGGTGCAGATAACAGTATGGATTGCTGTACCAAAAGACTAGTTTGGCATTTGATTGTGGCAGCCAGACTTGTCTATGCTAAATACTGGAAATCGACTTACATCTCCATGGTCGATGAATGGTTAGAAAAAGTTACAGAAATTGCACAGATGGACAAAATAACTTATAGATTGGAGAACAAGATGGATAGTAAGTTCTATAAGGCCTGGGAGTTGTTTACAGTATTTCTTCAAAACAAGAAAATTCCAACCAATGGTCCTCAGTGCTGAGTATTTGGGGTGTTTAGGGGATTCCTTTTTGAACTTAGTTTAATTAATGTCTTATCTCTAGTTTTATGGGTGAATATGCTACACTTTAAAATACAGTATATCCTCAAAGAATAAGTAGGAACAATGTAATTTATTGTTAATATTTGTAATTATAAATTATGGGTGGTAATCCCCAGGTAATATTGTGGAGGGAAGTGGAAGAAGGAGAAGAAGTTTTGGTGTGATTGGTTTTTCTTTGACAGAACAGGGATGGGAAGGAATACCATTAATATTATGTGTGAGACAATAAGAATTTATTGTGAAGAATGGTATTGTTATTATATAACTATTATATAATCAGAGGTTGATGCAGATCTGTAATATTCAGAATCATTAGTTTCTCCCTTTCTTATATGGGGAGGTATATTTCATGATACTCTTAAGGATATAATAAGGCTGTTTCTCACTCAAGGGAGAAGTTCTTTATGTTTTTGTTAAATCATGTAATTAGTATGTAGGGAATTGTACTATTTGTATATATTTTTTGTAGGGTTTTTAATGGTTTTTTATGTTGAAATGTTGGTATGTAGTCTATATATATTTTTTAAAAAAGCACCACTACTACCAGAAAAGTATGGGGAAGCAAATCCCCCCCTGGCCAAGGGGGGTTCATGAGGGTGGGGGAAGGGGATTTCACACTATGTATTTATTTTAAAACCACTTATATTCTACCCCCCCTTTAACCCCCGCCATGGCAACATTTTTTCCCATGGAATCCTGGGGACTGGCAGTTTCAGGGCAGAAGGGTAATTAAAAATTCCACAAGCAGAGAGTTTTAGTGCCTTAACAAACTACAAGCCCCAGAATCCCATAGTACATTGCCATAGCAGTTAAAGTGAAATAATGGTGCTATGAGTTTTGTAGTGTGAAAGGGACCTGGGAATGGACATAATATATTGAAGCAGTGGTCCCATGCACCAAATGATTATGACACTAACAAAAGATTAATCTTTATGCCTTAGAAGCAACTCGATGGAGAGTTTTTAAAAATAAGTAAATAAAATAAAACAAGAGCCTTTGAAGGAAAAGGAGACTGTAAACCAGAAGTGCAACTGGTTAGACAGGAGTTGTGTGTTTTCTGGTGCAGGAGGAAAGAGGTGGCAGTGAATTATCTGAGGGGATACCACAGAGAAAATTTAAAGCAGAAGCAGTCTGATACATTGTAATAAGTGGAGAGTGAGATTACATGTTTGATGTTTTCAACAACATGTTATTCAATAAATCTTATATTGTCATTACATTGCCCCAAAATGTGGATGACTCAGGGGTCCCTCTTCGATGCCAATACACCCATGTGATAATGGGAAATTAATTAGCTCAATTATGAGGCCTGTGAGAGAGGAGTAACTCAATGAGATCTTCCACCATTGTTTACAGTATTCCTGCAGAAAAGAACCAGCCAGAGATTCTAAAATAAACAAAAATGTGTTTTATTAAAGAGTTCACTCACACATGCAAAAGATTCAAGCACTCATACATTTGCACAAGAGCTAACTGAGAATAAAGGGAAGAAAGTTGTTGATAGCAAAGTTTTTAGGGAATGGGGGATAACTACCAGTCCAAAGAGCGGCAAAGAAAGCAGTCATGTGACTTAGACTTGTGCCTAAGGATAGTACTTGTTTGGGAATCAGAGCGATAGTGTGGTGTTCAGCAAGTAAGGTGAAGGATTGGGCTGCCCAAAATGGAGAGTTTTTATACCCAAAATCTGCCTGGAGGCCAAGGGTGTAAATGGATCTCTGACTGAGCAAACAATGGAAGTTGCAACATGGACAACGGGGTCTGGATGGAGTTGTCCTAGTGTTAGGTGACAAAGAGATAATGGCTGTCATAATAGCTCTGCAATAGTGGACAGATAAAAGAACAATGAAGGAAAACATCCAGGTGCTAGGCTGAAACAATCAATGTTTTTTGGTGAAAACTTCCTGTCACTATAGTGTAGTAGCAGAGACGTTACAGCTTCAGCTTAAGCCTATTATCTCTGGAATTACCTGGTGATTATCCTGACAATAACCTTAGGCTACACCTAGAGGGGCTCTCTGACCTACTTTGCAGTACATGTGTTCAGTCAGTATTTTTCCTTTCCTCAGCTTGGCCTTACGGTCATATCGGGTTCTATTTTATACCAATGCCAATTAATGTATTTGCTAATTAAATCATATTTTGCCAATTAGACCATATCAGATCTGGGGTGTGTGCAATCTCCAGTAGCAATCTTTGCTTGCATTATTTTATTGTCTACCTGAATGTCATTTGGTTGAGGGTTTTGATCTTGGGGTTTGCAGTTTAGGCAGGGTAATTAGAATTAGCATTTAGAGAGCCAGCATGGTGCAGTGGTTTGAACATTGGACAATGTCCACTGGAGATCAGGGTTTGAGTCCCCACTTGGCCATGGATACCCATTTGAACACATTGAGCCCCAGAAACCCCCGCAATAGGTTTACCTTAGGCTTGCCATAAATTTTGATGGCACATAACAACAACTTTGAGAATTCTCAGCCAGAGGGTTCTAGTCTTTAACCAAACTACAAATCCCAGGATTAAAATAGCTTATAGCACTCTAATTATGTAGTGTGAAAGGGCCCTGGAAAGGGTCATCTGTCATAAGGTGGCTTAAAGCATTGAGCCTGCTGCACTTCATAGAGAGGGTGGACCAACATGTGCTCCCTGCAAGTGGAAATCTATATTCAAGTGATTACATCTCAGGAATTCTTACACAAAAATTAAAAACTGGCCAGAAGAGTTCATTGAGACCTTGCCAAAGGCAATCATTTAACACACAACTAGGACAGAACTATATGATGAAAAATTGAGAGAGAGAGAGAGAGAGAGAAAGCTAGCTTTCAGTTTTATGGAATAGCAAGTTTTGGCAGCATTCATAAACATAACCACTGGGCAAAGAGAGAGAGACTCAGAAAACAACAATTTGCTCACTGATCGGTTGCACTGAAAATGCAATCACTTTCTCTTTTCTTTATTTGGTACTGATATTGTCAAACAGACAGGGGCCAGAGATACTTGCTGATCTACTGAAAATCACCTGGAGATGTACAAACACATCCCAGTCTATATTCTGCCCCATCTTGTAACTGAATGATTCTGTTTCCCAGTGCAGCACTTATTAGAGCTCTGCATATTTCCAACATAAATGGAAAGAATATTAAAGCAGTTTGGATAGCTCCTCCCCAGCTTTGAAAATTCCTCTTCCAAGGAGTTTATAATGTCATAAGCATGTTTCTTGAAGTAATCCAGCATACTCATTATTTCATTGCCGAATTAACGGTCTAAGCAATTAAATTTAAATCGGGTGTGTAACCCATCCCAGCTCTTTATAATGCCCGTATATAAGAACTCTAGCATGGTGTAGGGGTTTAAGCATTGCACTATGACTCTGGAGACCAGGATTCAAATGCCTGCTCAGCTGAGTGAAACCTGCTGAGTGACCTACAGCAAGCCACTCTCTCTCTCAGCCTCAGAGGACGGCAACAGCAAACCTGCTCTGAACTAATCTTGCCGAGAAAACTCCATGATAGATTTGTCTTAAGAGGGCCATAAGTCAGAAATGACTTGAAGGCCCACAACAGCAAACATGCAATAAGAAGTAACTCATGAAGTAGTAAAGCCTGTAAAACTAACCAGTAGTTGTTGACAATATAATTTTTTAAAATGTAAATCAAAAATATGGGCCAGGATCCTGCATCAGTCTATGATGTGTAACTTTATTATGTCAGAGTGACATCGCTGACATGATACACTAGTGAAATGCCATGATGCGCAATTCCCCACTGTGCAAGATGTCCTGTTGTGCAGTGGGGACTCCTATTGCACATGTCCCAATGCGCAATATCTCCCAATGTAACACATGCCCCCCTGTGCAACATGTCCCATGCATGTTGTGGTATTTCAAGACATGTTCTGCATTAGGACCGTTGTGTGTTGGTCATGCTACTGGTGATGTTTGCACAACAGTCTCAGAGATGTAGCTACATCTTTGCTTGCTTTCTGAGTGTTGTATAACATCACAATTTACATTTATGTGATCGTAAGCCAGTTTATAATGATGTACGTAACAAAAATGATGTCAGCCACGCATCTCCCCCCAAACATTGTTATAACACCCTTATATATACTTTGTCAGCTACATATCTTTTCAGGATTGGCTTATTTTAGTTGCATTGTTAAAAAATATGATTGTCTTGCTGCTTTGGATGAACATCTTTCAAAGCACTCTTAACCCCTTTGAACAGCTGTCTAAAAGAAGTTAGAATGAGCTAGAGGTGCCTTTGTTCATGGGGAGAGAAGGTACGATATGCCAGGGAGGAAGGTGTTTCTGCCCCACTTGCTGCCATTGACATTCCAGGGCATAATTGTAAGGCTGGCAGAATTCCAGCTAGGGGAAGGCCCTAAACTGGGGCATTTGGGGGCAGTAAATCTGCTCTGGATTTTAGTTTGAATGTTAAAGGAATTATCCCAGGTGCCAAACTTACTTAGCAAATTGGATTTAGTGCTTTCATAATTCCATCAAAGCCCATAGGGGACTTTCACCGCTTTACTGGTGTAGAAACTGCCAGCTGCCACTAAAGACAGATCTTTTTGGATCTACTGACTCCAAAGCCCCTTCATTTGTCCAGGACTCTTCTCTACTAGCCTGGAGCTGGTGTAACTAATTTCTTCTGCCCAGTAGAACAAAGCAGAAGTTAGAAAAGGAAAATGCCACAAGATGATAAAATCCTCCCCCATACTTTCCATTCCATCAGTGCATCAGAAGGCCTTTGGAAGTGAATCTGATTGCTCACAATCCTTCTTAGGACTACATGGTCAAATATTTATCAGGAGGATGCTGAACAGAACGGGCGGGGGGAGTATACATAGAGTATACATGCCTGCGGCCATTCTTGCTATGGTGGCTGCCATAGCAGCTAGGAGTTGCCATGATAGCATGTCAGTGGAGTGGTGTATCCACTTTGGTTATTTACAGTCTAAAACTTTGTGAATGATAGGGTCCAGCACCTTGGACAGTTCCTTTGGAGTTCAAAATAAATCCTGGAGTGGATTCCTCTCCTCACTGACATGGAAGCCACCAGCTACTATAGCCCAAAATTGTTCAAGTGAATCCAGTCAAAATTGATGTTGATTACTGTCCCTTTAAAGACCATTAGTGCACATTAGAGCAGTGAGTTACACCTCACTGCTTTCAGTGGGGGCTAGCATGATTATCATTTCAGGTACTGGAGCTGTTTAAGCCACAGCAAATATGCTGCATTAAGTGGTTCTGTACTAGGACAGTAGAAGAATAATGAAAATATGTGTTCAAAGCAAGGATGGTATTCAGTGTGTAAAGAGTTACAGGTATCTCAGGAGCTGTGTGGCATTGTCGGTGCAGCACACAGTGCACCTCAGAGATCCGTCTACCTTTTTTTTTTATTTTCCACAGAAGAGAGAGACCATTTAGGAGCCCTATCGTTGCACAGCTAGATTAAATCAGTCTCAGCCCATTACTTTAAATAATCAATACCCATAAGTACCGGGCTGCCATCTCTCACTCCATCATGAAAGCTGGATGGCTAAAGGAGGAGACGTGTAATTATAGACATTTTCAAGGTTCATTTTTAGGAAAATTAAACATCTAACATTATGACACTTGACAGGCTGCTTCTTTCAAAGGTACTGGCACATCCTACACAAATACAGACTAAGGCAAAAATCAGAGGGAGGCAGAGAAGAGGCAGTTTCTCCAGATCTTTTAACAGTTACATTCACTGTCCCAATAAACCTAACAATGCAGTGTGCATCCTATTGAAGACAGGAGTTAAAAAACCCATTACTTGTAATCAGGGTTGTAACCAGGGAGCTTGACTATTCTGTATCTTTACATTTCACTTCTCCATTGGGAATATTTACCTTATAATTTTTGTTTCCTTTTCAACATCATTGTCATAGCTTGGGCTGGGGGAGAGTTCACTAAATGCAACCTGTGAGAACCAACTCAAAAAATGAAATAGAATAAAAACAAAACAAAAAAATTACACAGTGTTGTTGTAGACAGAGGCACAGAGGATAGTCCAACCAGAGAAATAGAATTTGTTACAAATTCTCTGATGGCAGTCCAAAAACCTATAGGCTGGGGATGAATTCCTTCCACAGGAGTTTTTTAAAACAGTAAAAGCACAAGGCTTTCCTTGTGTTTCACCATTAATATTGGTCCAACATGAGAATCCACAAGGAAAAAACTATCAAAAAGAATTTGATGTCTATATGCTGTCCATCATATTTTACATTTCATACCTATGATACTCTACATTTTTAGCTCTATACCTTCAAGTCAATTCCAAATTATGACAACTTTATCATGGGGGTGGGGGTGGTTTCCTGACAAGTTTTGTTCATAAGAGGTTAGTCACTGCCTTCCTATAATGCTGAAGTTGTATGACATGCCCAAGGTCACCCAGCTGGTTTCCAGGAATGAGTAGGGATCTGAATGCTAGGCTCCCAGAGTCCTAGTCTGACATTCATATCACAACACCATTCTGATTTTCAGTGCTCTATCTCTATGTGTGGTGTTTGCCTTCAAGTCATTTTTAACTTATGGTGACCCTAAGGTGACCCTAATCAGTGACTTTTCTAGGACTGAGAGTGTGTGACACACCAAAGGTCACCCGGTAGATTTCCATGGCCAAGCAGGGAATCAAATCCTGGTCTCCAGGGTCGTAGTCCAATGCTCACACCACTACATTATGCTGGCTGTCATGTCTTTACAGACTGGTTGCCTTTGACAAAATCTCAATGAACTCCTCTGGCCAATTTTAAAATATTTACATCAGAATATCTGAAATGTACATTTTAGATGTACATTTGTACACGTTGGCCCTTTCTCTTATTAGAAATATCATGAGATGCAGCAGGCTCAGTGTTTTGATGACAGGTCACCCCTTCCAGGGCCCTTTCACACTACGCAATCTGAGTGCAACATTCTATTTTAACTGCCATGGTAACATCCCATGGAATCCTGGGATTTATAGTTTGGTGAAGCACTCAAGCTCTCTGGTTGAGAATTCTAAATACCTAAACTGCAAATCCCAGGATCAAAGCTCTCTGTCTCTATCTTCTTAGGATGATGATTATTGTCATCTTTGTGCAGTTTAGTTACCCAACTATGGAAATTAAGAACCACTTGCATTAGGACTCAGAGAAGGGTTGGAGGGCAATCTTTCCTCCTTATGTATTTAGGAGGAAGGATGAATCACTATATGGGAATGGATGTGAGGCAAGGAATGACATCACTTGATGGGAAAGCAATTCCTCTCAGATACATCTTAAGTGGTATCTATTTTAACTTTTATAAGTGACCTTGAGTTCTGGTGCTGAGGAAAAAGATGGAGTATAAATAATTCAGACTTCTATGTTGTTTGCCCTTTCCAGTCCACCCATCACCTCTATCTTCAGCAGTATTAGTTGTTTTCTACCAAGGCAGAGAGGCCAGACATTGAATTATGGGTTAAGTGTGACATCCACAGCTTTATTACATGAAATTCAAATCACATCCTAAGAATTTTGGCAACTAATACCAGAAAAAAGAAGGGAGGGAAGTGCAGAGCTCTGTAGATTCGTGGCCAATATGTGCTCAAGAAGGGTAGGAGAGAACTGAGGTGAATAAACATCTGGCCAAAATGGTTAAATCTGTGGGGTGAACTGAACAGTCTGCTAAAGGTGAACTAACCTACAGATGATCAAACATGCAGGTTAATTCCCTCCTACACACACACACCAGTCATCCCGATGCCCCAAGGCTTCCCTCCTCCCAATTTAAATAGTATCCTGTGCTCCTGCCCACCTTTTCTATATCTGCCAGTTATGATGTACCAGCTATGCACACAAGAGATCCTAACAACATGAAGAAAATGCACATCTATTTGGTCCTAGTCTGGAGAAAACCTACATAAAGTGAATGAAAACGCCAGAGAAGGCAACAAACAAACAAACAAACAAACCACCACCAACAAAAACAACACTATTTTGCAATAACATGGAAAAATTCCTTCCTGGCCCATGAAGGCAAATAGCTTAAGCCTAATTGCATGAGAGGCAAGATGATGCAACAGGTGGGAGGGTGGGATGCTCAATGCTCTGGTGGTCTGCCTGAAAATAGCTGGCCAAAAAGTCAGCACGACTATGCACAGGCTTGCTGAAGTGCTGGGAAACCTCATGAGGCTTGGGGTCTCATCAGATTCTGTGTGAGATCTGAGCATAGATCTCACAGCAAAGTCTCACATTCACCTTATTTTTGCTATGATTGGGAGACTTCAGCCCAGGCCTGATCCAAGGGCCTCTGCCAGCCTGAGAGGAGGAGTGCTGGCCAGGGGCTTAGCACAACCTGCCCCCCTCCATGAGGACATGGCTCATCTGCAGTCCCCTCAAACCTGTTGTTACTGCTAATAAATGACAGATTAACTAATTGAAAATGAGGTATCATATCTAATTTAATATAGAAAATCATTGCAAAGTATCCTGTGTTGCTGAGACCACATGAAATGGAAGAGATGTGCCCCCCATTGCATCTTGTAGAACATAAAGCTCAGCCGGGATAGACAGGGTGGTAACAATTTGTTTTACAAGAATTACATCTCCCTGGCCATGACATCTCCAAGGTCAGGTGCAGACAGACAATTTTGAGAGTGTACATTGCAGCTAATGTTGCAGACTCAAGGTAAGATTGAGTTATGTACCATGTAACTCTTTGCCCAACACTCACTCAACACATGCTAGTGTCTGCCACCCAGAACCCAAACTTTGGAAATTTTCACCTAGTCAAGGCTACTTTGGCCATTTCCACACTACACTGTTATAGTGCTATTGTTCCACTTTCAACATCCTGTGGAATTCTGGGGTTTGTAGTTTACTGAGTCCAAAGAGCTCTCTGGCTGAGAATTCTAAATGTCCCTCCCTAAACTGCAAACCCCATGATAGCCATGTTTAAATATTTGAAGGGATGCCATGTAGAGGAGGGAGAGGGCTTGTTTTCTGCTGCTCCAGAGACCAGGACAAGGAGCAATGGATTCAAGCTGCAGGAAAGGAGATTCCACCTGAATCTCAGGAAGAACTTCCTGACAGTCAGGGCTGTCTGGCAGTGGAATAGGCTGCCTCGGAGTGTAGTGGAGTCTCCTTCTTTGGAGGTTTTTAAGCAGAGGCTCGATGGCCATCTGTCGGGAGTGCTTTGAGGGTGTTCCTGCATGGCAGGGGGTTGGACTGGATGGCCTGTGTGGTCTCTTCCAACTCTAGATTTCTATGATTCTATGAAACATAGGTAATAGTCTATCATCCTATTCAGTAATAAGTTGAAGGACACTTCACTGCCATTATTGCAGCTGAGCTTTCTTTGGATGATGATGGATGTCCTTGATGTAGGACTATCTTCCCTCATGTTGGCCTGGCCATACTTTAAGATTTGCATCTTGAGCACTACTTTCATGCCTGCCTGTAAGAACACCTAGCTTGGCTATTATAGCAGAGGGCATTTTTTTTAGTAGCCCAACTTTTGCAGAGTGCCATGGTCTCCCAAGGTGGTATATTAGGCACTATCTCTTTGGACCTTTACAAAAACTTTAAGAAACCCTTTCCCCTGTATTTCTCTAGTATTTTACTGAGGTGTTGAATGCATTATATGTCTCTATTTGTAATGATTTATCAGATTTTAACATTTTTACTGGCCTTGTTGTTGCTCCTGGTTTTGAGTAATTAGTGATTCATTAAGGTTAGCATAATGGCTTTTAGGCCCTGAATTCCCAAAGTTACCAGATCTTGCCTGATCTTGGAAGCTAAGCAGGGTTAGTATTTGGATGGGAGGTCACCAGTGAATACCAGCTGCTGTAGGCTATATTTCAAAGAAAGGAATTGGCAAAATAACCCCCAAGTATTCCTTGCCTAAGAAAACCCTATGAAATTCATGGGATCGACGTAAATCAACAGGCAACTTGAACATACACACACATACACACACACACACACTGGTTTTATGGATTTGGAAATTATTTTTCTTCATTTTATATTTATATGTTAGAAGCTTGCTCAGAGAGGTTTTTAGCCCTAAAAGGCAGCCTATATATAGTTCAAAGAAATCAAGCTGCTCACCTTTGAGTAGCAGACACCAGTAGCAAAAAGTGGGAGCCCTTTCTCCCCAAAATGGCCTATTTGTGAGTTTCCCAAGGGCAGCTGGTTGACAGCTGCTAAAAAGATTCTGCTATGGATGGAATTTCCAAGGCCTTTTGTTTGGCAATGCTGTTAGACAAATAAAAACTAGGAACCAAATTCTCTATGGTTTTTTTTCCAGATCATTTTCTCATAACTACAGATGGTGAGCACACCTTTAAAGCAGATGAGAGCAAAACAAACGGAGGCATTTGTCACAGGTGAGAAATAAAATATAATTGACAACAGGCAATATATCATAAAGGGAATTGGGAGAAGAGGATACTAATGAGTTATCTGAGTTCTCTATGGAGCCACTTTGTTTTTGTTCCATGATCAAAATGAAACACTGTAAAAATGAGCCTTTTAAAAAGAATTTTCTAAGATTCTGTGTCTGTCTAAAATCCCTCCTGTGCATGTGTAAGTGACTATTTTGAATGAAAAAAAAATTACTTTCAGAATCTCTACAATGGAATCCTACAGCAATATTTTCCATTCTGTTTGTTCCCTTTTTATACTGGAACAGGAACAGGAACACAAACATCGTAATACATGTCCTTCCTATTTTAAAACAGATGAAGACAATGAAAACACTGTGTTTTCTTTATTTAGTCACAGCCCTTTAGGAATAAAATATTAGAGGCGAAGTCAAAATAAATATTAAGTGGTGTACAAGACCCATGAATAGATGCATATTGAATGAAATATTCTGCACTTAATCTGATCTTTTATTCAGTCCTGGAATGTGTGCAAAGATTAGTTTTGAAAATCCTTCAGCAACAACAACTATAACCACTGTAATTAATCAACCTTACTTAAATTTAGCTTATATCCTTTTGTAGATATACTAATTGGTTCTAAAATAATGCAACTAGCCTTCCTGAAAAGCTCATCTTCCCCTGTGTCCTTAGTCTTCTTTGTTTAAAATAATGGTCAACAGATCTCACAATGGATTTATGCAGTACAGGTGATAGTGACAAAGATTTTGCTGCAGTCTTACCACTACTGTCATGGCCGTTGGTTCCAAGAAGGCAGGAATGTTTGGAGGTGATGTGAAGAGCTAACTGGAATCCACATGTTATACATGATGTTAGCTTCAGATCACTCAGGTTATTTAACATGCCCATCCAGCTTCTCCAGACAATCCAAAAAGTTGGGGCAAAACAAAGAGGTGTTATAGAATCACAGAAACAGACAACAGTGTGAAGTGCTTCCCTCTAGGTATATATTTGATAGCTCTACCTCAGAAGGGCAACTTGGGTGGACAGATGAGGGGAACATTTTTGCACTACCCTGGATCTCAGTAGGCTTCACCCAGACATTTTTCAAAAGCAAGACAGCTTCCCATGTGAAAACCATGTTTTATCTCAGTATAAAAGCAGATGGCTATTCAAAGCCTCTGGTGGGCACTATTGAACATTTAAACACTATGGGGCAGGTAAAAAGGTGTAACTGGATTATTAACATGTTGTATCAAGTGGAAGAATGCCTAAGACTGGTATCTGATATGTCTGCGCTGGAGTAGAGACAGATTATTTAAATCGTTTTCCTTTGGGCAGGGCTACTCTTTCATTTATGACTTACAGAAAGTATGTAATACACAATCACCTATATTCACCAGCAGGCCGAACTTCTACTCGTGTTCAAACGAACCATACTCTTTAGTTAGATTACCTGCTTATATGCTTTTCTATGGGTCCCTGGATAATCTTAGCAGAAACAAGTACAATTTTATTTATTTATTTATTTATTTATGCAAGATGCACCATCAGACTATTTCATGCTGTTTGTCCAAGTTGTCTGTGTGAAGAGAGAAAACTTGGGTCATCAAAAAAGAAAAAAAAAACAACTTAGAAATTGTAGAAACATAGAGTTGGATGGGACTGTGAGGGCTGTTATACACGGATACATAACTGAAGCATTCCTGAGAAATGGTTATTTAAACAAAGTTTGGATGGCCATCTTTTGAGAGTGTTGTATTACATACTCCTAAGTGGCAAGGGGTTGTTCTAGATGGCCTTTGTAGTCTATTCCAGTTGTATGATTTTTTGAAATGTTCCAGATTATAGTATGCTAGAATTCCTGGGAATACATGGCATTTATCTCCCGTGCCAGATCTTGGACTTCCTGAGAGTTTTGGGGTGTCAGGCTCTTCTGAAGTCAATTTCCACAGCTGTGCCACAGGGTGCTTGGTGGACCTGCCATGATAGGGTGGCGAATGCACTCTGATTTTACCACTGTTCCTCCCACAGCTGTTCTAAGGTGAATGGGACCTTCGCCACTGGGAGACCTTAGCTCAGTACTGGCGGCACTTTTATGTGTTTTGGACCACCTCCATGACAAACAACAGTGAAATCCATAGTCAATTTGCTACTCTCACGGTGATAAGCCTACCAGCTGCCCCGGGATAGTGTTATAGATTTTCCACCATATCTCTTGTGCTAATATTATATTACATGCCAACATGGATTCACCAGACTTTCCTTAATGTTTTCTAACTGGAAATCATATTCTTTCTTGGTATACTTAATTAACATTTAACCCTCTATTCTTAAACACCATAGGCAGGGAAATTGATGCTCCCTCCCTCCCTCAAATTCTACTGTGTATAGCAAGGAAATCCTATTGTGTAATGGTTAGAAGACTTGTGAAACTTGGTTCAAATCCTCACTGAACCATAAAAGAAACTCATTGGCTGATCTTGGGTCAATTATTTCTATGTCCAGTGCTGGGTTTTTATATATTTATTGGGGGGAAGAAGAAGACAAAGCAATGAAGCAAGTTTATTTCCTTACAGTTTCTTGGGAGAAAGGAGGGATCTCAAGAAAAGCCTAAATAAAAACTAGCATAAATATCTCCACAGGAAAGTATTAATGCAGGTCCACACAACAGACTTGTGTCAAGCTATGCTACTAGGCTTATCTTTGGTTTCCTGTTTTCAGAGGCACTCAGTTGAGTACTGTAATTCTTGAAGCAGATCTGATGCACTGTGGTAGAAAATTGTCATCAAAGGTTCCCAAGTATGGAACCATTACAGTCACAGTGTTATAAAATCAGCACCTTAACA
This sequence comes from Ctenosaura bakeri, assembly GCA_948474755.1. Lineage (NCBI taxonomy): Eukaryota > Metazoa > Chordata > Lepidosauria > Squamata > Iguanidae > Ctenosaura > Ctenosaura bakeri. The sequence continues at coordinate 257,878 of CAOLHI010001617.1, forward strand.
TGTTGTAGCTACGGTTTTGGGCATAAACTTACTATGCAGTAGAAACCTCAGGCCTACTCTGAAGTTCCAATTAGCTCTGTCTAGACTTTCTTATCCAATATCTGCATGATTTGCTTGGGGCAACAGAAAGCAATGAATATTCAACTGCTGAGTCAAAAAAAAGTAGGCCTCTGAAATAAGTATCACCAAGTGTTTGGTTAAAGCAACTGTTTGGACATATCCGTTAGCTCTCCTGATTTCACAGGCTGAGTTCTGATTATCAGGAGTGGAATCTTGCCCTTCCCAGTAAACTCTGACAAAACAAACTACTGCAACCTCTCCTAGGTTGTGTGTTTTCCTCATTTATAACTTGTTCCATCTTGACTATATTCTGATATTGCTTGTCCTAGTGTTCATCTATGAAATGTTAGAGGATATAGAAGCCTAATATCCCTAACATCCCAAGATTTCTCCAGTCTAAGGAGAAATCTTGTAACTTGTAGTCAATGAAACATAAATCTTTCTCAATGGTAGATGCATTATTTATCTCAGTAATTAGTAGATAGTGAGAAACAAGAGTATTACAATGAGTTTTTTCTGCCAGCTGGGTGCTGTACAGAATTGATACAGACTAAAGGGATTTCAATGATCCTGAGAGAAAATCCCCCCCACCCCCGCATTCCCCAAAGCAAACTTCCTGCATCAACAACTCTGTTGTTTATTTTACAAAATGTTTACAGAATTTCTGTTCCATGACATTCCTGTTGGTTTCTCATGCAATCCCAAAGTCAATAAGACAGTTGTATACAAATGAAATAATGGCAAAGATGGCTACAACCAGAAGAACACACATAGACTGATCCTCTTTCCATTAAAACTGAGGCTGAATAGGCAAAGAAGGCTGACCAGGTATAATTTGGGTGTTACTGGTCTGTGGTTTATTTAATAAGGAACGAATAGTTGTTTGTTTGTGTTTCTTTGGCTGCAATTCAGAGCCGGCCCAAAGGAGTGCTTGAACAGGATGAGATAGCTCAGGCAGTTTCTTAGGGGAGGATGTGGCACTTGAGCGAATTAATGACACATGGAGAGTGCCTACAGCGGCACAGAGGTAGATTGAAATAAGTAGCAGAAAGGTTATAATAGAAACCCTGTTAGTTGCATTTGTGAACTTCTAGCACAGAATGGGCATCTTTTGTCTCAAATAAGGTCTGGTTCTTTATTTCAAGCAACAATTATATATTTTGTATAGCTAAATATCAGGCAGCAAAGCAAGATTTGATAGAGATGATAAGTGTCCAGGAAGAGACCTAGACGCTGATGGTGAAGAATGTTAATGAGACACATTTCTAGAAGAAAAAGTAAAAAGATCAATTTAAAGATCCTGAGATCTTCTATGAAGGCTCATTTGCACAAAGCAGTTTCATCTTATATTATGCCCAAATCATGGTGTACTGGGCATTGAACTGAGACTGGGGAAGCCTGGGTTCATCTCTCCCCTTGGTCATGAAGCTCCTTGGGTGACCTTGTGTAGCTCTCTGGTTCTCAGCCTAACCTACCTCACAGGGCTGTTGGGGAGATAAACAATGGAAAGGATGACTATGCACATTGCCTCAGACCAAAGGCAGTGTATGCACTTAAATACAGTAAATAATCATAGCAAAGTTTAAAGTCATTTGTTATATAGATGACATGAATGGCAACATTCAAAGGATGTTACATATTTTTGCAACTGCATTTGCGCCCCCCCCATACAATGTGCGTATATATGGGGTGGATATGTGTTACCAAGAGCACCTTCACTCTTTATAATTATAGCACTATGATTCCAACAACATCTGTGTTTTATCTTGTGGAAACCTGGGGATGGTTTAGGGATGGTTATTTAGAATTCTTAGCAGAAAATTCTAGTGCCTCATAAAACTATAAATCCCAGGATTCCACAGGATGCAGCCATGGCAGTTACAGTGAAACCATAGTTCATAATCTAGCAGGCCTACCCAGAAATGTTTTAATGTATGCGATACTGCTTTAACACGTCCTAGTCTGATAACATTCTTTAAAAGGTGTTATATGTTTTTAATTGATGTTATGTGTCTAGTCTGTTGTTGTTTCCTGCCTTGATCCATAGAGAGAGGCAGGTAAGAAGCAAGTATTGTTGTTTTCTTGTTGCTGTTGTTATGTAGTATAAAAGGGCCACAACAGACCACTCTCTTTTTCCTCTTGGAATCTTGAAAAAAAAGAAAGAGGACCAAACAACAACAACAGCAGAGACAGTGGCCCTTTCCGCACGAGGCTGGTGAATTGGTTCATGCCGTTTCTTACCGGATTTTCTGGGCTTGAAACAAGGCGGACTTTCCCTCATTTCCTTCTGCACACTACTGCGTATGTTCCATTCTGATTCGGAGGAGTACGAGTTCATGAATCCACACTGCCTTAGCCATGGCCACTCCCGCTAATCCCCTCACCCCACCCCGTTGGCTGTGATTGGCCCTTTTTTTTTTTGCATGGTTTAGTACGTCATTGCATACATGCGTAAGTCCATACTACCCCCGGCCCCTCCCATGAGCCCTCACCTGACCACTAATTCTCATTGGCGCAAATGTATGTGTCTGCACCACTGTGAAAGTATGAATTGGATCAATCTAGAAAACTTGAAAACCGATTTCTTCCTGTTTTCAAATAGCACACTTTACCACCACATGGGGGCGCATTTAGTCGGAATTACGTGCGGAACGAAGGTAAATAAACCAAACCTAGTCCGTTCCAACGTGCAGAAGACCTCCGTAGCAAGATGCATTACCCCCCCTTAATAACTGCATGCGGAAGGGGCCAGTGATAGCAAAGACTTGCCACATACATGAAGACTTACCGTATGGATCATTTTCTGACCCCTGTGCTATCCAATGGTCTTCTGGGATGGAGAGTCCCAATACAGATGGCCCAAGAAGGAGAAGGTTGTTCCTAGATTATATTTAATTCCAAAATATTTCTGTTTCCTATTAACCCCTTCTGAGGCTGCTTGCATTTGCCTAAACTGCTGTTTCTGGAAATGCTACTAATTCAGAAATTCTGCTACTGGCTAGAGTTGTTTTTTTGGTCAGGCTTGATCAAACTGCTATCCTCCCAGGCATCAGTGTGAAGTGAAGCCCTCCTCTATCTTGGCCTAAACATGAAAATCAAAATGAGCTAGAAAGATCCACATTCTCATAGTAAAACTCAAAAGTTCTTCCAAATGGCGTGATCACTAGAGTCTTTTTTTTATTATCTGAAATGGTCCCCCCCACCTTTCAGTTTCAGGTAACAGTATTTAACAGTTCATTTCATAATGGATGGGTACTATAGGTTTTGTTCATGTGCTAATAAGAACCAGTTCTTTTCAAACATCCTGAGTTTTATGCATTTCTAAATCCATTAATGAATATGTGTATTTTTTTTTTAAAAAAAGATTTTCTAATATAATTTTATTGGAGTTATGATGATATAAAAGCCTTTTTAAAATTTCAAATGTGAATTATATTTTTTCCCCAAAATACTCCTTTGACATTTGGCCTATGAAAGTCATTGTGTGAAAGTTACTGCTGCTTAGTTATTTTTGAGAAAAAGAAATTAAAAGAACAGTGCAGATGGAAAAGAGGCTGCTTCAGAGCTCCAGGGCTCAGAATGTTGGTGCCCCTGGAGACAACACAAACAGATATTTTGTGGCCTGAAAATGGCGCACTATCTACAAATAAATTTTATGTGATCACATGCATGCACATTTGAAATGGTCGTGCCTATCTGTTTTGTAAATAAGTGTCAATAAGGTCGTGCATGACAGACAGCAGTTTTTGCAACCTTGTCACAAAGCTATATTTTTAGATTTTTACATCTAAATTGGTGGATAACCAAAAACAATTTCATTGGCCGTTCTTGTTATGTACAATGAATTACACAATAATTTATGGTGCAACAGAACAGGATAAGTGACATATGTAATAATTTCCATGTCTACTCAGAAGTAAATTCCAGTGTGTGGAGAGGTCATTCTTCACTGACTTTCTTCTCAAAGGAATAAGTAATTTTAGCCATTTTCCTCTTCCTGCAAAAAAGTCTTCAAAAACTCTAGTTCAGAAACTGTAGTTTGCAATTCTGGACTTATTCTGTGTAGAACAATTGCATTTTTCTGCAGGGAAATAGGCTGCATATTCGGCACAGAACAAAAACATTTTCTGTGCAAAACAACCTACATGTACAGAGTAAATCTGAAATTGCAAAGATTATCTTTTGTCCAGGATTTTCTTCTCTAGGATTTCTTAATACTGTTTATTAGTTAGTTAACAGTTTATTGATTAGTCAATACATAAAATGTCCTGGAATAAGATAAATTAGACAAAATAGAATGGTATATATTGTATTAATTAAATTAATAGTAATAAGTTATTGTCTTATAATAGACTAACAGGTAATGAAATACAAAATCAGCATATATTTAGATAAGTTCATCACCTTTACATGCAACCCCAATATGCTCAATAAAACAACTTCTCGGTTGAATAGCCCCTACCTATGAATTTAGCAGTTCTAGTTGCAACATATGTATTTGTACCTTGGAGGAAGTGGGCTAACCATTTATTATGGTCCCAGTGTGTAATTCTATCGAGTATTGTCTGTAGGTACTGGGCCCTTACTGTGTCATATAGTTTGCAACTGAATAGGACATGCTCAATATCTTCTATTTCAGATGCCCCACGGACACATGTTCTCTCAATATATGGCACTTGATGGAATCGTCCATATCTGACCATGGAATCTACCTGCTCAAATCTTGCTTTGGTTAAAGCTGTTCTATGACATTGGGTCAGGCCCATTGTCAGATGTTTTTCTATTTGAAAGGACTTTTTATTTTGGGCCAACCATTTCATGGACCTAATATTCGCGAGTGTCTCAATATCAGTTTGGGCATTTACATCCATAACTCTTTGTTTAAATATTCCTATGGCCTGATGTCTAACTGAAAATAGATATTGTATTGAAAACCCAAGATGTGCAATAATTTGATAAAACTGACTAACCCATGAAGTGTGTTGAAAACTGCCCATTTGTTTTTCCAGGCACATTTTTGGAAATCTGTCAGAATCCAATGAAGGCATCTTCCACCAGTAATTAAAGGCTTTGATTATAGTTAGACTGTAAATTGAATGGATGCCTGTTTCAGCTCTTACTGCTGCTACAGGAGTATTCCTGTCGGTCCCCAAAACAGTCCTTAAGAAACGTGCTTGATTTTGTTCAAGTGGGAGGGCCTTTGATAGACCCCACAATTCAGCACCATATGTTAGAACAGGTGTAATTTTTGCCTTATATACCTGCAGAATGGGGAGCAAAGAAGTTGGATGATTATAACTGAGCAATTTAATTAACATTTTGGAACCATTGTAGCCTTTGTGGAACTTTGTTTGAAATGATTAGTCCAAGGCCCTGTATCTGTAAAAACAACTCCTAAGTATGAAAAGCAATTGGTTTGATTTATAGGTTCCCCGTCCAAGTACCAGTTATATTTGACCCGTCTTTTCCCAAATACCACCACTTTGGATTTGGACTTATTATGTTCAAACAGTTGACAGCACAATATGCACTGAATTTCCTCAGCAATCTTCTCAGGCCTACCTGGGAATGAGCCATTAGAACCATGTCATCTGCATATAGAAGGATGTTAATATGCCTGTTTAGAATCTTTGACATGTGTATCACTGGAATGCCAAAATATATCATTTAATAGGTACTTCTCAGGTAGAATAAAGAAATTCAGGGATATCATTAACATAGAGATTGAACAACATTGGGGCCAGAACACACCCTTGTCTAACACCTTTAGTGGTGGGTATATTCCGAATTAGGGAGCCATTGCATCCAGTACGGACCTTCAAAGATGTATTTGTATAAAGGGCCTCCAACAGATATAGGAGTCTTGGTTCCATGTTTAACTTAGCCAGCTTCCTCCATAAGATGTCTCTATTTATGGAGTCAAATGCTGCACTCAGGTCTATAAAGGCTGTAAATAGATGATTACCATCGGTTGTATATTTGGTAATAAGATGATGTAGAATGAAACAATTATCTATTGTAGAGTATCCAGATCTAAACCCGGCCTGTTTTCCACTAGTATGTTCTTCTCAGTTACCCAGTCCTCAATTTTACTTAGGAGATGTTTTGCATACATCTTAGCTGTTATATCAATAAGGCTTATGGGTCTATAGTTTCTGGGATCTTCCTTATCTCCTTTTTTATATATGGGAAAGTTCCCATCCTGTTGGAATATGGCCAGTATTGTCTATGTATGTAAACATTTCTGCCAACAGTGGTGCCCACCAGTCAATATGTGCTCTGAAAAGTTCCAGAGGTAGGAAATCTTCACCAGGTGCTTTATTAGGTTTTAATGACTGGATGATATGTTTAATTTCTGTCACTGACACTGGTGGCCAAGGGGAAGAACTAACAGTGAATATTTGCACACTGGTTCTCTTTCCTGTGGAATCCTGGTTGGGGTTAGCAAACAAAGTAGTATAAAAGTCCTCCCAAACTGAAGCTGGAATGGGAATGTCAAATGGTAGCTTACGCTCCTTCAGCATGCCAGATACAATATTCCATAAAAGTAGCTGAGTTTGACCCTTTTGCTGATTTTTCTAGCTCAGACCAGACTGTGGCTGTATACTGAGCCTTCTTAGAGGCTATTAGCTTTTTATAATTGCCTCTTAGCTTTAGCATCTTTGTGTGATTGTCTGGTGTAGGTTTCTTTTGAATCAGATGCATGGCTGCTTTTAGTGTCTTTTTTGAGCGAGAACAATCCAGGTCAAACCAGTTAGATTGTACAGGTTGGAAATTTCTGACTGGCAGTTTGTTTATTAGATATTCCTTTAACATAGAACACAAATTGGCATACCCCCCAAAAAAAGTTCCTTTGGGTCTTGGGTGACAATCATTTTTACACAGGACTGGGCTCTCTCAGAGTTCAAAAGACTAGAAATTGCCTTGATATCCACCTTGTCCCACTTAAGCCTCTTATTCTGCCTAACTTCAAGGTTAGCGAGTAGCCTCTCATCTTGTGGTATAAATGGTCTCAGGTCAGAGCTGCCATAACAATTGACTGCAACTGGTTTATGGTCGCTGTCCTCCCTTATGTAAACTTGAATCTCTGAGAATAAATTTGCGTTATTTGTGGAAACACATATATAATCCAGAACACTGCTTGCATTCCCGGCATGGAAGGTGAAAGGATATATAAAGTAACTATCTTTGCCTCCTAAAATATAAAGATTGCATGTGTATAATAGGGAGATGAGTTTGGGGCCAGCCCTATTCCTTTTGGTATCACTGGAATGCCAAAATATATCATTTAATAGGTACTTCTCAGGTATAATACCCTGGAGTACATAATCATGCAAGGAAGCTCCCACCCTACATTAAAATCTCCCAGTAGAATCACAGTCGCTTTAGGATGTTTTATCCTTATCTCTAGAATAATCTTTTCTAATTGCACCCAGATGTTGAGTGAGAAACAGGGGGAGGAATATGAAGGTAAGTATGTGTTTAATAGCACAACTTCAGATGATTTGTATTTGAATTGGATGGCTAGGAGATAAGGGATATCCTCTCTAAAGGCTGACTACTTTCCTTGCCAGCCCAGCTCTGCCCTAACAAATACACATTATCCCCCTGAGGCCCGCCCTTTGGCTTCAATTTACGTGCTGGAATAGACCAGGATCTATAGCCTCGTAAATAAGCTTCTTCACCAGTAGTTAGCCAAGTCTCTTGGAGTGCTATAATGTCAAACTTGAAAAGAAACTCCAATAGGTCTCCATCAGACATTCTGTTTTTCCAATTGGCTATGTTCCATGTCAAGATCGGATAATACCATCTTGTTCATTTTTGGGGATAACTGTCATTCTATTGGGATCTGTGGATGAATGGTGTGATTCTTCCAGTCAATTTGCAGTTAAGGTGGAATCCAAAATTCCTCTGTTATCTGAACAGGCATGTAGATCACAATTTAGCCTGTCTTTGCTGCACTTTTGCTGTTGTATGGAATCAGGAAAAGTTTGAGAATCTATCTCAACCCTGTGCATTGAACTTTCTGCCTCAAAGACTGCCTTTATCATAGTTTCCTCTGATTCTTGTGGCAGAACTTTGCCTATGGAGTTCGTAAGGATGTCAGTTGTTGGGTGGCTTAAACTGCAGTATTCCGTCTCGTACTCCTGAGTTGTTTTAGCATCTGACTCTAATTGTTGTTCTCAAGAATTCAGCCAGTCATAAACTTCCTGGCAGTCAGAACCTTCATCTTGTCTGAAATCAGCTTCCAACTTTTTATGTGTCAGAATTGCCAGATCTTGTATAGATTTTTCAGAGGGGGAAATAGAGGAATTTGGGTCTATCCCAAGAGACTCTGTGTTGATGTTCTGTGCATCTGAGGTCCACATGGCAGGAGGATCCAAGATGCCAGCATGTTTCCCCTCAGAATGAGTAGGTGGTAGAACCAGGTCAATTAATGGTTTAGCAACTTTGCAAGTTGCCATAAAGTTTCTCTCAGGTCATCCAGTCTTTTAAACATATCAGCTTGTTCTAGATCTGACAGGGCATTATAAGAGTTAATCAAGTTTCCCTCCAGGGTGTCATTCCCACATTCCTTTGCTACAGGAGATACAGGCTGGCTTTCTGAACTTTCATTACTCAGGTGCAGGACTGATGAAATGTCCTTAAAATTATCTGGAGTCACATTTTCACACTTGTTCTTTAAGATTTCCATGTTCTCTTGACCGGGTTGCTTTAAAAGTGGTCTAAGTTCCTCTGTACAAAATACATGTATGGGGAAAATTGAGAAAAAATGCAGAAAACACTTCATTTTAAACAACATTTTAGAGATTGTGGGTTGCTTAAATGTAAGTAAAATTCTTTCACAGCCTGTGAAAGTTGGCAACCATTCAGCGGTCTGCAGATCGACCCACTGCCTTTCGCAACGTAGTAGCTGACTTAAGGATAGAATTATTGCTTCTTTTGATTTCCATCGTCCTCTATTAACTCTGTTGTTTGATATTTGTAAAGTGATTTGATTGGGCTGAAAGTAATAATTGCAGTTTGAATGTCTTTTCTTCTTTAGTATGTAGTCACAAGATATTTGTTTGTCCCTCCTCTTCATATATGTAGTCAGCTGACTCTGGTCCTCATGTTTCCTATTCTTCGTTCCCCAGAGTAGTACACTTTGTACAGAAAATCTGAGCTCTAGCAGAAGAGTCTTTTTGCTGATTTTCGGTAAGTTTTATGAGGTTCTCCTTTTAAATATCTGCTTTAGTTTTAATTATAGACAGCTGCTCGAAAATAGAGATAACAGTTTGTGCAGTCAAAAGGCACTGTCTAGATAGAAAATCAGTTAACTTGTTGTTTTTTCAGTTTGTCAAGTTTGTTTTAGTTTTAGTTTTTGCACTCTTAGCTTGCAAAAGCTGTTTGGCTGCTAAGCAAACCACCTTTTCCACGAGAGAAGGAGAATCTAAGAGTTGTTGGCTTTCAATTTCTGCTTGCAAGTCCCACTCCAGTATATTATGTCTACCAGAAAGATAAGAGGGAGTTTGATTACTTTGGTTACTTACAGGAGATGTTTACTTGCTTGTTAGGTAGCTGTTGACTTTCAGCTGTTTCTTAGGCTTGGGTATAGCCTGTGTTGCAGAGTTAGTACGTTGTCTCTTCTTTCTTTTCCCCATAGTGTCCTTCCTGCTAATCTGTCTGCAATTCCTTGTCTTGCTGTCCTTTTCTTCCTTTTCAAGTAAGGTTGTAGCTCTCTTCCCCCGTAAAGAGTAAAGAGAGGCTCATAGGTGGCCTTGGAGGCATACAACAACAACAAAATTCAGTCTTCCTTGCATGTTCGCTCAAAACTCTAACATCTTCTGGGGAGCCATCCATTGAAGGAACAAATGTAAAACAAAATGGGTTGGTATCCAAAACAATAAACTATGCAAAAAGGCAACAAAAAGATACCAAAGGGATAAACTTTCAGAGGAGCTCTTTAAAGCAGCTGCTGCCTCATCGCCATCTTGGCCCCTCCCTCCACCTTCAACCTCTTAATATTGAAGAACACACATTTTAATAGATTTTTTAAAAATATTTTCAAATATTTTCCCCATACCTCCTAATGGGTCCAGTGGTCCTTTGTCCCAGGTAAAGCGATCGAGTATTGCAACCTGAGAATGCAATATTGTACATGTCTACATGGCTATAGTGCTACAGGCTACCCATTCCTGGTTTAAACAATAATAATGAATACTTTAACAAGAAAAAAAAAGGGAATAAGGCAATACTTTTTTTCCCTAAAGAAACCAGAATTTGCAAGCTTTTCTGCAATAGTCAAAGGAAATGTGAAAGGAACTATCACTGGGTTTCTCCTCATTGAAATGGTGCGCATGAGAAGACTAGACCTGAATGACACGATAACCATGGAGATCCTTAACTGTATCACATTGAGGAACAGATTGCATGATGTGGTGTCCACATGGGACAAAAGATGCAGGTGTGTGTGTGTGAGAGAGAGAGATACTGTTGTTGTGATCTAATCAGTGAAGCTCCTTTAATCTCAAGAGTTTTTGTAGCACTTCTGTAACCACTTGAATATTGCAATGTGCTCATTTTATTTATTGCCCTAGATAGCAGGTTTTTTTACAAGGAATAAATAATAATAATAATAATAATAATAATAATAATAATAATAATAATAATAATAATAATATGCTGTTATGAAAGTAAGCACTCTTGTTTCTAAATTACATGTCTGCAGTTGAATTCTCCCATAGAGAGAGCCTATCAATGTGAGCCATTTCGTATTTAAAACAGTGAAAATGAAGACAAGAGGACAGCTCTGAGTTTTCAATCCATTCAAGACTGAACCGTCTGCCAGGGACTTCTCTCCCTTCCTTCTGGAGCAGGAAAGCAACACTGCTTGCCAAGACGCTGATTTGGTGGGTGGAGATAGATTTAGCCTGTAAAAATGTACTTTGTTTGACTAAGAATCCATTTCCTGAACTCTGTTACGACACTCTCACAGATTGAAACTGGCACTTCCTCAAAGCAGAGACATTTACATGTAAGTATGAATGTTTTCAAATTATGCTCTGGGAAGGAAAAATGCAAATCATCTGTGGCTCTTTGAAATCAGCAGTCTTACTCTGTGACCATTTGTCCCCCTGTTCTATTTCGATCTAAAGTTCCTTGACAGAGCAATCCAATTCATGTTTACACAGAAGTAAGTCCATCTGTGTTCCGTCTGAGCTTACTCTCAAACACACAGAGAGAGGATCGCAGGCCAATAGGCTATTCTGAAATCAGATTTTAGCCATAAAAGAAGGCTGTGTGTGTGTGTGGGTGTGTTAGAGAGAGAGGAAAGAGGTGAGGTTAATTGAAGGTCTACTTCTGGTATGAACAAACTCAAGGAATTCCATTTATATTATCGCAAAAATTAAATTAGGACTGGTTCTTTGATTTAGAAGAGTGCTGGGAAAAAGTAAGAAGTGCTGCAATTGTATACTTGTGAATAAATCTCATTGAACTCAGAGAGGCTTACATCTATGCAAATATTTATACCTCTAAACTGCACAAAATTCCATAGTGGAGAGCTTGAAAAAAATACATGTCTGAACATCATCTCCCCAAACTATACTGGTTGGGAGGTACAGAAAACAAAACGAAACAATGTAAAAAAAAAATGCTCTCATGCATTGTACATATTTGGATCAGCAACAAATAACAATTACATTGCCACCCTTGTTATAACAGAATGCTGATGAAGAACTTATCTGCATTTCCATGGGAAACATATTTGATACACATTCCAGCTAAAACAGAGAAATGAAAGATACTGAGTTATATCTATAAAATTATTACACAGAATGCAACATATATTGCAGGAGTAAGCTCTATTGTATTCCATACACAAGACTGGTACCAAAGTGTGGATAGAACTAGAGATCTAATATTTCACTATTTGGAACTGGAAAAGCTTAATGTTTCTTTTTTTTTAGATGTTAATGACTCAGGAATGTAAAACATCTCAGATGTCAAGTGGTTCAAATTTCCCAATTTCCTCCACGAGGCAAAAGTGGCTGCATTGAGCCAAAGAATGTGTAAACTTTGGCAGTACTTGTGCTAAGAACTGTGCTGAATATTTCAGCCCTGTTTACAGTTACCATTTTTTTTACATTTTTTACATTACCACTTTTACATTAATTTTTTTTTTACATTACCACTTGGGTTCTACTGTTTGTTATCACTGTTTTTAACCTGAGTTTTTGCTGTACTGTTGATCTCACAGAGAAAGTCCAGTATTTTAAGAAAATTATTTAAGATTTGAATGTCTCCTGGATAGTTTTAAAGTAATAGTGCAAATGTGGACCCTCTTTGCTGTAGCCTCAACTCCATGTATTAAACTTCAAGGTGATATATGTATCCAAGGAAAATTCTATACACTTTGTGACACACTAAGCTTGCTGCAGCACCTTAGCTGAGAATAGCAACCACAGCAGGACCAGTAAAGCTGAGAATTGGGACCACAGAAACATGAGGTTTATCAGTGACAGGTCAGAAACGTGGCACTTTGTTTGGCTTTGTGGGATCCAATATCCATACTTAACAAGGAGAAAGAATTAGCTATGTGAACTTAGTCAAACTGTGCATTTAGCTATTCTAAACACCATTAGTGTCTATAAATGGTAAATGTCAATTATATTGTTGGTGATAAGTCAATTCTGGTAGCTTCTCTTTTCCACCAAACAAAGCAATCACCTCAGTTTTCCAATTATCCCTTGGCCCATTTGTATGAGTGCTGGCTGCCAGGTTGTCGATAAGCTTCTGCACACATTGGGAGGTTGCAGAATAGGATTTAATTTTGTGCTTTTTCACTGTAGTTTCATTGAGTGTTGTTTAATTTTTGTTGGAAATCTTGGCTATGGAAATACAGAAATTGAAAGGTGGGATCTTTCCAATTAATAATAAAAGCTGCTGTAATGTTCTGCTGCTTTCACTGAAATTCTAGCCAGTGTGCTGGCAAGAAGAATACTGTTTCAGGAAAATCTTACACAGCAATTGGAGGTGTTAGGCAAGCTGAGAAGCTGATGGCTGAGATGCTGGATGAGAAAAAGAGCCCAGGAGGAAGGAAAACTGAGGGAAAAACTCACTCGGGTACCTAAAGGTCTATACTGAACACATCTATTCTGTCCACAGAAAGCAAAGCAAAGGAGCAACAGCTCTGGATAAGCTGATAAGCAAAGTGAAAAAAAATGGCCAGGGAAGCAGATCTTAATGTATATCATCACGGCTGGAGACGGAGAAGAGCTGATGGGTGTTAGGGGCATGAATTTGATGAAGACAATTGGAAAGGAAACTGGGAAAGTCGCAGAGATAAATGGAGCTGAATACAGTTGGCAGGGAGTGGAAAGACAAGGGTTGAGGGCAGCACCAGAGGTAGGCTGAAGAAGTAGTTGTCACACAAAGTGATTTTTCTGTATTAACTTGAGTTAATCAACCAGTCAATTATTTGGTTAAAATAACTAGCTGTTTACTACAAACAATTTTTAATGGATATGGAAGTATAATTAAAATTCAGAATAAGTGGTTCTCTAAAACATCTTTTAATATATAGTGACAGTAATGTCTTTAGGAAGAGGACCCACCATTTTTTTTAATGGGAGCCATTTTTACAAGTTTCCAAAGAGGGGAAAGATCAAGTTAAACAGAATGCTAGCGTAATAAAATAATCCTGTACTCCCAGCCTCACCCATCATAAGGTCACCTTGAAGGTCCAGTGAAATTAGCTGCTGCAATGATTCCTGATAGTAATCACTTATATTGCTCTAATTTGAAACAGTACCTACATTTATGAAGGGGCTGTGCTTCAAACTGTGTGCTGACTGGGAACTGAGATAAAAAATGCACCTCTTTTTTCTCTAGTCAAGTTCTCAGTGCAAAGTCTGATAAAAAGGCTGATTCAGTGAATGCTTTCCCGTTATATCTACTTGCATAATACTGTTTGGCAGTTATATATACCTAAGCAGCTCTCATTGACCTAAGAGAACTACTGGTGCTGTGCTTTATTATGAAGTTTCCCTTCTTTGTTCTGTAATCCACCCATATTACACCCAAATAACATTATTTTTTATTATTTGATCCCCCTTGCCACCCAAAAAGTGGTTTAGAAGCAACCATGACTATGAGGAGCTTGTTCTCTGATCACAGCCACTACGTTGAATCTTTTCGTGTGTTCCTTGAGAATTCAACAGAGCATGAGTGCATGCTGGAATTCATTCAGAAGAAGCTGCCAGGCATAATATCCAGGTAAAAGCACCAGAAGGACCAATTTTTGATCCGCTCTGCACATATGACAGGTATCTGTGGGCAACAGAACTCATTTTGCGAGAACTGCTAGAGAATTGCAAGGCCCTCTTTCTCAACCCCTTCCCGTATTCCTTTCCTGGTACTTGTTTAGTGCAAATATGAACAATTACACAGTCAGGTGCCAGAAGGAAAAAAAAAAACCAACAACTTTTCTTTGAATGGATTTATCAAGCAACAAAGCTTCTTCACAAGGAAATATAGCTCAGATAGAATAAATGCCTGTTTGTTGTTGTTAATTGCTGTCAAGTCAACTTTGACTTATGATGATCCTGTGACTGAGACCTTCAAGTCATCCTATCATCAACAGCTCTGCTCAGGTCTTAAATACTCAGGGTCGTGGCTTCCTTGATTGAGTTTCTCCATCTGTAATGTGGTCTTCTTCTTTTCCTACTGCTGTCTACCTTACCAAGCATTATTGTCTTACTGAGTCATGAATTCTCACGATAAAGTACAAGAGTATCAGTTTAGTCATTTTGGCTTCTAGGGAGAATTCAGGCTTGATTCATTCTAGAACCTATTAGTTTGTGTTTTTAGCAGTCCACAATATCAAAAGAACACTTCTCCAGCGCCCCAGTTCAATGAGTTGAATCTCTTCCAATCAGCATTCTTCACTCTTCAGTTTTCACAATCATACATAGAAACTGGAAATACTATGGCGTAGACAGTCGTAGTTTTAGTATTCAATGTCTACTTGAATCTTGTCTAGTTCCTTCATAGCTGCCTTTCTAAGTCCTGGTCTGCTTCTGATTTCTTGCCTGCAGTCCCCATTCTGATTAATGACTGAGCCAAGGTATAGGAAAACTTTACTATCTCTATATTTTCATTATCTGCTTTAAAGTTATATAAATGTTACCCTGATTTCTGGGGTCCTGGGAGGGACACTTCAATGTGCTCACAATGCGGAATGGGAATTAGCAAGAGCACCGCTAGCAATACAAGAGGCAGGGCAACCTAGTGAGATCTTGAACCCAATGTCTACAGGGTCAGGCCGAGTTAAGGAGCAAACAGATGTAAATAATAATAATTTCTTTATTGATGTAAAATGCAGTCAAACACATGTATGTGAACACACTCACACAGGCCTATTGAAATAAAGGTAGGAGTTGGATAGAGGGTTTTGAGAGGAGGTTTTGCATGGGAAATACTACACCTGTCTTGGAGCCCGAGTAGTCTGAAGAAAAGTCCGTAGGAGTGAAGATTCTCAGCATGAGGAGCTGAGGGGAAGGCTCATCGAACGAAGTGACAGCAAGGCGGGGTGGAAGTCAGGAGCGATCCGAAGAAGTGTTCAAAATCAGGGGGTGCTATAGGGGAAAATGTGCCCTCAGGCTAGTCCATTCCTGGGGACAACAATGGGTTTCGGGCTATTACTGGCCTGCCTGGATCAGTTTTGAATATTTCAGCTATTTTCAGCCATGCCTGTGTGCATGCTTTGTCCCCAAAAACAAAAGGAGGAAAAAAGCAAAAATAGCCAGTCAAAGAAAAATTCTTTATAAATAAGTAGAGATAGCTACGCACAGCTATGGAAGCATGCCTAGCAGCAGAGAACACCATTACAGGCACATGCACTAAGCCAGTAACAGCCAGTCCAAGTTGTAATCTTCCAGTATGGAGGCTCTTTATTCTTTGTTACAACATATATACAATATTTACAAAGTCCAGATGGCAATCCAGCATATCTAGCTTGCTCTTTCCAGCAGAGCCCCCCAGCAAATGCACTTCAGATAATGTGTACAGTGTTGGCTGGGATTATGCTACCTTTATACAGACACCTAGCCAATCCTGGCCAACCCTTGTGTTGTCTGCACCTGGTGCTCATCAGCCTGACTCAGCACAAACTCAGGTTGAGTCACATTCCTTTCCACAGGTGCACTCAACAGTTAAAGCAATTAAAGCAACATGGCATTTACATTTCCTTCAGAAAGTATTTTCTAGAGGTTTGGTCCAACCATCTCTGACATGCTTGTCCGGGGGCCTCACAAGCACGTGGAGAGGAAGGGGTGAAGAAGGCCAAATTATTGATATCAAATGATATCTGATATCCCACAAGTCTGGGCTAGAAACTACAGTAACATAAATCATCTGGGGTCATTATTTTTATTTTCTTAATGATCAACTGTTAACCTGCCTTTTCACTTTCTTCCTTGACTTTCTTCTGTAATCATTCCAAGTCTTTGCTATTTTCTTTTAGTAGTATTGTGTTATCTGCATATCTTATATTACTGATGTTCCTTCATCCAGTTTTCACACCTCCTCCAAGTTTAAGCCTGCTTTATGTATGATACGTTCAGAATACAAGTTAAACAGATAAGGTAATAAAATGCAGTCTTGTCTAATTCCCCCCCCCACTTGTCAATTGGAAACCATTCAGTTTCTGCATTTTCTGCCTTTTGTTCTGAGTTCAGGTTGTATACCAGGACAATCAAATGCTGTGGCTCACCCATTTCTTTAAGAGTGATCCAAAGTTTTTAATGATCTACACAATCAAAGGGTTTGCTATAAACTATAAAGTAGAAGCTGATTTTCTTCTGAAATTAGTTGGTGTGCTCCATTATTCAATGTATAGTAGCAATATGATTCCTAATACCTCTTCCTTTCCTGAACCCAGGTTGGACATCTTGCATTTCTCAGTCCAAGTCTTAGTAAAAGCCTTTGTTGTAGAATTTTGAGCATGACTTTGCTTGTATAGAAGATTAATGCAATGATCCTGTGGTTATTGCAGTGCCTGGTATCCCCTTTCTTGAAGATCTAAATACATATTGAGCATTTCTGATCTGTGAGCCATTCTTTTGACCTCCATATTTGTTGACAGAATTTAGTTAGAACTAGAGTAGATTCTGTCTCTGTAGTTTGAAGCAGCTCTACTTGTATGCTGCTTATTCTTGGTGATTTATTTCTTCCATGTACCATGTTGTAGGTTCATCTTCAAATGGTTCTTCCTTGAAATAGTCTACTGTCCTTTGATCTCTTTTATATAGTTTTTCAGTGTATTGTTTCCATCATCTTTTTTATTTCTACTTGGTCATGTAATGTGCTCCCCTGCTGGTCATATAGTATCCCCCCTACTCTTGGTTTAAAATTCCCTTTGATTTCTTATGTTGTGGAAGAAATCTCTTGTTCTTTCTTTTTTGCTGTCATGTTCTATTTCTCTGCATTGTTCATAACAGAAGTACTTGTTCCTTCATGCAAGTTGCTGAATAGTTGCATTCAAGGTTCTGACTTTACTTCTGTCCTCTTTTACTTTTGCCTCTTGTCTGTTCTTAACTGCTAGCACAGTTTCATCTATCATCCTCTGAAGCTTCTCTTTCTTTTTGTTTTTTGGCTGCCAATAGTGTGTTTTTGCATTCCTCCCTGACAATGTCCTTGGCTTCAGTCCAGAGTTCTTCTGTCTCTTAGTCAATTAGGCTTAATAGGGAAAATCTACTTTTACATTATTTTTAATTCTCCAGGGATGTTCTTCAGGTTGCTTTTTGGTATGGTGGCTGGTATAGTGTTCTTCTTTAGCTTTACTCTAATTTGTGATATTAGAAATTCATGGCCTGTGCCACAGACTGTTCCTGGTCCGGTTTTTGCAGAGAGAATTGAGTTTTTCTGCTTCCAATTAAGTGGTCTATTTGATTTGTATATTGGCATCAGGTGATACACATGTACACAGTCACCTATTTGGCTGCTTAAAACGTGTTTGCAATGAACAACTTTTTGGCATTCAAAATTCAGTCAGCTGGTCTCCTTCTTCATTTCTTGATCTTAGGCCAAATTTTCCTAAAGTCTTTGATTCTGCTCTGTTTCTTTCTTTTGCATTCCAAACATCTGTGATTAAGAGCAAATCCTGTTTTGGTCTGTGATCCATTTCCCCTTAGACATCAGCATCAGATCTCTCAGTTTCTTCTTCTTCTACCTCTGCAGTTGGAGCATAAACTTGGATTATGGTTATGTTGATAGGTTTTCCTTGAAATCTTATTGATATTATCTGGTCAAACTTTTTATTATATCCTTTGACTGCTTTTGCTATACCTCTTCCTACTCTCAGTGCCACACAATTTCTTCTAAGATGTTCATTTCCTGAGTAAACGCTATGTAATTATTGACTCAAAATGTCCCATTTCTGTCCACTTTAGCTCACTTGACCCAAGTATTTCGATGTTTATGTATTCTGTTTCTTATTTTATTATGTTTAGCCTCCCTGATTCATGCTTTTCATATTCCTCGTTCCTATAATATGCATTGTCCAGATTCAGGCTTTCTTTTCAACTCTGAGAATGTCAACAGCTGAATGCCCTTTTTGTTTAAGTCCAGCTGTGTCATTAGATACAACACTACTTGTAGTTGCCTTTTGCTACATTAAGTGCCTCCTGACCTGGGAGTGTCATCTTCTGGTACTATATCTGTTTCATTTTGGATTGTCTTATCATAGAGTTTTTATGGTGAAAGACTTTCAAAAGGGGTTTACTGTGCTTCCTTCTGTACAGTACTTACAAGTGTTACCTGTGGTGCCACTGCCATTGAGAGATCTTCCACCAGTTTCCCTCTCCCCATACTACTGCTGCTACCTAGCAGCTGTTTGGCATATTTAGTTTGACTTGTCAGCAAAAGCCTGTCTGAAATGGAAGACCTTACTAGCAATGTTGCTACCATTGGCATAGCCTCTTGCCTCGCAGGAGCATGCAGTCTCACCATTGTGGAAAGGTTGTGCCATGGTGAGGCTTGGTGCATATTCCCATGCAAATAATCAGGATCAAGAAATCAAGTGATTCATCATTGCTTTGATTGTATAAGAAATAATATTACAATGCTATAGTTATTAAATCCATTTGTTTTCTCTTCTGTACAAAATTTAATTAGTTTCCTTGTTTGTTTGTTTTTTTTTCCTCCCTCTGTTGGTGTTTCTTTCCTCACACCAAAATTAATGTGTCAACATGGGAAAACTGAAGAAACCTATTGGTAGCATGTTGACTTATGTACTGAATATCCTTGACAAAGCTGTTTGTCAGGACCAATGGTGAGAATCATAAAGCTGTCTAGTTGTTGGACATCAACCTCCAGCTTTCATTATCATTGGCTACCTGTCCTAGGACTTGCAATTCAGCAATAACTGGAGGGCTGCATGCTTCTCACCCCTGCTTTATAGTTCCGTATAAGACTGAATGGCAACCAGTCACATATATGAGCGGAAGAGTTCAGTTCGGAATACCAGTAGGATGTGTCCTTTTGTTACTTCCATTATGGCACTGTAGGTGAGGACTCCCAGATATCTCTTTGATATCAAGCAATTCGGCCTTAGCTGGACCTGCTTTCTCTCACCCCACTCCACGTGTTTGCAAGGTTCTCCGGACAAGCATGGACAGACTGCAGCTGCTAATGGTTTTCACATTCCAGACTCTATTGAGGCCAGCAACTCAAGCCTCGCTCATAGCTTCAGGGAACTTCCATCTGCAAACTTCACAATAGCTGCGCGGCTCTCAGCCAAGCCAGTCCGGTAAACAAGACATTTACATACTGACCAAACTATTGTCATCGAGAGTTAAGCTCATCATGCTAAATTTGACCTTTCCAAATCCTTTGTCCAGCACCAAAACTCTTTTTGTTCTCACCTGGCTTGCCATAGCTGGTAGGCACAAACTCCCCTATAAAAACCCCTCATTTTCAAACGGTCTTCAGACTACTTTGGACTGCCATCTCGCCTTGCTGCTGGTCATCTAAGGAAACTCCCCTCAGCTGGCCACGCTGAGCTTTCTTCTTCCAAACCCCATCTATTTCTCCAGGACAATGAGACCAGGTGTCGTATTGCCTATCCCTAAGCTCTCCAATTCTGCTTTCCAGTTAGTTAGTGTGTGTGTTGTTTTATCTTCTGTTTATTTTTCAATAAAACTGTTATTTTTGGTTACTTTAAACTTGCGTGCCTGTTCCCTGACCTGAAGCTGTAGACATTGGGTTCAAAGATCCTTGCAAAGTTACCTTGCCTCTCGTTAGCCAAGAGAGTGCTCCAGCTAATTTTCCCCCAATTGGTATTTTATTTGGCAGTCTGGGCACCCCTTCCAGGACCCCCAAATACACAGGGTAACACTTGGACTTCTTCCCGTCTTGCTAACAAAACCTATTGAGACTCAAGCTTGCTTCTATCTGTATAGCTATTCATCTTCACCGGTCTATCTGTGTTTATTTTGGCAGTAAACTAAAGAAAGGCAGACCATTGGTCCTGGCAAGTATAAGTAGAAAGACAGGTTGTACTTTTTGATTACCAGCAAACTGTTCTAACGGATGTAATGTCTTTTTCTCTTAGTATAGGTGATGGAAAATCCACAATAAATGTTTTAAGTGTTGGAGGTGGTTCAGGTGAGCAAAAATATATGAAACCGTGTGTTTAATGATTTGAATTATATTTCATTAGTATGTATGTGTTGGAAATTACAGCAGCATTCTCTCTTCCCCACCTCTTTGTCTGGGATAGGATTCTCAACTGTTCTCCTTTAAGTGCACTTATTCTATACTCTGACTCTGGCTAACAATACACATACTGCTGCTTAACTGTCAACTGATCTTAACTGCTATTAACTTCTCAAATATGATAAGCATATCTCTAATCTAATGAATTACTTTGTGAGTTTTAATGAAGATGAATGTGTTTTTTATTATACATTATTTTTAGTAAATATAAAAGTATTTTGAAATCTGCTATATACCTAGTCTTTCAAGTCAGCCATCATATATTAAGAAGCCACATTCAAACTGGGAAATGTTTTCTCTGTAACTCTGCTAATACTGCATTCCCATAGAACTAATTGCCTGGGTAACACACATCCCAGCAGTTTTTTTCTGGGTTATGGGCCCAGTACACTTCTGCTGCGCAGGCTCTTGGGCTTGTAGCCAAATTTATTAGAGACACGATTAAAATATTCTTTGATTTTCTGAAAAGCTTGGCTTTCCTCTCTGAAAAGGTAAGTGTATGTATATTTGCTGAAATCATAAAAAATGGTCATAAAGTAAGAGTTTCCACCTGCAGACTTTTGGCTGAATGGGCCACAAAGATCAACATATAAAAAGTCCAGCGGCTTGGTGGATAGTCTCTCAGTACCTGATGGATGTGGAGCTCTAACTGCCTTTGCCATTAAGCATTCTATACATTTTTCATTGTTAGAGCATGCTTTGAATATATTATTAGTTTCTATTTAATAGGATGTACCACTTATTTTCTCAATAAAAATGAAGAAGAAAGTGCAGATAAACCGGCCAGTAACAGAACTGTTTGCAATATTTATCTCTGATAGAAAAAAAAAAAAGAGTTAAATCCAATGCAGTCCTATATGGGCCTCAGTACTCTCAGATCCACTTAAATTAATGAACTTGGGGTATATAATTATTCATAGGATATTATTAAAAAGGCGGGGGAATCCATCTCTCATCTTGTATTTCTTATCCTTGTCCACAAATATTATTTTTTAATACGTTAGCTTAAGTATAAGAATTATATCACTTGGCCTGATTTCCAAAAGACATGGACCTAAATCCAATGGTTTGAGTATTGGACTAGGCCACTGGAAGACCAGGGTTCAAATCTCAGCTCAGCCATGCAAATCCACAGAGTGGCCTTGGGCAAGTCACACTTTCTCAGAGGAAAGCAGTGGCAAGTCTTGCCAAGAAAACTCTAAGGAAGAATAGCCTTAAGACAGAGTTGACTTGAGGGCATATAACGTAACAGCAAGTGACAGAATGGAATTTGCATAAGTGTTGACTTACAATTCACCAGCTGTTTTAATGGGTCCACTCTAGTTGGGATCAGCAACTGAGTTTGAGCCACA
Organism: Ctenosaura bakeri; assembly: GCA_948474755.1. Classification (NCBI taxonomy): domain Eukaryota; kingdom Metazoa; phylum Chordata; class Lepidosauria; order Squamata; family Iguanidae; genus Ctenosaura; species Ctenosaura bakeri. Next base: position 280,050 of record CAOLHI010001617.1, read on the forward strand.
GTGGCATAGTTTCAAAATGGAGCAACTGAGCTGCTGTCTTTGGCTGTTATGGGTGGCAAGGCACACAATATTCTATCTGCTCTGACTTCAGTCCTCAAATCAACTGGCAGCTGTTGTTGAGATAAAAGGAATAGGTAGTTAGGGATGCTGACAGTCTTGACTATAATTAGGAATAACAAAGTACTAATGTATAATGTATAACAAAACATTAATAACAATTGGGAGCTTGGAAGAGCTACTTTTTAAGATTATAACTCCTAGAATCCCCCTGACAGCATGGACAGTGGCCATGTGGCTGGTGGATTTTGGAGGTAATAGTCCAAAAAAACTTCCCCAGGCTGTATAAGAATGTCCTTTGCCAGTCCATGAAGGAAGCGTGCTTTGTTCATACCTCCTATCTTGCTAATGCTGACAATCCCCCATCCCATCACAAAAGGCATCCACTATGCTATAAAAAAGCAAATGTGCTATAAACAACCAGTTCCTTGAAAAGTTTAATTAGAAACTTAATGGTGAACATAGTGATAGCCCTTTTAAGGTAATTGTATTGATGACTTTAAATAATTCCTATACTTTCAATTGAAAGTTGTTGATAATTCAGGCTACTCCATCTCCAGCTCTAAAATGCCCCAAAGCACTATGTTTGTGTTATTAAAAAGAAAACTAAGTGAACTCAATTAAGGTTTCAGATTAAGCTGCAGAACAATAGGGTTTGTGTGTTTTAAAATAATGAGTTAATGCTAGGCTATTTATTTATTTCTGAAGGGGTGAAAAATGCAGCTCAGGATATGGAAATTTGAAATTTCTGTTTGTTTGTTTTTAATCAGCAGGACCATGACGCCCTTTATATTTTAAAAATGATTTTTTTAAAAAAAAATCTTGAAGTCATCCACAGAAAGATGATATTACAATATATTCAACATAAAATTAAAAATGTTAATTGCCAATTTCACAACCCTTGATTTGGCTGTACCTCAAGTTGGACAAATGGTGGAATATCAAGATAGAAATACCTTTGTTAATAGACCAAAAATAAAAGGTATTTATGCTGCATCTGATATTTGATTTGCCTTCAACAAGGTGCACTGGTTAACAACAAAACCAAGTGTATCTTACATTTCATGTAAAGGAAACATGTACATATACAAGGATTTCCTTCAAAATATTTTGAATGGATATCATGGTATTTTTTCCTAAGGGGGAAGGCTGTAATTTTTACATAGCTGCCTTCTTCAGACATGATATGATAGAGGTCGCTTTCAAGCACAGTTATCTGTAACCCAAGGACAAAATGATTCTTTAAGATTGACCTTATGCCTCTATGTCTTTTTCCTTCATTCTTTTCATTTCTATCCCTCCCGACATGCTTTTCTCATATACTGTAACCCATATCTGTCCTCTCATTTGAACTGTCAACCATTTGTCTTCAAGCCCTTATTTCTTTCAAGAACCTTCTAGTCTCACCTTCCACCCTATCTCCCATCTTTACTGTTCTTTCCCTTTCCGTCTCTTGTCTGCCTAATATGAATTTTAATTTCTTGTGTAATAGGTTTATTTTATTCTCAGGATGGCATGGAGGAGCAATCCACAACGATTGGGTGGTTCCCCACGTGCCAACTGGAACTGGCAGGAGTCCACATTCCAAATCACATTTAGCACATTTGCAGTACTAAACAGATGTTAAGGTGTAGTCATTCTGTTCGAGTACAGCAACAGTTCTACTTGTGACTCACAAAAAGACCAAGGCTCTCAGTCTCTCTGGGTGCAGTTGCGTTAATTCATTCTGTGGGTTTCTAATGACTTCCGAGGATGGTTGTTCGATTAAACTGGTCATTATCATTCAGCTTCCCTTGGCGAGTGCATTTCTCTGAATAAAATATTTTTCCAATTTGGTGAGAAAGTGTTATGTTATACCTTGACATTACACCACAACATGGATGTTTTGGGCCACCTCCTGTGGTCACAAGTCACTGACTGACATCCCACCTCAGGTGTATGGGTGTACTCTGATGTTGTAAGAAAGGATATGGACATCTGCTAGTTCTGCCTGGTCTTGATTTTTTTTTAAAAAAAAACCCTCAAAGTTCTTTTCATTTTGAAAATGATGGAATTTTGAACCTTTGAGCAATTATTTTCTTTTTAAAATCTGAAGAAAAATTGCCCTTCATCTTTATCACCCAAATTCTTTAGGCACATCTGTTTCCAACATAAAGAGAACCAAGTTATGTAGGTCTGCTATACAAATAGTAAAGGTATTGAACCTCAGAAAATAAATGGTACCAACCCTAATTTATTTCTAAAACAGTAGAATATGTGGATCCAGACCCAGACTTTAAGGAGTTAAGAACTATAAGGAGAATGAAGGAATCAGTTCCAGTTGCTTCTCCATTTTTTTTTTATTCAGTGTTTTATTGTTTTAGTTTCAAATTATTTCAACTGAATATGAAGAATTCTGTAACTGTTGGTGAATTCTGATAAAAAATAAATAACTGAAACTACACTCCTCATAGCAAAAGGTGTAAGAGCTGTTTGTTCATTGACAACTGACAGTAACATCACAAGACAGATGGGACCCCCCCAAAAAAAAAAAAAAAAAAAAAAAAAAGAAAGAAAGAAAGGAATGTAGCAAGTGCAAGCCTGCTAGAGAATGAGTCACATAATGTGAACTAGGTGTCTGGCAATATAGCAGTATGTAGCCACCACTATCAGAAATAGTTCCTTCCAATGGGAATGTACTTAAGGACCATAAATCAATAAAGAGGTATGAATACCCCCAGCTAAAGTGTTGCATATGTCCTAGGGTACTCTGCATTCCTCCACAGCAAGGAAAGGTCTCACACCTCACAGATACAGAAGTACTACATGTGAGCCATGGCTTGATTAAATTTAGGCAGAAGAAAGCAACTCTGGTGAAACTATTGTTCACCCTGTCTCCCACTTTTGTCTGCTTTAAGATTGATTTCCTTTCTAACCAAGTTGTATCCTTTTCACTCACTTTGTCGCTTTTGTTCAGAAATAGGATTTTTTTTAAAAAAAAAAAAATCCAAGGCTTCCGTTACCTATCATTTCAGCTTGCTTTCTCACCGAAATCATTTCATTGCTGAAGATCATTTTGCTCACTCAAATCTTTTTGATTACTGAATCACTTTGCTTCCTGAAAATCACTTTGTTCACTTTGGTGAAGTTGTTAGCTGAAATTACTTGACTCCAGACTTTGGTGACTTTCCCAGAGAATCCTTTCCCCAGAACAACTCATTCTACTTAACCAAGTTCCCATTTATGCTAAAGCAGAGGGGTCCATCCTTTGCCTCTCTGTCCAAGTTTTCTTGCTTAAAAGCCACTGGAACAGCAGCCAAAGGGATTCAAGAAAGGCACCTTTCAGATATTATTTTATCTTCCAAAAAGTCATTTTCTTACACATGATAGCCTTCCCATTTTTACCCACTTTTCTATAGTGTACAAGTATGAGTGTTAGGAGGGATCAGCTTTCCTGGCTGGTGTGCTGTGCCAGTGTCAAACTGCAGCAAAACTTTTTCCTTCTCCAAACTTCTTAACAGTTAAACCTAAACTTCATCTTACTGTATCTCTCATAGAAGGCTCTTTCTCTGTGTCTCCCACAGCCCAGATTCCCTGCCCTTCCTTTAAATATTAGCTATGAGAACCAGCGTGGTATAGTGGTTTGAATGTTGAACTAAAACCCTGGAGACAGAATTTGACTCCCTGCTTTGATCATGGAAACCCACTGGGTGACCATGGGTGTATCACGTACCCTCATCCCCAGAATACCCTGTGATAGGTTCATATTAGGGTTGCCAGAACTCAGAAACAACTTGAAGGCACACAACAACAACAACATGGTCTTTAAAGTAATTTCTCCCATATTTATGTCTGCTATATGAATTTATTAATTGTTCATTTTGTCTTTTATCTTTTTTTTTTTGTATAATTGTCCTTTCCCTTGAGCTAGTTGTCAATTAGAAATCACTTGATTTTTTTTAAAGGGATGCCTCCTGCAGCATGCTGTTTCCCTATGTGATCTTCAGTGTAACAATATATGTTTACATACTAGCTATACCTTAGATGAGTTTACATTCCTCCTGAAATCTCAGGTTGGAGTACCTCTTTCTGGGTTCTATAGTGTTAACTATAATTGAATAATACAAACACAAATGCACTATAAGTATCTCCCTCTATATATTTCCTAACAACAATACAAATCATATATTAAATCTGACACATATGCACTGTCCCAAAAGTTCCATGTGTCCAACGAATGAAGGGCTTGATCATAGGACTCAGTATTTCTACAACATTTGGTGCAACCTTAAAGCCCTAAATAAAAAAAATACAAAATAAAAGCAAATTCAATACAGAAATTACACTACAAAGAATTTTGTTCCCTCCTAATACACACCTGAAAGCACTATTACCTTATTCAAAGTGAAAACATCCTAGTCATGAGCCCTGGCAACTACTGGTCCTCTCTAGCTCCAGTTCTCCCTCTTCTTCTGAGCTCAACCAGCCAGTACAGTCCCCTCCTTAGAGTTTCCCCATCCACTAGGCCAAACTAATACTCATGGGCTTACATCGGCAGTTTGGGTGTTCTATTAAATTCAGCCTTGATGCTGGATGCTCAGGCTCTGGCAGTGGCCAGGAGTACTTTTACAGGGTTAAAACCAGTGTGCTAGCTGCATCCAATCCTTGATACATCTGATCTGACCAAACTGACAGGTGCTTTAGTCACATCACATTTGCTTTACTGCCATTCATTCTGTGTGGGTCTGCCTTTGAAGAATGTCTGGAAGCTTCAGCTGATCCAAAGAGTAGCAGCCAGACTCTTAACGGTTTTTTTTTTTCTTACAGAGAGCACACATCTCCATTGTTATAACAGCTCCACTGGCTGCCAATCTGGTTCTAGGCACAATTTAGAGTCCTGGTTATGATCTCTAAAGCCCTATAAATCTTAGTTTCAGGCTGTCTCAAGAACTGCACCATTCCCTATGAGTCTGTGGCTCTTCTCTTAGGCACGTTTGTGAGAAAGCAAGGGAGAACCTTCTGGAAATCCTTTCTTAGGGAGAATAAATGTACTAGCCTTGCTGCCTCTTTGTTGCTAAATGAAGATTTTTCAAATTTCAAAGGACTTTTGGAACGGGCTTTTTTTGGCATTTTTTTTTCAAATTCTGAAGATATATGAGTTTTAAAAATAACATTTTGGATATATTTATCTATATAGATTTTTTTTTAAAAAAACCACTTTTATTTCTTTTTATTTTGTAATTTTGTATTTTGAGTTCCAGCTCTGGGGAAAAGGTGGGGTATAAATAAACAAATGAAAATATATGAGCAAGATAAAAGGAAACGAGCATATTTCTAGATGTAGTTCCCTGATGGAATGAAATGTACACATCACTCCTGTATTGTGATGCCTGCTTGCAGAAAAGTGCATCTGCAACCACTCTCCTTGATTATTAATCATATTTGATAATATTCTTGTACCCACCTCTACTCATGTCAGGGTCCCCACATATTCCATGTGCCTAATAACATGTACTTATTAATGGGCTGTCATTGGTCAGCTGTGACATATCATAGGCAAATTCCTAGCCAAGGGTGAGATGCGACATGGTTGCTATGTAGCTTTCCCTTTCCCTCATTCATATATCACATATTGTAAAATCACAGCATCATAGTGTTGGAAAGGACCACAAGGAACACCTAGGTCAGGTCCTTGCCATGCAAGAATAAGTCATGGTCATCTGTATCATATCACTGAATGAAGTAATGTATGAACTGTCTCACTTGTGCTTTCTCTTATTTGTGTTCTAGGGGAAATTGACCTTCAGATTCTTACAAAGATACAGGCTAAATATCCTGGAGCTATCATTCATAACGATGCCATAGAGCCAAGTGCTGAACAAATAAAGTGCTACCAAGGTATGACTAATTTTATATCCTAATTGTTTTATAGTTTATAGTGTTTTAAGGACCTTTATTACTGTACCAAGATGTTGTCTTCTAGAAAGATACAGTAACACTATATTCTAGGGAACATTCATTTGTCATAATTCCATCCCAAAGGGAATATGGCAGGTGTGGGCAACTACGGTGCCATGGACAATGCCCCAGGGCCCTCTTTGGGCTACATGTCTTATGAAAAATACCAACAAAAGAGGCTAACCAAACAAAACTAGACGTGGCCAGACGCCAACATCTGGTTTGAAAAACAAACAAACAAATTAGGCATGCATCCATGTTATAAATGGTGTAGGGGTTCCCTGCAACCTATTTAAAAGGAGAATTGCTACTCCAGGAGGCTTCCAGGAGAGTCTGTTCATTATTCTTGGACCAGGAAAAGGACAGCCTGGGCTATCTGCAGGGCCATAAAAACAGGCCTCATGGCTACAACTTTGCTGAACCCTGGAATGCATGATAGCTATCATATGGCTCTCATCACAGAAGTGACCCAGAGGAGTTCAGTAGCTTCTAAAGTAAGGCAGTTCAAGTGAAAATGGGACAGAACTGAAGTAGCTGATGAAATTAAAGAGGAACAGTGTGCAGATGTTTTGTAACGTCCATTTGAATTCATTTGGAAAATGAGAGGTACTATTTTATTTCATTTATATCCCACCTTTTCCCCAATACTGGGACTCAAGATGATTTACAAAATATTAATGGTAATACGAGTTTAAAGCTTTATGAATATCAAGTTTCCTATATGGATATAAATACATGTAGGCACTCACAACTTAGTACGTATGATGCCATTCCGGTAAAAGAACACCTCCGTTTGGCACACGTGTTCATAATGCGATGGGGTGATTGGCTGTTTACAGGTAGCTAAGAAGATACATTTCCATATGAGAAAGTAGTTCTGTGTGAAATGGGCTTGAGAAATACTGTCTTGGAGGCTTTCAAAATCTCCTCAGTAGTTAGCTCACTTCTGCCTTTTTGACATAGAGAAGCTGCATTGACAGGCATTAGCTTTCTTTTCCTACTCTTCATTTTCCTGATGTCTCCTCACAGACTGTCTAGTGATTAAATAGAAGCAGACTGAGCCAGATTATTTTCAGTGCTGATATGGATTACTGCTCAATGTTGTCTGAGTTTAAAATAGCAAATTAGATTTGAACCGTGGTCAGAGAGGAGGCTAGAGACTGATAAATGGAAGGAGACTGAGTAACAGCTGCAGCATTCAGAAGTGGTAGCCTATGTCCAATAGGGAATGCAAAGGAAGGGAGATAAGCACGGTTGGAACATTTCTCATCTTTTTTCACCCAGATGTATCCTAATCGGAGCACTGAGGAAAGTAACACTTTGATTCATTCTGTTAAGTCGGTGCTATAACAAAGCACAGGATTCTGAATGCTTTGTGCATACAAAGAGCTGCTGGAGGACTGGATACAAGCGCATCCCAGACAGTGAAGTCATTGCTGAAATAGGATTAAAGTAGCAGCGATAGAGGGGCCTCTTGCTCTCTGTCTCTCTGCATGCTTGCTGCACAAAAAAGCAGTGACATCACTCAGGATGGCATTCAGCAAGGACTTTCAGGGGTTCAGTGAGTGTTGTCTGTCCACTTTGGAATGAAGGCGAAGGGGAGTGTTCAGTGCTCAAATTTCACCTTTAGGCTTCAGTCCTCAAATTCCAAACCTGCACTGAAACTGGGAGTGGTTTCACAAGGCATCAAAATGGGGCGCCATGAGATTAAGAAACAGGAGGAGGGTTGCCAGTTTAGCATCATCCGGGGCCCTGAGCTTTCTGGGCCAAAACCTGAAACCCCTGGTGATGTCATTAAATGTCATATATTAAATATCAATCACTGTTGCTCACAGCTTGTCATTAAAACACACAGCACACACACACACACATTTTCCTGTTTGAAAATCAAGACAGCAAAAGTAGCGAAAGGGAGTGTGGCCACATCAAAGTTAAATGACACAGTTATTCCTTCTCATTTGCTTTGGGAGATGGGATAAGGGACATTTAATCTAATCTCCTTGCTTCTAGCCAAAAGGTGGATGCAGAGCAGAGCAGAGCAGAGGGTGAGCCCTGGTGCATGACAAGTGAGAGGAAAGGAGGAAGCTGGGTAAATCTATAGACCTTCCAGGCTGTCTTTGAAAATTGCAGCAACAGATCCTTTAAGCATTATAAATGGTAACAAGCTGCTAGTCTTCTAGCTGAGTATACACTTTAACCATCAAGATATTTATTCTACTGTATTTTACTGATGAAATACTGCCCTTCTTCTGTTTATTTTAAATCTTAAATGTGCATCCAGAATGCAAAGTTTGGAGCTAAAACATGAATAAATAAACCTTTTTTTCTTCTGTGCTGGATTCATCAGGATATTGGATAAAATGGAAAGTGAGAGAGATTCTGAACATCACAGGACTTGTGCAGTAAAAAGTGCTTCCTTCTTTCACATTTTGCTTTGCTTCATAAAAGTGAGTGAATCTGTTGAGAATGGAAAGAAGCAGCTCAGGGTTGGTCTCACCACTGATACCAATGTCATATTTTTTAAAATATATGGCTGTCAGCTACTTCAAAATTTGATATGGAAATTTATTCCATATTTGCAATCGAGATAAACTGTGAAACTATCATATTTTAGACCGTGTTGCAAAGACGTCCAGCCTTGAGAACATAAAGTTTACTTGGCACAAGGAGACCTCGCTGGAATATGAAGGTCGAATGAAGGAAAGCAAAGAGATGAAGAAGTGGAATTTCATCCATATGATCCAGGTAAAAGCATGAACAGTATATTGCTACTGAGCCGTTGTTGGCACATTACGTTAATGTATTAGGTAATACCTTAGTGTTCCAGCCCTATCCTAAACCATGTATTTTAATGTCTATGTGCAAAATAATTTTCTGTGTATACCCACCTGTAACTAGATGCTTACCTTGTGTGTGTGTGTGTGGGGGGTAAATAATAAAACCCAAGCATACAACGTGAAAAGGTAGGCAGATGCAAGAGGTATCTAACTGTCCAATAAAAATTAATTTCTCAAAGTGGGTTTTCAGTTTTTTAAAACAACTATGCCAGTGTAAATAAGGGTTTAAATAAAGGTTTAATTCAGATTTCTGTCCATGAATGGAAAGGTTCCACTTTTGGAAGAAATATCTTACTGGAAAAAGAGGTAGTGGGGGAAATCCCCTCCTTCTGATCCCGCCTCCTCCCTGAACACCACATATCACCTGCCAGAATGATTCAGAGTCTTTTCCCCCTTTCTAGCAGCTTTTGGGGGGATAAAGTTCTAGATGGGGAAGAAGCTTTGGAAGCTACAGGCCCACACTCTTCTTCTAGCACCAGAAGAACTCTACCAAGCATAACTTTTTCCAACTGTCTTTAAAGTGCCACAGGACTCTGTATGAAACTTCTGTCCCTGGGTCAGCTACCCAGGTTCATTCTATCATGTCAAGCAGTTGACTAATTGTGGAGAAACTCTTTTAGAGTTGGTATGTACATTCCTTTGCTGTTATTTCTGTTCACTTTACTAATTATCTCTAGGAGATTTTTTTTTTAAATGACTTATGGTCATTCTGCAAAGTACATGACTCTGAAAGGTGTAACTGCATCTGCTCTGAAGTTTCTGTTAGATTCCTCTGAACTACAACACTAAAGCTTTCTATGCAGAGAAATCCCAACATCCTACTAAACTACAAATTCCACAGTTCTAGAGCATGGAGCCATCACAGTTAAAGTCATATGAACTTGATATAATTATTGATGCAGAAAAACCCTACATAAACTATGAGTGAGAAACAGAAATGAAATGGGAGGCCAGATTCCTTACCCTCACTAACAGCCTTCCATGGGAAAACCTATAGGGTTGTAACCACATCCTGACATTATCAGATCTTCGGGCAAATATTGGGTGGAGCTCTTCTAGCTGGCATTTTAGTTAAGCATCCAGCTTTACTCATCTCCTTTTCTTACATTGGTTAAGATCATAGCCAGCCTCTTCCTCCATTTTTCTTATAGAGAGAAATACAAGGAAGAGTGAAACAAAGAAAGGAATCCCTTCTATCTCAGACCACGTATTGGAGATAGTGTGGATTTCTCTCATGCTACCTTCTAGGAGTGGCAATTCAGTGAGGGGCTTGCTTGGAGATCTCCCACTTCTCATCACAAGGACCATTTCCACCCTACACTGTTACAGTACTATTATTCCACTTTCAACATCCTGTGGAATTCTGGGGTTTGTAGTTTATTGGGGCGAAAGAGCTCTCTGGCTGAGAATTCTAAATTCCTTTCTCTAAACTGCAAACCTCAGGATTCCACAGGATGTTGAAAGCAGAATAATAGCACTATTACAGTGTAGTGCGGACATGGCCAGTGTTTCTCCCAGTCACTGATCATGTGAATGTTCAGATCTAATAGCAAAGATAAGTGCTAACTCTTAAAATCTGGAGAAACTTTAAATCAAAGTGATAGGAATCAAGGCCTTAATTTTACATTATGTGCTTGGTAGAAACTCCTGTGGAAATAGCTCCTTATAATGGTAGAACTGTCCATACCTGAAAGCTATTGCCACTAGAATAGACTCATTGAACTAATTTTTGAATGGTGTATCAGCATTTTTATAAATCCCATCAAGACAATGGTCTATTCTAGTTTGGATGAATAATTAGATTCAAACTTGTTTCTGCCACATTGACTTAGCTGACTTGAGTAGGTTGACAGATTAGAAGACATTCATACTGTTAAAAATGAATGTGTGCAAACTTTGTTGTAGAATGCTAAATGCAAAGCTGTTATTTGCATTATTTGGTGCACCTGGATGGAAAATAGGTAAATAGATTTTTCAGTTTGTATATTGGATCAAAATATAAGAAAACTCATAAATTTTTGTGCACCTAGTTTACAATAAAAATATTATTATTATTTCTAGATGCTGTATTATGTAAAAGACATCCCAGCTACAATTAAATTCTTTCACAGCCTCTTAGAACCGGAGCAAAACTCCTCATTATCCTTGTTTCAGGTAAAGACAGTAAAATATATTTTTATGCTATACAGGCCTGAGAGTTTGTTCTCACTGGAGGCCAGCATTCTAATAATTCTCTTAATTCAGTGGTTCTCAACCTTCCTAATGCCACAACCCTTTAATACAGTTTCTCATGTAGTGGTGACCCCCAACCATAAAATTATTTATTATTTACAATGCCCCCCCCCGGCAAAGCCCGCCTCGCTGGCCAGGAACACAGGGGGGGATGGGCAGGGAGGGAAAGAGGAGCCATGCGTCTCCCCCGGGAAAAAACTCCAAGAACCCCCCCGGGCTCTGCTTCTGCTTCGCTCTCGTTTCCACTGGGGGGGGGGCAGTGTGGGAAAAGTTTCCAGAGTGTCGACCCTGGCCGGGGGGGGGAGGAATCCCAGCACCCTTGTCTTTTGCGCCAGGTGCAGCTCGCCCCCCAGAAAGGCACCGCCTTGTGGCCCCCCGGCCCTTCCGCAGCGCCCCCCTCTGTGGCGAGTGGGGCAGGGGCCGTAGCAAGGAGGGGGCCTCCCCATGCTGCCGCCACCCCCCCAAGCTGGCCCATCAGATGGGAGGTTCTCCCGGTAGTGGAGAAGGGGAATGATTTCAGTCCCTTCTGAACAGAAGGGGAGTGATTTCAGTCCCTTCTGAACAGGGGGCAGGAGGACGCGAGCGTGTGGCTCGCGCTTGCGCACCACCACTCCTGTTGTGGCGATGCTGTGGCCACACGTGCTTCCGCCAAAGGAGGCAGGAGGACACAGAACCACTCCGCCCTGCCCCTTCCTCCCTGCAGTGCAGCCTACAGCTCCCAGGCTGCACTGCGGAAGGAAGGGGGGGCAGTCGCGCGACTAGGAAGCCAGCTGTGGGACGAAGGAACAGTGAAGAGAGTGCCTCGTGCAAGAACTTGCTTGCGCCAATGGCACCCCCAACCTCTGCAATAAGGTAACGTACGGAAAAGGCCCAGAAGTGGTGGTGCGCAAGCTCGAGCCACGCGCTCGCATCCTCCTGTCCCCTTTGGCGGGTGGCACGTGCTCCTGCCAAAGCGGGCAGGAGGACACGAGCATGTGGCTCATGCTTGCGCACCACCACTGAGGAGGGAATGGAGCCTAAGACCATCGGAAATACATATTTTCCGATGGTCTTAGGCGATTCCTGTGAAAGGTTGAGAACCAATGATGATGATGATAATTCTCTTAACTATTTATGCACGCTTTTCCCAGTCTTTATCACACAACTGAAGAAAATGATTTTAGTCATCTGTTAAAAATTGAATACTAATTTTCCGTCTAAAAGGGGTCCTCAAAGGAACGTACAAATTAATATGCATAGTGTCATAGAGAAGACATCTCAGATGTAATGCTCGGAGTTCAATGGGGCTTAGTAAGTGGATTTAGAATTGCATTCTCGTGGTAGTTGTCTGGACACAAGTACTTGTTTCCATTTTGGTTGCAAAACTGAGTTAATGTGCACCTGTTTAATGAATACTTTGTTGGGTAGAATCTGAACCTTGTAAAAATGATTCAAATATTTTTATTTGATGATACAAATATTTTTTAAAAAATTAAAAATGATCAAAAACATGTTTTTTCAACTATTGAGAAACCCTGATGAGAACAATTCCTGGGTGAATAAATACTTTTATAATTCAAATTATGCACATGATTGTTGTGTGCATAAAACAGCACTTTCTGTGCAGGAAGTAGATATTGCTGCACAGAAATATTGTTTTCTGTACAGAAAATGCTGATTCCTGAACAGAAAATGCCGTAATTGGGGATTTAATCTGTGCAAAATTGCCATATGGTTGATTTGCAGATAAAACAGCATTTTCTATACAAGAAACTTTTTCTGTGCTGTTTATGTGCAAAAGAACCATATGCAATTTTTGCACAGAATGTTTTCCAAATTGTGAATGGGCCTTGAAAACTGTGATTTTTGGAGACTTTCTCACAGCAGGGAAAAAATTGCTAAAATTACTTGTAGTTTTCATTGAGAAGAAAACTAATGAAGAATTACTTCTCTAAAACCTTGGTCCCTCAGCATCAAATACAGTGTTGTCCATCCAGCTATGGGGTTTATCTTAGCCTCAGAATTACCTTAGCCAAGTCAAAAGAACCACATCCCCCAGGCCCTTACCTAGAGGGCCATTATGTGAAGAAAATCCTTGTATAAATCCAATTAATAAATAAACATTCTAAATACATTCACTAAAGCTGACAGATTTTCCCATGAGGCTGTATATGCCTCACCATTTGCTACGTTCAAGGGTGGGGATGAGGTTTACAACAGACGTGGTGTTAATAAGAATGGTCCTGGTTAAGAGTCAGGTTTTTAATTCCTCCTTTTGGTCTCTTCTTTTGTGGATTTAATGGCTCACAGAGTTAAGCAGGTCTGTAGGATGTACACAATCTGAAATTGTTTAGGGAACCCAATTGCCCTTAATGAATTCATTAATCTGCGATAGTTTTTTCGGAATGGCATACACTGTAACACTTGACTGCATGTGGCATTATGCAAGTAGCTACAATGAAACTCTGTTGTGCTATTTGTCTGGCTCATTTCCTATGTTTACTGCCCATTTTGCTTCATGTTGTGATACTGTATAAAAGTGCCATTTTAGATTGCTTTATATTTGACACTTGAATAAGAAAGTTGTGATCAAGTCAATTGAAAAAAGGGCATACCTGAGAAGGTAGCATTTATGCATTCATTTTGATACAGTACTGAAAAGGCAGAGCAAGCTGAACACATTACAAGCAGTGGAACTTATGCCATATAATGTGAGTCTTCTGGGTGCAACCAGCCAAAGTCTAACACTTTCAGGTTTCATTGATTTCACAGCTTGCATCTGTTCTTTTGGGACTGGAAGAGCAGGCACACAGTTATTTACTGGGATTGGAAGAGCAGGGATGAGCACAGATATCAAAGAAAGGGATAAGCTTAATAGTTATAGATTCAGATTTACCATAAAAATGGAACCACCCATTTGTGGCCTTCCAGAAGCTGCTGACCAAAACTCCCATCACTCCTAGGGCTTTTCTGCCCTACCCTGTTATAGTGCTATTATTCTACTTCCAACATCCTGTGGAATTCAGGGGTTTGTCATTTACTGAGGCCAAGGAGCTCTCTGACTGAGAATTCTAAATGCCCCTCCCTAAACTGCAAATCCCAGAATGCCACAGGATATTGAAAGTGCAATAATAACACTATAACAGTGTAGTGCAGAAATGGTCCTAGACAGCACAGCCACTAGTAGGATATAATAAACCTTATTTTTGTATGTATTTATGTGTGTATTTATTTATTTTGAACATTTTGAACAATTCCCTGCCCCATCTGGAGGTCTTCATGTTCCTCATCCCAATTTATACAAATGGCTTTCTGAAGACCACATAAACAAAACAAAGAATAATGAAGCTCTCAATGGCACATTTCTGGATGAATCTGAATGAGGCACTCTAGATCAGCAGCTGCTCACACTGATCATGGTAAAAATGTCATTGGACTCCATTTCTTCCTGCTGTAGCTGCAAGATCCATCTTTAAAACTCCTGTCCCTTACATTTTTATAGACTGAAAATTAGCATGTCCTGAAGAAAAAAGCACTAGAAAGCAGGCACCCAGCATACTCTTCAAACTGTGAGATCCAAATAGGTTTAATTTTTTTATGTTTGATAGCAGTTGGCAGGTATCCAGGTACCAGATCCCATCTGATCTTGGAAAGCTAAGTAAGGTCAGTTCTGGTTAGTACTTGGATGAGATACCACCAGTGAATATCAGGTGCTGTAGGCAATATTTCAGGGGAAGGAACTGGCAAACCCACCTCTGAGTATTCCTTCCTAAGAAAACCCTGTGGCATTCTTGGGATCACCATAAGTCAACAGGTGACTTTAAGGCACATGCAGACAGGCATTCAGACACAAACTCTTTGAGTGCAAAGCAGTCCCAAGATGGATTAGAACTGACCACTTGTATTCTCCCAGAGTGCACTGAAACAAACAAAAATTCCAGTGATGGGCAAACTTACTACAGGCTGATTAAAATGGTATCAAGTCAAAACTAGTGATTAAAAAGCAAAAACAAAACCTTAGAATACGTAGTTGCAATTTATCTTTCATTCCAAATCAGGCTCCTTTGCGCTTCTGACATTTTCTATCCTTCCTTTCTGCCGTTTCCCATAGAATTTCAGGGGATGAGTTGATATTGTAAATGCAACAGTATTAAGAATGGAAACTGCAAGTCCAATGAATGCTTGAACAGCTAGGGTAAACAGTGCCTTGAGCGAGCATGGAAGTTGCACCACTACCTTCTTACGCCTACCCTCACCCCTCCAGCCCTACATCCATGGCTTCTTTGTGCCCCCTGGCATTGGCGCCTGGGGCACAAACCCTACTTGTTCCACTCTAGATAAATCCTCTTCTTGAACACCAACATGTACATGCTTATGGCATTGCCTCTTGGTACTAGGGACCTCCCCAGCTTGGGTTCTGACAGTGAGCCCTGTCCACCACTGATTCCTTGCCTGAGGAAGTTTGAGGAAGGGTATGAAGGATGCAGCGGGAAGAATTTATGATCTGCAACTAGTAATAATCCAGAAAAGCAGTGATAGACCTGTGCACAGGAGAGAGAACTGGAAAGCTATCAAAACAGGAAGAGGGTTAAGGGGAGGAACAGCTGAGAGGATAAAAGTACTAAACCAAATGAAATGGAAAAGAAACAGAAGAAGCAGTTTCAGATATAACACCCCATCATAAGTAATAAATGACAGCAGTATCCATGGTCAAAGTTCTGTTGCTCTTCTAAAGCTCTTGTTTTAGTCAGTGGGAGCTTGTCCAAGTGGGACTATCTAGTGGCCTGCATTCAAAGTAATTTCTTGTACAAAAATAAAAGAAGGAATTGATGGGAGCATGGGAGTAAAGGCTGAAAGGAGGAATCCAGATATGAAAAGTGGTCACTGTAGGAGGGCCTCAGGTCTTCCCACATTCTGTTTGTCCATGAGCCTTGGGGTCAGCTGTGGAGAGTTTTATAGTGTTCTTGTTAAGATATGCTCCTCCCTAGCTCACAACAAAGTCTTGGAAAACAAAAGTAGTGCCATATGTTGCCTCTGCGGGGAGTGATTATAATAATGTGCCAGTCAGGTAGTGCATAATTGCTCTGTTCAGAAATGGCATTGAGTCACAGAACACTGACACCAGCACATTTCCTGCAATTAGTGCTTTGCATTCATTTTCCAGCAGGTGGAGAGAGGGAAAAAAATCCCACAAATTTGTTGCGCGGTGTCAATTCCAAACTGCTGGAGTGTTTATGCTTCAGAAAAAAAATAAAAAGAAAGAAACTGCTAAAAAATATACAGCTTCTCCCCAAAAGGCAAGAAAATGGCTTTATTAGCAATGGGGATTTGCAGTCATACCTCTCAGCAAGCCCTCGTTAGTCTTGAATGTATTGCTTTGCTACCCATTGGGACAGGTGGCTTTGGCCTTTTGTAAATGATTCACATCAGAAATGCTGAATCATGCCACCAAGGGGATCGAATAAATGGATTAGCCTGGTTTCACCTCCCGCTGCTTCTGTTAATATTTTCTTTGCCTCTCTGTGGGATCTTATCTGTGTACCTTACGCTAGCCTTTAGCAGATTTTTACAAGGATAGCTCCCATGTTACTGTGGGATGCAATCTGACTAACCTACCGATGCCACATGTTCCTTATACTTTGAGGCATCTCTTAAGCCGGAAACTTCACGGAGGCACAAAACATAATAGATATCTGAGAATGTCTCAGAAGAAACAGCAAAGGTCTGTGACACCTTTGGTTGCTTGCCTGCCTGCTCTAAAACAGCATACTTGTTTGTCAGTCATCTGGCATTTCTTGTGGTTCAGTCATATGGCTACGCAGTGGACACTTCTGAATGTATTTCAGCAAGTTACCTCTTGACTAAACCTTAGCAATCAATGGAATTTTAATTAGTGATGACTGCAGGTAAAACTGGATGTTAAGAGGAATACATATTCCCTATAGTTAGCTCATTTTCTTCTGGGATTCGCTAGAGGTATATGAGTTCCTCACCATCAGACTTAACACAAAACTAAATGTGCTAAATATGAGAACTTTAGGTGAAGAAAGATGTCTATCACCACTTGGAGGAGCATTTCTGAAAAAGAAAGAAAGAAAGAAAGAGAAAAATTCTGAGCATACTCATAGAAAGGAAACTTACTTCTTAGGGACATATACAGAGCATATTCTCTTGCAATACCAAGCTTAAGCCATGAATAATTTGGGGGCTATGAGATGAGAATGTTTATGTATGCATAACATATCTGTTTTGCGGTTCAGCACTCTCCCTCCATACATTCACCAAATAATAATAATAATAATAATAATAATAATAATAATATAAAAACACACAAAAACACCTCCAATAATAAATATTATTATAATAATAATAATAATAATAATAATAATAATAATAATAATAATAATAATAATAATAATAATAATATAAAAACACTCAAAAACACCTTCAGGTGAAATTTGTGCAATGTTTAAAAACACATTTCTCCTCATTTGTGCATTTCTCTACACAGGCTACCTGTTTCACACAACTTCCTATTGAGTAAAGTATATTTCTTCACATTCTTCCCATTAAGCCATTCTTATTTTAAAATGTGCAAAGTGCCTTGTGTACACTTATTTCTCAGAACCATTCCTCACCCCACATCCTGCAAACCTCATAAAGGCTTGATGCTCATTGCTAGTTGCCAAGCCTCTGGAGGTTTGAAATGATACTGGTATAGAGTCTATTATGAAATTTCCTTCCATTTCTAGTCTCTGGAATTCCAGGTAGAACTGAGGAGAAAAAAAATCCCTCCTGTTTACAACTGCAGAGCCACTGCTAGTCAGGACCAAGTGGCCAATGCTGGGTTAGAGGCACTATTGTCCAGATTATAAAGCACCAGGATCCTTTCCCCCATTACTGTTTTGGGCTGTGTTCACATCTGCCCTGCCTTCTTTTCCTAAGACCCTGATGGGATTTTTTTAAAGCTCTTTTTTAAAAAAATAGCTTAAATTTTCCAGAATTGATTTAGACAAAACATTGTAGATATGCATGTGTGCACAGTTGACATATCCCAGTACAGAGTTAAAAGAAAGGGTCTCTGAAAACTACTGTCTCAAGCTTTGGCAGAAAACCCAGAATCTCCAAAGGCAGGAGTTCTAAATCATGCAGCACAGTCCTACGTGTGTGTACTGTGAAGTGAATCCCACTATGACGAACTGAGATTACTTCTGGCATTGAACTAGACCTTGACACAAAGTCAGAGGCATAGAATTGCACCTTAAGGATGCAATGTCTCCCACCATCCCTCACAAACAGTGCCCTCAACTTCTCATACCTGACCCATGGATGACTGGCATTCATAAGACATCCCCTCTCCACATCTTGATGAGATCTTAGGAAAGAGACAAATCCGAAAGCCTATTGGCATAATCACTTCTCCTGGAAAAGCATCTCCTGATATCACCTTTTGATTTGATTGCAGATTTAAAGGAGGAATCAAAAACTGAAGAGAGTTAAACTAAAGTCAATAATCTCTAGTAAAATCAAATGCTCTCAACTAAACCAAGGAGGGGGAGAAGAGGAGTTTTGGCAAAAGCTTTCTTCACACTCACATACTCCAGGGAAACTTGCTGTCTCTTTTCTGATAGGGGGAACTCTCTTTTCTTCTTGTGTGCTGTGAAAATATTGCTTACTCTTGCAGAATACAACATGACAAGATAGGAATGCAGTCCTGCCTTGGCAGTTAAAAAGTGGTTCTGTTTTTGCAGATCTTTGGAGCAGCCAGCTTCTCACTTTAGGTCAGAGCTTGTAAAAGTTACTTCTTCTGATTAAAACCAGCAGAATCATTTGGGCTGCACAGTCACCAGCCATGATGGCTGGGAGATTCTAAAAGTAGTAGTCCCCAGAAAGTAACTTTTTCTAACTTTGGATCTAGTTGATCAGCCAGTCTCTGACGTGAGGGGTGGTCTGAGGAATCTAGAGTGGTCAAATACCATGAAAAATGTCTGGGAGTACAGGTAGACCCAAGCTCAAATGTTGCCCACACCTAAGTTATTGTTTGATCTTCAATCTCCCTGGATCTCCCTTCTCTACCTATGAGCAGAGCTCACAGAGATACCTCTCACAGATGAAGAGGTAATCTCTCATTGACACTGTGAAACACTAAGGGAAATGGTTAAGATTTGAGGTTTCTGCTGGTAAAGTACAAAGTCTAAAACAGTGGTGGGAATTAGTAACCCTCCAGATTATGTTGGATTTCTACTCCTTGAACCTTGGCCAGCACAGGCAATGGTAAGAAATTTTGGAAGTTGCAGCCCAACAACCTCTGGATGACAGCTCTGACCTTGAACATTGTCAATAATAGGGAAGTAATTCTTCACTATGTTTCATCTTGAAAGGAGCAGTGAATAATTTCAGCAATTTTCTTCTCACTGAGAGAAAGTCTTCAAAAATCATGCAGAAAATGTCATTTTCTGTGGCAGGAGATAGCATTTTCGACATAGAATATTTAATATAATATTCTGCATGGAATTTAATGTTTCAACTTTTACTGTGTGCCTTCAAGTCATTTCCAACTTAGGGAGACTCTAAAATAAACCTATCATAGAGTTTTCTTGGCAAGATTTGTTCAGGTGGAATTTACCTTTCCTTCCTCTGAGGCTTTTACTTGCCCCAAGGTCACCCATGGGTTTCTGTGGCTGAGTGAGAATTTGCCCCCTGTTCTCCAGAGTCATAATCCAACACTCAAACAACTACACCATGCACAGAAATATTGATTCTTGTACATAAAATGCTGTCTTCTGTGCAGAAAATCTTGTTTTCTATGCAAATCAACCATGTGCACATTTTACACAGAGCAAATCCCAATTATAGCTTTTTTTTATGTTAATAAAAGCAGCATTTTCTGCACAGGAATTAATATTTTAGCATTAAAATATTATTTTCCTTGCTGAAAATGCTGTTTTCTGCATAAAAACTTCCTTTTTTCTATGCAGATCAGCCATGTGCAAATTTTATTCAGAATAAATCCCTGATCAGACCTTTTTTCTGCACAGAAAACATTTTCTTTGCAGGAATTAATATTTCTACATTGAAGTATTGTTTTCCATGTAGAAAATGCTGTTTCCTGCACAGAAAATGTTGTTAACTGCAGAAAACAACCATGAGCAAACTTTATGCAAAATAAGTCCAGAACTGTGAAGATTTTTGTTAATTCAGGATTTTTCACTGCAAGGTTATTTGACACTCAAAAAATATGGTTGTTGGATTTTTTAAAAATTTTTTTGAATATTTTCAAATATTCTTTCCATCCATAGTCAAAAATTATTTGATTACTGAATCCTTTTTATGGGCATCTGTTGTCTCACCATAATTTATTCACGTCTGCTACACGCTCTCTTGCCCAAATCATTCACTTTCCTCATCTGCTGCTAAAGCCACATCACCTGCTCCAAATCAACCTTTCCAACAACGTACACAGCCCCCAAATATTGTATACTCTATTGCGGTCTTCTCCAATATGCTGGCCTTCAGAGATTATGGACTGCAACTCCAAAACATTAACATTCAAAATACCTAGAGGACGCCATATTGGAGAATGCTGCTATATAGAAAATAAGCCAAAGAACATGTATTGGAATTACCTTTCCCTATTTATTCCATCTCTGTTCTTCTCCTTTTTGTCTATTGCTCCTTTAAAGTCCCATGAGTTAAGAGACCAAAGGGCCATCTACTCCGACAACCATGGCATGCAAGAGCCAACAATTAAAGCACTCCCAGAAGATGGCCATCCAACATCGATGTTTGGTTTTATAGTTGAGAAGGGCTTTACAAAGTATCTGTTTTTAAAAGATCATGTATACAGGTGGCAGTGGTGATACTAGGAGGAGGAGGGAGGGTAAGGAGAAAGAGAAGGAGGGTAAGAAAGCTATTATTTAAACATTTGTATTGTGATTTATTTGGCAGGAACCAGTGGCTGGGCCAGGTTTTGGAAGAAATATGGTCCTCGTTTACCTACAAATGATCTTTGCTTGTATGTTTCCTCTGTTGACATTAAAGAGATGCTTGATGAAGCTGGACTGAGATACCAGTCCTATGAGCTTCCATCCCATATGGACATCACAGATTGCTTTATTGAGGGAAACAAAAACGGGGAGTTGTTGCTTGATTTTTTGACGAAACTTACAATTTTAGTAAAGATGCACCTCTCAGCCTAAAAAAAGAAATTGTTGATGATCTTAAAAAGCCTGAATATAGTGAAAAGAAGGGTGGCAAATATTTATTTAATAACAACCTGAGTGCAATTGTGATTGAATCCTAAATAGGTTCATCTGGATTTCACCAGCAAAACCACTTCACAAAGTGAATGTATTAATAATGTGTTAAA
Source organism: Ctenosaura bakeri (assembly GCA_948474755.1). Taxonomy (NCBI): domain Eukaryota; kingdom Metazoa; phylum Chordata; class Lepidosauria; order Squamata; family Iguanidae; genus Ctenosaura; species Ctenosaura bakeri. The sequence goes on from CAOLHI010001617.1 coordinate 301,461, forward strand.
TATCTTAATGGGGGAAATATCTGTGCACAACATATAACCATTTCTGGGTTCTTATAACTGTTTGAAAATACTGTTACATATTCATAGTATTGGGTTAATAATTTACTAAAAGAGGAATTCATAACTTGCTAGGTTGCACATTGTCTTTATCCTTGTGTACTGGCTCTTGAATTGGTTATTGCATGTGGAGATCATTAATCAAAATTTGAAAAATCACAGATCTACACATCTCTGATTGATGGAAAAGGTGCTGTATTGACCTTGAGAAGAAGATTCCTTTATAGCTGCTTTAGCAGTTCTTATGATTTCTAAGCTCTGCTCATACCATGGCAGCAGAAGGGCTTCGAAAGATGGGGTTTAAATTCACTGCTTTGTGTGTACACACATGTGCATGCATGTGCATATGTGCGTGTGTGCGTGCATGGAGAAGAATTATATTTACATATTTGGAATTCTTCTTTCAGTGTTGGAGTAAACCCAGATGGCATGACAGACCATTGCACTGTTGAAGAACCTTAAAATGGTTCCTTGTTTATAAAGAAAAACGTTCTAATAGGGTTATACTAGAAAAAAAAAGAGGTTTTTTCCCTCCTCCTGAACAGAAGACTGTAATTATGTGCCAATTTGCATGCCCTGCCCTTCAGTGGTAGGTGACATTTCCTACGGAGGTGACATTTTCTATCTTGGAAATTCACAGCCAGAGACACTCATGGGAGGAAAGATATTGTTCTGCAATATAATAAACGTCAGTACAGCAAGTTGATCCTAGTATGGTGGAGGACCTGATTAACCCATTCCTTTGGTCACTTCTTGTAAATTTCCCCACCCACTGATGCTTCCATGTTTTATGCCCATAAGTGGGAAAGCAACAGGAAGGAAAAGGACATAAAGACGTACCATTGGGTAATATGACAGCTTAGAAATAAGCTAGTGGTGTACATACCTGTAGCGAGCTTTTTAAACAAGGGTGCCACAATGTCACATTTCAAAAGTAATAAAGTGAGTGGGAATATCATGCAATTTTTTTTGTTTTAATAAAGTTTTATGGTATTTTTAAAGACATTATTAGTAGCATTTGCAATGGCACTTTTCACATTATCCCATTCTCTTTGATGTGTTTCTTTTAAACAATGGAAAAGTAAGGAAAATGAGTAAGTTATGGAATGACAGGAAGGAATAACAGGAAGGAAAAAGAGCATACTATGAGGACATAGCATGGGATAATATGAGTGTTCAGAAGTAACATAGCAATGGAATAATTTTTTAAAATCATTATAGTGATAAATTCCTTTGTAGGAGTTTCATGGTGATCATTTAACAAATTGGTTTTAAATAGTAACATTCCAAGCTCTTGATAATGGCCTAAATTCCATGTGGGAACACCACTGATTCATTCATCAACAGAATAAGAAGGAGAAAGCTGATATTTTTCTCCCCACTGAAGCCCCCCACCATTAACTCTCAACAAATCTATTCTGGGGATCTGGGAAACCCTCATGAGTGAGATCTTCTGTGGCATTGAGACCTCTTTTGACAGGGGGTGGGGGTGGGGGTGGGGGAGAAGAAAGCTATTTTGTTATGCTTACTGGAGCCAACATTGGATTTAGGACAATATGAAACTAAGCTATGTTATAAATTACTATTTCTCATCTTTAGCCCCTGCTGACTTAACCCTCTGCTCAAGTGGGAAGTATAGAGATAGGGAAAAAACATGCACCTCCTGTTTCACTGTCTCCTTGTTTCATTGTGTGCATAATCAAGATTTGCATGTTTTATTTTGCCCGTGACCTAAAATCTTTCCTAATTTTTTTTTTTTTAAAGAGAAAAAGACAGGATGATGCCTTCCTTATAGTCACTTGATTGACTAATGTAGGGTAGTTAAAGCTATGGCTCATCTACTCCATTCCTCAAAATGAAACATGTGTTGTTCAGATCAGTGTATAGCAAAAGGATGTGATTTAAGATGATCCCTTGGCAATGACATTCACAGTTTTTGCACAGGCAAAATGGTATTAGCGTTTGCTGTCAGCTTTCCAAAAGTCGGAAGAAGTGGATTAATGTATGAGCTAATGTATATGTGTTTCAGAACAATGTGTGATTTAAAAGGCATGGCTGCATTTTTGCCTTGAATGTGTTGCGTTTTGTATTATAGTATTGTTAACAAACATAATCCACAATTTTGTGCTAAAATAAAAACTACCCATTTTTCAACAGCCTTTGATGTTCCTTCTGCTGCATTACACAACAGTGAATGTGACCAACTCTTAACCTTTAACTAGACATTTATCTGTGCTGAATTTTAAAAAAGGTAGCAGAAAGTTATGAACTCTGTGGGATTTGGTACGGCCTGCTCAGAGGTGCAGAATGGAGTTGTGGTCCTTGGCCAATTCATTGCTTAAAATCTTTTCCAAGTATATTAACATAAGAAATTGACACATTAATTTTTGCTGAATGTTTTACATACTTGGCTGTACTGATTATCTAAAAGTAACAGATACCTTGAAAGAATTTTCATAGAATGATGGTAGACGTGTGCACTGAATGTAAGATTGGGTTCAATCCGTACTTTAACTATCCAGCAGCACTACTGGTTTTTTTTTTTTTTTTCCTTTTTGGATGAGAGCAGAAGAGATTTAAGGCATGATTGTAAAATATTTCCTTTATTTACAAATCTGTGAATAGAGATGGACAAATCTGTCATTTTTGTTTGTTCCCTACATTTTTAAAAAAATCAAGTTTTTTCCACAGAAGGTAAGGAAAAATATGCAACTTTTGGCAACTTGTTATTTAAAGAAATGGACCAAATGAAATTTTCAAGTATCTGCAATGCTCAAATTCAGTAGTTATGGCTTTTCTCAGTAGCAAGCATATCACCTTATAACTCTATGCTTTATAGCTATTAAAGTTGAGGAGCTTGCCAGACAAAAAGAAAAGGTGGTAACCCCAGTTCATCACCATAAATATGACTGATTCGAAACTAGACTTTACAAGTCAAGCACTCAAGACTCTTTGTCTGGATGGATGAAGCTGTCAGTTCTACTTTTTATCACATTATGATTTTTTTAAACCTCAAGTTATTTCAATTAAAATTACTGTCACTGTTAATAGGGTATTCTGAAGAAATGTGAATTTCTTAAAATTCTCAAAAAAATAAATAAATGTACCATTCATACTCTTATGCAAGCAGACTTTACCTGAAGGCAATACAGACCTTCTTACAAAGCAGCAAATATGTTACTCCAGTGAGATGCCCAGAAGGAAATCCTGCAACCACAACCCACAATTTCCTACTTTCTCATTAAAAAAAAAATTGCAAGCTGTGATATGGATTTTTTATAGAAAATGTTGTATTATGTATTATATATTATGGTAATCAGGTAAGGAGCTGGTGGAGGAAGTGAGAAAATGGAGTGATGGAAGTGAGAGCAATTGGTGGAATGTTTGAGGGAATTTGAACAGGCCTATTCAATGACATTTGGTGAATGACACACCACAGCTAAATGGAGAGAGAGAGAGAGTGGAGGGGAGAGAGAGTGGAGGATTAGAGCTGAAAGAGTCAGTCAGGTTTAGGAATTAAAGAGTGGTGTTTAAGGGTCTGAGTTAGCTAGAAGAGGAGTGAGAGAGTACAATTTTTTTTTAATGTATTAAATTATTAATCTGTTTTGTTATGTTCAGCTTCTGTAAATAAAGTATTGTTTTTGTGTTATATGATTTTCGTCTCTGAGCATGCTAGCTATATAAAGATTGGGTTCAGACCCAGTGCCTGCGAAGGCATAATAAAGAGGGGTGGTGTCCAATGCAAATAGAAATCACATAAAATCTCATATAGTAGGTCCCCACAGTTGGTGGCCGAGCAGTGAGACAGGAGAAGTCCTTATAGTGGTGGCAGAGGTGGAGACAAGAGAAAACACTCACTCTTAATGATAGCAGTGAGATTTATGGAAAACTCGAAATATAGTAGCAGCAGAGAATTAGGCAGAATCTTACTTCTGGTGGGAAAAGTGGTAGAATAAAAGGCAGAAGATGTATACAAGCTGCTGTGTTTCTTCACTTCTCTGAACTCTGTCACATCCCATATATGCAGTGTGTAGGTGTCTTTCTTTCTATATCTGTAATTGTAATTGTGGCTCTGATTCATGAGCTGCTAGGTCCTGCATGGAACTGCTAATGCCCAATGAACAGCTTCTTGGCTACGTAAGTGGCCCGGCCCTACCTGTAGGCAGAATGAGGCAAGTGCTTAAGGAATCATATTGGGCTGCAATGGTTGCCCTCCAGCCACACCATTACTTTGGATAGCGTGGATCTGCATCCTACAGAGTCTGTTCCATATTCCTTTGACTGCTTGTTACCCTCATGTGCTCCATTTGGTGGTGGACATTGTTCTACCATCAACACTGAAAGAAAGATTCAACTGCTGGAAAATTTGGCTTTGCCGCATGATATGAAGATGGCACCATCTTATCCTTTGTTCAGGCAGGAGATGTCTTGGGGTATCCCTGCACCTAAATTAATAATTCTACAACCATTGAACAAAACTCAGAGTCGCCAACTGTACCAAGTCCTTTTATCTCCAAACTAGCTCTCTTTGATGGGTAAATCATTAAATTCATCATCCTAAACTTTGATGTATAAAATCTATTCTTCTGCTGTATAATTACAAGCAGCAAATTGAACAAATTAACTGACATTTGAAATGCTATCATCACTTTGTCTTTCCCTTCCTTCCTTCCTTTCTTTCTTTTTTTTTTTGTAATAGCAGCATTCATTTTATGGTGGCAGGTTGGGATGAGAAAATATATATAGTATCTTTTAAAATCATTAAACTGTAGGACAGAGCCTTCATTTTTAATAAAAGTACAAATGTTCAAATGAAAAGGATTAATATCTAATTTTACATCTTCATTTGCATGATATGCCAAAAATTATCTTAAATATTTGTTATGGATGAAACCGCTTTCCACCAACTTAGGCTTCTGCTTTCTCTTTTTCCCCCTCCAGTGTGGAGAATGTTAACATAAATTGTAGCATAAATCTTTGCCTTGTAGAGTAGCAGAAGGCGCATATAAAAACCCATATCTTTACTGCACATATTTCCCATTAACCATAATCTATTAGTAATTGAAGTTCATTACCAATTCTTGTAGGCTTTATTGCTATCATGCTGCATGACATACTGAACCTGGCTTGCATAACAAGAAGTCCTTGCTGGGAAATATCCTATTAACAATGACAGTGCATTTGTCATTGTGATAATAAACCCAAGAGCTGCCTGTAGATTATAAATTATTGTGGTGCCATTTGCAACGCTGTAGTTTAAAGTTTTGTCAGCCTTTCCATTTTAAGCCCCTGTTTTTCAGTGAGTTATAACTCAACCATTAAAAAAAAAATCTGCAGGCTGTTAAAATTTGGCTTACAAGGTCTTTGTCCAAGAGGGTTGTTTTTTTTTTTAATCAATGAAATTCTAGGTTCACTCCCACTTACACAAATTATATAAACAGAAGCCTAGTAATTGAATGGGAAACTGTTCCGTTTATATTTGTGTAAACTCCTAATTCATTCTCTTTTAAAACATGGTATTTAATGAGTACAAAAGTGCTACTCCCATCACATAGTGGCCAGGGTTCAGTGCACATGTAATTAATGCTCCTGGTCTTTTCGCTAGTTAAGAGACTGGCAGTCAGCCATGAAACTGGGCAGTTTCTCTTCCTACCCTCCCTCCTGTTCCTTAGCACAGATTTTCCCTGGTGCCTCCTTGAGAGCTATGAACTCAGGAGAAGATCAGAACCCAAGGGAGCACCGTTGATGGTTAGGATAGGCCCAACCATAACTATTACCTGTAATTATGATTGGCAGGCTAGCTGAAGAATTCTGGGAGTGCTTGCAATGGGAGGACAAAATCCTACACAAGCTCAAATTTGGTGAAAACAAAAAACTGATCCAGGGAGTGGAGGGGTTTTGAATCTGGAACATCCAAGGTCTCACCACTCCTGCCCCTGTCCTTACTCTGAGCCCCCAAATCCAAGGCTTTGTTCCAGCTACTGCAATGGGAACCCACCAGTGGTACACCAGTGGTACAGCAATGGGAACCCACCAGTGGTACAGCTAACCCACCAGTGGTACAGCTATCCCAGTGGTACAGCTATTGTGCTGGCATAGGGGTGCCTTTACTTAGTCATAAACCTCACTAGCAAGCTGGATCTGGTAGATAGGATTTCTCTGTAAGCTGCCACTTATCAGACACAGCATCATCGCTCCTGTGTCTGCAGTATCAGGGTAAAAAATTTACTCTAATTTAGGGTTAGGGTTAAAGGTTAGGATTGTCCTAGATTGTGAGATTATAGGGCTAAAACTTGAGACCTGTGGAGGACCCCTTGTAATGTCATAGAGGACAGGCCCTGATAAAGTCATGAGGATGAGGTTATAAATGGCAATCCCTTGTGATATCATTAAGAATGGTACATAAGGGATCAATCAGAGTTGCACAGAGTATGCCATTCCAAGAGGCTGATGTCTTCTTGGTCATTCCCAGCTTGGATCCTTAAGTCAATGGTTGAATGATGAGTCAACACATAGATAAGGCCAAATGATCCAATGACTCTGCTTTAGTCAGGACATAATAATAAAATTTAGGCCCAGGTCTATAAAAATGAGGTAAATGTATATACTTTTCAAGGTATAGCTCAGAGATTATTCTATTTTCCTCTGAGGACTGGAGAAGAGAGTCTGAACCATGAGATCTGGGAACCCAATTTAATGCTGTTGGAATCATGAGGTAATAATAGGAAGTGCCTTGACCATTCCATAGTGATAAAGTGGCTAGAGGAACTTGCATCAGCCATAAATTCACTCCCTGGCCTTTCCTTCTCTCACCTTCAGTCTTTCTGTCTGCAGCACATAGGATAATAATACTTGATTTTGTTCACAGAAACAGTGTAAGGCTTGCAAATTCATAATGCATGTGAAACAACCTAATCACTAGAAAGCACTGTACAGCTGTTGTTGTTGATTATGATTGGCACTGAAAATGCTGAAAACATTATTATGTACATGGGACATGTGACCAGAATAAGCCAGAAGAGTATGACTGGAATGTTTACTTATGTATTTATTTGTTTTATTTTGCACAGCAGCTTTCAATCAAACATGGCAGGGAAGCTTATTTTTCAAGCTATGCTGGCGGTTTTAGTCATTGCTGTCCAAAAATGGGTCACTCTTTTCAGCTCTTCATTTGACTCTCCCCTTGCTGGGTTGTGGTTTTTGACTGGTAGCTTTTGGTTTAGAGAGGCAGCGTAGTGTAGTGGCTTGAGCATTGGAATATGACCTTGGAAACCAGGGTTTAATTTCCTGATCAGCCATGGAAACCCACTTGGGTCACCTTGGGCACATCACACACTCTCAGCTCCAGAAAACACGATGATAGGTCCAACTTAGGGTTGCCATAAGTCAGAAATGACTTGAAGGAGTACAACAAGAAGATGCTTTTGCTTATTATTTGTTTGTTTTTGTTTTCTGCTACTTTTAGCTTCTGACTATATTTTGGTGATCATTTGTTTTGATATACTTGTAAACAGCTTTTGAACAACCCCTTTTTCAGATGGGAAAAGGTGGTTAAAATCTTTGACACAAATAAAAAGAAATAAACATGCTCAGCCCCTAGTGGGGATGAATCTTACATTTGAGGTGGGGAACCAGCAGCCTGTGGTGCCATCTGGCTTTCCAGACGCTGAAGGTTCACTGTTGGTCTCTGGATCTGAAGATAATTGCTATTCCTGACATTGATTTTGTTCTCCTATTAGCGAATTATCTTGCTTGCTAGTTGGTAACCATTCAAGGACTCAGATAAATATATTTTCCTCCCATGTACCCATTTTCAATCATGAGGGGGGAAAATCCAAGATAACCTCCTATCCAGAAATGGAAGAAATTTCCTTACTTGCTGTAACTAAACTATTTCTTCAGATTATGTCTATAAAGTGCATTCAGTCTTAAAATACAGCAGATGTTTTCACTGGTTGCATAATCTATTTTTGCAGCACATCATATAAGCATCTTGATTATATGTCCATTCCTCATCTCCAATTGTCCCCAAATGCCTCACACTCTTTAAATGTGAAAACTACTACACCTTTCAATGAGGTGCTATGATCTCTGGGGTAAACATCTAACAGCTGTTTAATGGCCCCTGGCACCATTACCGAACAATTTATGGTGGGAAATAGAACTGAAATCTGTAGCTGAAACTGAATAAAGTTAGGGAAAGATACTGTAATTAGTTAGACAGTTGAATCTTGGTGCTTGGAGCTAACACTAGGGTAGATAATTGATAGGTAAGTAGGTAGGTAGGAATTCTTGTGGTTTCATCAACAGCTCAAAAGGGAGATTCTATGCAGTCTTTTGTATGAATTATCTGTATGGATATGAACCTAGGATCAAAATGACACATATTCAGGGGCAGTCATATAAATGATGCAACAAAATACAAGAAATACAAAATGTGCAAAGCAGCAATACCTTAATGGGGCCAATTTCAAAGAATAAAATGTATTATACAAGTTTTCAAACTCTATTGGCTTCTTCAGTCAATGAAAGATGTTTTAAAAAATCATTCAGGAAAGAAAAAATGACAATGTTAGAGTCACAGGCCTACATTCAGTCTCAGATGTTACTATGTTATCAGCTAAGATGGTACTGAAGGATTCCAACACCACAGACTTTTGAAGGTTGTTGCCGGGCAGGCAAAGTTTTCCTATGAGTGGATAGCAGAGAGAAGAGGCAGTGTGGCCAGACAGCCAGGTGCAAGGCTAGCAGGATTCTTATGGCTATGTCTTGTGTATTAGAGAAGGCCACATACTAGAGCACTGATTGGGTCACCCCACTTGTTCCAGGGTGACAAAGTAGCATAAAAAGGCTGGTGTTTGCCTTGACAAGCTGCCATGAGACTCCCTAGCTGGACTTGGCATGCTATTGGCATTATAGTGTTTGTAAGGGGAGATGCTGCCCGGTTTTTCTCCGTTATCTTCTGTTATTCCTCTTTGTCCAACTGCTGGAATGCTAGCATGTTTTCACTAAGCCTTATCTTAGAGTGTGGCAATAAATTCAGCCTCTAAGTCTTACTTAATGAGCCTCTGGAATTCTTTCTGCTTCACTGGGACCCTCTGCTGAAGCGAAGCCTTGCTTCACAGATTGCACTCTGCTCATGCTCAGAGGAGCCAAATCCTGCCAACCCTGACAAAACTTTCTAGGTTTTAAAAGTTCTACTGGGTGGGAAAAGAAATCTGATGAATGTGGATTTTTCTGTTCTGGCAGTTCTGGGGCAGGTTCAGTCATTGTTTACATAAAACTGCTTTGGGGTACTATAGCAAATTATTATCTATTTAATTACTGTAGCACTGTTACTGCCAGGGAAAGGAAGAGGTACTTGTGGGATTTTTGGCCTAAAGTGTGCAAAGAATATGACCACCCTTATATATTTTGTTTGCACCTTGATCCTGAGTGTGGTAGCAGCAGATTATCTTAGGCCAGCATTATGAATAAGTCCTGTTCTGGTATTACTCATCTGAGCAGAGACACATTAGCATAGTGATCAGAGGTGCTGGCCTGGGATTTGGGAGATGCAAGTTGCAGCTATGAAACTTCCTGAGCCACCTTGGGTTAGTCACTCCACCTTAGCCAGACCAACCTTGCAGGCATTTTATGAAAAGGAAATAGTGAAGAGAAAAGCCATACATTTGGGCTTGAGCTCTTCAGAGGAATGGCAGATATACTAGGTGACTAGTAATATTAATGGACAGAAGCCTGTGGATCCCACAGAGCTACATGTTAAGCTTAATATCATACAGTTCCTCCTGTTCCCTCATATTTTCAAGGATAACTTCTGCAGCAATGAGCTGATGTATCTATAGAGGTTCCCTACACAGTGGAGGACTCTGGAAAATCAGACAATATAAATTATACAGAAAAAGCTTCCAGGCCAAAAAGGTTTCCTGTTGCAGGAGTAAAGGTGCAGTGCCAAAGCCCTGCTATATCAGAGTAATGCCTGAACTGGGCAATAGTAATTATGTCGAGGGCAATTTTATGTTTTTGGCAGAACTTGAGGAAATTACTTTTTGGAGTATATCTTTCAGAATCCCCCAGTGGCAACCTGCAGGCTGGGAATCCTCAGAGTTGCATTCTAAAAAGTTTATTTCCCCAAGTGCTGGTTTCAGTGTGATTACCTTAATTAAACTGGCATATACCAATGGCATTGACTGACACCATGGAAAACCTACAAAGGGTTATCCTTTTTAGTGTAGTTATCAATGTTCGTGTGTTGGCTTTTGCTGCTTCCAGTAGGTGGCAGGGCTAAACCAGAATCAAATGTGTGCACCAACAGTCTTATACTAACAGGGATAGTGGAAAATGTGGAGTCTGGAAACAGTTTCAACAATTCATCCCAGTCAGCTTCTGGTGCTTACATCCCCTTTGGCTTCATACCTCAACAGTATTCTCAGTGAGACAGGGAGTGAATTAAGAGACAGACCCTCCTTCTATAAATAAAGAAAGCAAAAGATTAGCTTCTGCGGGATTAACTTCTGTGGGAGTTCCACATACCTTGCAGCTGTGGGAAGACCTACATAGGGATTGCAAAACACAGTGTCCAAACACGAGTCAAAGAACACGAAAGACACTGCAGACTGATCCATCTAGAAACAACAGAAAAATCAGCAGTAGCAGAACATGTTATAAACCAACCTGGACACAGAATGCTTTTTGAAAGCACAGAAATTCTGGACCATTCTGACAACTACTATGTCAGACTACACAGAGAGGCCATTGAAATGCATAAACACATGGATAATTTCAACAGGAAAGAAGAAACTCAGAAAGTAAACAAGATTTGGCATCCAGTACTGAAGAACACTAAAATCAAGACTCAAAAATATGCCAATGAACACCACCCAGACTAAAGGGACCAATACAATGGGTTGCTAATGTACTTAACGCACTGTTATGCATATACCTGACTAACAATACACCCTGCGGGATACCCCATTTAACAATAGGCCATCACACAGGCCAACTGTAACACATGCAAATTGTTCCCTCCTACCTGGAGACTACACAAGTATATATACTCTGTCTCACTTCCATGCCACCAGATCCTCTGAAGATGCCAGCCACAGATGCAGGTGAAACATCAGGAGAAAATACTAATAGACACGGCCTCAAAGCCCAGAAAACCCACAATAACCTATTAGGAAGAATGTTTAAGCCTCTTTTGGAAGCTGGGCATGGTTTCTTTCATGGGTAATAACAGATGGCAGGCAGGGAAATTTGACCCAACCTGGAGAAGAGCATTTTTTAAAGTGCAGTTCTCACTTGAGATGGTCCATCAGTTTGCCTCTAAGCTGGGCTTTGGAAAAATTGGCTGACCCTTCTGGCCTTGTTCATATACTTTGCACCTTCCCCTTCCCCAAGTAGGCTTCCTATTTGTTAGAATAAACTAAATATAGAAACAGTTTGGCCCACAGGAATCTGCCAAGTAGTCTCAAGGGGAACTGAGGGTGGGGGTGGTAGAAGTGTCTGTCACCTTCCCTTGCCACAATTTAAAAAAAAGGTCAAACAGTAGTATACCAGTTGGTTCAGTCAGTAAGTGCCAAACTGGAAATGATGGGTCATAGGAGGGAGTGGGCTTGTTAGGAGGGAGCGAGGTTGTTCTCTGCTGTTCCAGAGACTAGGACAAAGAGCAATGGATTCAAGCTGCAGGAAAGGAGATTCCACTTGAACCTCAGGAAGAACTTCCTGATAGTCAGAGCTGTCCGGCAGTGGAATATGCTGCCTTGGAGTGCAGTAGGGTCTCCTTCCTTGGAGGTTTTTAAGCAAAGGGTGGAGGGCCATCTGTTGAGAACACTTTGATGGGTGTTCCTGCATAGCAGGGAGTTGGACTCAATGGTCCCTGGGGTCTCTTCCAATTCTATGATTCTATATGTGGAGAGTGCTGCACCACTACCCAAACATCCCCACTTTCTAGGAAGCATTTGGGAGGAAAGAATGTTTGATTTTAGCAAAACATCCTGGAACATAACACAGTAAACTAAACAGCTACGATGTATTAAATACGATCAGCTTGGCATGTCTACAAGATCACCCTTAAGAGAAAAGTCAATCATAAGATTTTAACTGGAAGGTTTTGTGGGAAAGCACTATTTGTTCACATATCATTCAGACATATACTGTTCCAGGATTTTTTTAAAAAATGGATGGAAACTATTCTGTACTTCAACTTTCTGATTTAGAAACCCTGGATTTAGAAATGACATTCACTGTTGCTCTGAGATTCCAGCTAAGTTTAGAAACAACTGTATATCCCTTGCCCATGATGGTTTATGTAGGCCGTAAAAAGAAACAAATTGATCTCAGCTCATCTTCCTCATTAGAATATTCTAGAACTTGGCCTATGAATAAGCAAACGCCAAGTGATTCATGACCACATTCAATGTTGGACCATAGCCAGAAGTGCCTTTCATCAACTCTGCTTGGTAAAAAAGATTGAATTCTTCTCTTGTTTATTCAGATCTAGAAATCTCCTTTTATGGTTTTGTAACTTCAAGGCTCACCTCTTGAAATGTGCTCTACATTAGATTGGCTTGGAAGAACATGCTGGAGCATTTGGGTGAAGAAAGGAGGAGACTGACATTTGATTGGACTATGAACATCATGACCCTGTTCTATAATACTTACTGATACCATCATTACATTGTCCCATCACTCTTCTGGTTCATAATTAGAGAATTAAAAAAAATACACCCATTCCTACCACATTTATTTATAGACATAAAACAGAGATGGAGAATCTGGTTTCTGTGAGGCACTTTTGAACCAGCAGAAAAGGCATTCAGAGTCCAAACCTGCTGAATGAGAGAGAGAACAAATGGTATCTGGAACTGGGGCCCATAGTGGGAAGAGTCTGCAGCATTCATAACTCCTTCTTTTTCACTTTCTACCCTTAAACTTCTCTACCTGTTTATCTTTCACATATGCACATGCAAACACAACGCCTCAGAAGACAAGAAGGGGACTGCAGTGGTTTCCTACACATTGGTGAGATGAATTGATAATATCAAAACAGAAACAAAACAGCATTGTGGATCACAGCAATTATATTCATAGCCAGAGTGTAAGAGTGGGCTTGCTGCATCTGGTGAGCCAGATGGCATTGGCGACTTTAGTTTTCCCATCTCAAATAAGATTTATTTACAAATGGACTGGGCATCCTTATTTCTTGGTTATGTATTGAAAAGAATTTTAGTTCCTCAAAAAAAAAGGGGGGGTCAAAATGGCTTATACAAACATAAAAAGATTAAAAAAACTAATCATTAAAACAAATTAAGAAGCTACAAGGAGAGAGAAAAACCAGTAAACCAAAACAAACAGTGAAAAAAGCCCAATGAAGCACCAGCAATGCTTAAATGTCAGATGTCTTCATTTGCTAGCAGAATAGAAGTAAAGATGAAGTCGATTTAACCTGTAAAGGTTGGAAATTCCACACAGAGGGCATTGCCACCAAGAAAGCTGCCTTGTATATTGTCTTTGACAGCAGAAGCAAAAAAGACACAGCAGTCAATCTGAAAGGAAGAATGCATTCATCTGGGAGGAAAAACTTCTTCAAGTAGCCACATCTCAAACTATTTATGACCCCATTGGTGAAGAGTGTGCTTTTGAATCCTGCATTAAACTTAAAAAAACAACAAAGTTTACTCATGTCCCTGGTCTCTAAAAATGCATGCAAGAAAGCATAACTCTGAAAAGGGAGACAACTGAAGTTCAACACTGTTGGATATGAACATAGTTATGTCACCCTGAAATTTTGGGGATCCCAGAGGGATGCCTTAATGTGCTCCTCTTGATGGGGAAGGTAAACTCAACAGAGCACAAACGATAGCAATACGAGAGGCAAAGTAACCTAGCGAGATCTTTTACCCAATTTTTACAGGGCCAGGCCAAGCCAAAAAACCACACAAAAAGATTCAATAAATGACGTCATTGAATGGAAGTCTCACGCATCCACTCATTCACTCACACATGCATTCAAGCCCTATAGAAAGGCAAAGAGTGGAAATTAGATAGAAGTACTATCATTGGATTTGTAGTTTGGGTTATACTGCACCTTTTCCTGAAGTCCTTGGTCCGAGAAAGCAGCAAAAGAAGTAAAGTTCAGTGAAAGGATGCTGAGGGGATTGCTTGGCTGTCAGGAGGAAAGGTCTGTTGGTATGACCGGGAGTTATCCAAAGAACCAGCCAAAAACAGGGACTATTTGTAGGAAAATGTACCTTGAGGGCAAATCCTCTCCTGGGGAGAACAAAGAGGATGGCAACGGAAAAACAACTCCACACCGGCACCTTCTTTGATATTAGAAGATAACAAGGTGTTACCAAAGTGCCAGGATCTTCTGCCGCTTTGAGTTGCAGTGTGAGTTTATGTAGATGGTCTTTGCCTGATAAGATTTTATTGTTACCAGTGCCCAACTTGTGGGAAAGCACCTTAATCCCTTCAAGTTGGCTCCTCAAAGGCTGAGGACCTTTTGTCCACTATGGGTTGACACAGCTTGAGGTCTCCTGTGGCTATGTGACGGGGGAGTTTACTGGCCTGACTGTATTCTGATTGTATGACTGTTGCTGCCTATGTGCTCATCCAGGTGACCTCTCTGGCATATTAAATTATGTTTTATATCAAAGTTATAGACCCCAGGACAGGGTTTACCAATGGGGCAACAATCATATCAGGTACATATATATGTATATCAAAGGCAGTGGTGACTGGTGATTTCCATATCAATGGATAATGAATCTGCTCTGTCCAAGTTGCTGATCTCAGCTCTATCTGAAGTGCTGAATTCTATCCTCAAAATCAGTTCAGTGCCTTTATACTAAATGTGCTTTTAAACTAAACCACAGAACAGATTCCCATCTGACACGGGGACCATCAGCTGCTCCAATTACAGCGGGAACCAGAAGAGAGACCTAAGGCTGTTCTCTGTTGGACATATAGTCAGTCTCAATGTGAACAGCAGTGATGTTCCCTCACATTCAATTCCAGGCATCAGCTGATCTGTGCCATTTTGGGTGTGATTAAGGGATGGCGAGGGGACACAAGCTGACACTTTTTGTTGTAATTTGGACATTTGGGTGTTTTTCAGCCATTAATAAAATTGACAGGGATCTGGGCCTTTAGGGATCTCCAGGGAGGATTGAGTAGCCCACAGACTGCATGTTCACTATCTCTGAATTACAAGCTATTATTTATTAGAGAGCCCCCGTGAAATCACCTGTTGTTTAAAATCTAGACTTGTAGTCATGGTAGTAACACCCCCACCCCTTCAACCATGGTGTTCTCTTGATATGGAGAAGTTATGAAGAAATGTTTTGCTCCTTAGAGATATATTGTCAGAGTCTCTGTGTCCCTCCAAGCTAATATTGTTAATGAACCTACAAGGATGTTCAGAAGAGTCCCCTTTTGATTTGGTTGGACTTCTTCAGAATCATCCTGCCTTGGTTTGGGTTTCACTCAAATCCATAGCACAGTCACACTCTAAAATCTGAGTTTGGTTGGATGGATTTGTTTTGAGTCTGCCTGGCAAAATCTAAAGAATTGCATGTCTTCCCACCCCTCATTTTGGATGGTATTGTGTGAGGTTATTCATATTAGTATCCCCACTCAGATTACTGGTCTCTCTGAAGATTCTACATAAGAATAATGGGTTACATCTGATGTTATTAGAAAAGATTTGTCCTTGTGCAGTTATACTTCTCCTTTGCACTTCTTCAATGTTCTCTTGAGGGTCCCCTATATCCCTGGAGACCATTGAGGGAAAGCATGGTGACTGTAGGTGGGAGCAGAATCCATTCCACCACTGGTGTCCATTATGCTGGCCAACAGACACCACTGGATAATATGAATGATCAAGGACTCAGGTAACATACAATAAGGCAAAACTAATCACATTGGCCATTGAGCATGTGCCCAGTATGTATTCCTATTTTTCAAGTGACTTCTGCAGTAGATGTTGCTTCCATAAATGCCACAGTTCCAAGACAAATTGGTCTACATACTGTTGGCCAATATGATAGATAGTGAAATACTGTGGTAACAAAACAAAGGAATGCAGATGCCAATGGCATGCTTTCCAAATGGCTTATTGATGTGTGAGGTCATTCATCATAGATCATTTTAGATTTCCAGGCCAACTAGCATAAAAGCTTACATCAAAGCAAATACAATATATTGAGATCCCATCTGTACATTCCAAGCCTTCCAACATTTGCTAATTACCCTGTCATGCATTATTGAGCCAGTTACAGTATTTCTGAAAAATCTATGAATCCATTGATGTACTCTAAAAGTAAAATATGTTAGATAAATACAATTCCAGGCCCTGAAGAAAGAGAGGACCAAAGCACTTAAACTTAAGAAGTAAGTATAATCTCAGTTACAAGCAACCTTCATTTTGTAGAAGTATTTCCTGAAAACAAATCAATGTGTTTCTAGGTTTATTGTTGGTTTTTCTTCAAAAGAAAATAAACACTCTTGCACTTATTACACAGGTTGTGAAATGGTGTGAAGGAAGGACATCTATGTGGTGTTTAGGGTTTTTGTAAACTTCTATGAATGCCTGCTTTTTAGTGGCATAAGAGCATAATATTGCTTTGCTGGCTCTGCTCAGGTCTGCAAGACAGACAGTTTCCAGGTAGATTCCTCTGAAAACACATCAGCAAAGCACAATTGGCATAGATTTCCCTTGTCTGTTTACAGCTTCTGGACTTCAGAGATATATTTCTCTTAACTATGATGGTTCAACATAACTGACATGGCCAATAGCTTTGGATAGGAGTATAGTATGCTGCATGTCAAGCTTTCCTCTGATATCCTTGTAGATTTCAGTACAGCTGAAATAATGTCCACAATGGTCTCCTACATAATTATTTCAAGGTCAATTCTAGGAAATTTTACATCACATCAAAACCTTTTCATCTTGATGCATATATGCATTTATACACACACACACATACATTTATATTTGATTTCAGTATTTAGGCTGGCATCCTGTCATATATTTGTAAGAACATAAGCCAGATCGACAATCCTGCAACTTTTGGGATTCACAGTTAGGGTTTTTAATGATCAAACTTGACTCCAAAAACCTATCTCTTTAGCCAGGCAGTACCCCAAGTGAAGAGTTTCCAAGGCACTGCAGATTAGGTATGGGGAAATCATTCCAAAATCTACTGATCACAGGGCACATTGAGGCAAGCAGCTGAGGAAGGACCCTGTAAGTTTTCTCTAGCTGCCTATTTGAATACCCATCATGATCATGTGAGGATTGTCCCAATTTGCAGCACCTTGGAAATCATTCGGTTGAGGCATTGCCTGGCTTGAGAGGTATGTCTTTGAGGGATGATGTTGGCAGAAGTATCTACAATGATGGACCTCCATTGTTGTAGCTACATCTGAGGATTTTGGCCTTATTGTTGGTAGAGCAGCTGATCCATGATTCTTCTACTGGGATTTTTCTACCAAAGGAACAACTTGGTTATTCAGTGTGTGATATGTAAACATTTCCTGTTTTTAAATAAGTAAGCTTTAATTTATTTTTTACATTTAATTTTTTGCTTATAGATGAATATATCAAGAAAACATTCTCAGTGGTGATTGTAAGATCTCATCAGAAGTGAATGATAAATGTAAAATGGATGTACTTAGACAATACAACCTAATCAAAGAGTTTCTTCACATGCTTATAAAGGAACATGAAATTCTGGAACTTATTTTTAAAATATGTATGCTTTGAAGTGGTTCACTAGAAAACGTTGCAAAACAATGCAGGAAACCATCTCGAAAAAGGATGTTATGTTCATCACTGTGACCCTGCATTAAGTCCAAACTTAAATATCTTTATCAATGAACTTGCTGACTCCTTGGTTATGTATGCAAATTGATGCTGTACTTGTGAGGCTTAAATATGGCTAATTTGGTATAGATCAGTGGGTGGTGGGAATGATATGGTTGACAGTGCCTGTCACACAAGTGGAGCAATGGGCCTGAGATTATCCCACAGCAGTTCACAAAAGACACTGACATGGAGATGTGGTTGATCACATAAAACACTCAGGGCTTGTATTTCTGTCATAATAGTGCTGGCTTGCTGGATGGCAAGACCTAGCTCTTGGTAAGATTTATATAGATTGCGTTCATCCATAAAACCACATGATTTTTGCAGACTTATGAACCATTGTCCATCTCTTGAGAGGTACATACCAGGAGTGGACCACTTTAGTGGATATGGTGGCCAATTTGCCACTGAAGAACAATCACAAGCCAAACCATCACATGCCAAGCCACCTCAAAATGTGAGGAACTTACCAAAACTCAAAACTGGAATTGACTAGAAGTCAACTTCCAATTTTGATTTTTGTTTTCTGGTGCAAGGGCATTCTGCAAAGTTATCATTCCTGGAGGCCTCTAGGAAGGGTGATTGACCATCCTTTGCCATTGTCCAGGGGAGTCTTGAAGCAGTCTAGGATAAAACTGGGATGAAGTGCAGTCTGTGGACCAAACATCTACCCCAACATAGAATTTTTCAAAAATAATAATAAAAATCGTTCCTCAAAAGTATTAAGACTTCTAGTCCCAGCTTTTGACTAAAAGAAGGTCCTTTAAACCCAAATTGTACCATTTAAGGTTCATTGTTCTGCGATAGGGACCAGCTCATACTTGCAGGGTTGGCACGAGATATTTTAGAGCCTTCCACATTCCATGCACAGACACAAGCTGGACCAGCTGTTGAGTCTTAAATCATAGAATCATAGAGTTGGAAGAGACCACAGGGACCATCTAGTCTAGCCTCCTGCAATGAGGAACACACACGAAAGCACTCTCAAAAGATCACCATCCACCCTCTGTTTAAAAATCTCCAAAGAAGGAGACTCTACCACACTCCAAGGCAGCATATTCCACTGCCAGACAGCTCTGACTGTCACAAACTTCTTCCTGAAGTTCAAATGGAATCTCCTTTCCTGCAGTTTGAATCCATTGCTCCTCGTCCTAGTCTCTGGAGCAGCAGAAAATAGCTTTCTCCCTCCTCAACATGACATCCCTTCAAATATTTAAACATGACTATCATGTCCCCTCTTAACCTTCTCTTTTGCAGACTAAACTTATCCAGCTCCCTAAGCCGTTCCTCATAGGGCATGGCTTCCAGACCCTTCACCATTTTGGTCACCCTCCTCTGGACACGCTCCAGCTTGTCGATATCCTTCTTGAATTAAGGTGCCCAAAACTGGACAAAGTATTCCAAATAAGGTCTAACCAATGTAGAATAGAGTGGTACCATTACCTCCCTAGATCTAGATTCCTATTGATGCAACCAAGAATTGTGTTGACTTTCTTGGCTGCCTCATCAAACTGCTGATTCACATTCAGCTTGTGATCTACCAAGACTCTTAGATTCCTTTCATATGTACTGTTATCCGGCCACGTGTCCCCCAACCTATAATTGTACATTCCATTTTTTCTGCCTTACATTTCTTTGTGTTGAAATTCATTTTGTTAGCTTTGGCCCAGCTCTCCAATCTGTCAAGGTCATTTTGAAATTTGATCCTGTCCTCTGGGGTATTAGCAACCCCTCCCAATTTGATGTTATCTGCAAATTTGATCAGCAGGCCCTCTACTTGTTCATCCAAGTCATTGATGAAGATGTTGAATAGCACTGGGCCCAGGACAGAACCTTGTGGCACCCCACTAGTCACTTCTCTCCAGAATGAAAAGCAGCCATTGGTGTGCACCCTTTAGGTTCGATTGGTCAACCAATTACAAATCCATCTAACAGTAGTACTGTTCAGCCCACATTTTACTAGCTTCTTTGCAAGAATTTCTTGGGGAATTTTGTCAGAGGCCTTACCTAAATCAAGACATGCTACATCCACAGCATTCCCTTAATCTATCAAGCTTGTAACTCTATTGTAAAAGGAGATAAGATTAATCTGGCATGACTTATATTTGAGAAATCCATGTTGACTTTTAGTGATTATGATATTGCTTTCTAAGTAATTACAAACTGACTGTTTAATGATCTGCTCTAGGATCATTCCTGGTATTGATGTCAGGCTGACTGGGCGATAATTATTTGAGTCCTCTTTTTTCTCTTCTTGAAGATGGGGACAACCTTTACCTGCTCCAATCTGCTGGGACGTCTCCTGTTCTCCAAGAGTTCTCCAAGATTATTGTGAGTCATTCTGAAATGACTTCTGTTAGTTCTTTTAATATCCTTGGATGTAATTCATCCAGCCCTGGAGACTTGAATTCATCAAGTTTAGCCTCAAAGGTGCCTCTCTAAACCTGCAAAGCCCAGGATTCCATAGGATGTTGAAAATAGAATAATAACACTATAACAGTATAGTGTGGAAATGGCCCCATAGACAATGAGACTGTGTCTTCCACATCTGATTTAGCAGCCTATTTTAGGAGGCCCCAGGACAGGCTGGATGGTATACACAGTTTTAACCTTCAACCAAGATGAGTATCCAGGTGGTTCAGATGGAAATATTTTATGATTTAGCTACTCTGCCCTCTGCTATCTACCACCTGAGTCAATTGCCACATTCTGCCTAATAGTAGGGCTGGCTCTGCCTTCTTAAATTTGTAATAAGTACTTTTTGTAAAGTGTCACCAAAAACCATGACTGATTTTTCTAGATGTTTAACTTCTTGAATGGTTTCTTGGGTAATATTCAATGCTACACTAGGAAGCATATTTGTATAATCAACCTTTCCTTTTCCCCCATTCCCCAATGTTCCCCAGAAGCCTGTTCAAAAAATCTGAGGGGAACTACTGCACTGTGTGTTGGGCTGCAATTGAAACAGGAATCCACTGAAATCAGAATACTGTGAAAGCAGTGTAAAATTCCTCTATCCTGTTTCAGTAAATTCCTCCCTTCCACTACCATAAAGATTCAATGAAACTAGCATGTTATCTAGGTTGCCCCAATAATAGGGTGGAGGGTACAGGGGGCTGCAGGTGGAACAGACTATGAGACAGGTCCACTGTGCAAACTGTCTTCTACTTCTACAGGGCTGGATGCTGTCCTGTGCATTTTTTAAAAAAAATATATGGATCGCTTCATCGTCTTTTTGAGATTTCCATGCCAGGTGGGCTCTTGGCATGGACCATTGCCCAGAGAAAGGCAATGCTTTTCATCATATCACTGCCCTTTGTTTTCTCTTTCTTCTTGCTCAAAATAGACAAGTCACTAGAAAAATTGTAATTAGTTTTGATGACAGGGCTTCTTTAATATACGGTTGGCAACAGATATGCGAAGAAAGCAATCAGGAGCACTGATTAGCCCATTGATATTTTGTTTTTGACAACAAGGATCCAAACTAAAGTCTAATTTCAGGTATATTAAGCATGTACATTGAATGGTCCCCAAACCTTGAAACACTCAGTGACAATGCCTTTGCACTTGTCAGGAGACCCTGCTGAAGAGGGTGACCCCTTGTGTGAGGCACTGAGAGGGGAGACAAGATTTTCCAAAACCTTGCAGTGGATGCTTTTGTGAGTTGGAGACTCGGGGAGCTTAGACAAGCTACTTCTGGGGGAAGGAAGGTGGGGGAAAGTCAGCTTCCTCTTGCTCTGTACATATGCTTTTCTTTGGATCCAGATATCCAAATATCTGGAACCTCTCCAGTAAGAAACAGGACTAGGAAATAAAAATAGTGATGTCTAGTTACAAAACCTTCTCTCCTTCCCTCTCCTTCCATATATATCCTGGAAATCCCCAACCAACATGGCCATAGCTTTATTCACATCTCTATTTCACATGTCAGCAGAGATCAGTGTCCTTTGGAGCCTCAAAATTTAGTAACTGTGGCTAACATGTAGTATTGTAGTTACAGATTCATAACCTAGAATTACAGACCTGTAACTGCTCTGTATTTGCTAACACCATGTTGTCTTACCGTAAAATTGCATAAATGCCACCTCAGCCCACTTTACAAGCCTGCAGTCCTTTCTTGGCCATCAGTCACTGATGTTTGCTGGTGGAATCCTCATGAAACTAGCCCCAGTAACATACTGCAGTATTCTACATTGGCTGCTGAGTTACATCTGTGCAACTGAATAATGCTCTCTGCCCCAACACCCTACCCACACAGCCCACCTTATGACCCAGCAGCCAGATCAGGGGAATGAGGTCCATTCAACTTCTGATCAGGGCACAAGTAAGATGATGTTTCCATCCATCTCCCACCGGTGAGAGAGCAAGGCTGCAACAAAGATGTGTGGGATTGGTCCTGCTTCTGATTGTTGCAACCTTGCTCACTGCAGGAGCAGGACAGAAACATCATCTTTCTTGTGTCCTGATCTGAAGCTGAACAGACTTCTTTCATCCAATCTGCCTGCTGGCTAAGTTGAGCTGTTGTGGGGTCAGGCCAAGAAACATTATTTGATTACACAGATGTAGAACACTGTTATATTTTACTAAAGTCATCTATTGGGGTTTGCCTCATGGGGCTTCTATCAGCAAAGATGGCCAAGAAAGGGACATTTTGTTTGGCTATGGCATCTGTCAGTGGAAAGCAATTCAAGGAAGTTTGTCCAACAACAATTTTTTAGATGATGGGAAAATTTCTTATTTGCCCTAGTATTTTAAAATATTTAAAATGTTTTAAACATTAAATATTTAATATTTAAAATATCCAGTACGGAATTTTTTTCTTTTGTTTTAGCTGCTGATGCCATTGATGTTCATTTTTTTTAAAAAATTAAAATATAATTTAAAACGTTCATGTGAAAGAGAGAGAAAAGTCAGTCCATGAAACACTATAATATTCTATCATACATACTTGAATATAGTGTAGACATCTCTGTCCACCTTGTTACAAGATTGCAGGTGGCAGGGCTATTTGGTAAAATAACTATCCGGTTGCCATTTTATTCCTTTAATTAAGACTGGAATAGACCATACATGACTTGGTAAACACCTTCTGTGTCTAGGTTTTGCTAATGGGGGTTCTCTTATAGCCCAGCTGCTCTAAGCCATATGGCCAGTTTTGACAATCCTATATCACTGCATATGTAGATACGTATGATGCTTCAAAGTGAGTGGCAGGGGCTTTATGAAGGAACTCAGGATGGATGTGAAGGGGTTAAAATTCCTAGTCAGACCATTTGTTGTTGGATGTATTCTCCTTTTGGCCCCAGTGAACTTGTTTCAGCTGCCTTATTTGCTATATGCACAACAGCCAAAACAAGTCCATACAAGCTAAACAGCTGAGAACAGATGAAAATAGAGCTAATAATACAGTCATTAGGAAGGGAGCCAAGGCTGAAATTGCAGATGTCCAGTCTGAAAACAAAAGTTTTTTAAAAAAGGAGGAGGAGGGAGAGACGGTACCAATTGTACACTCTGAGTTCCTCTACAGTTGGCACAATTAGCATTTTCAGTGATTGGGCAACTGGGAATCTTTTAAAGTGATACAAGAAGATTTTGTTATGGCTGCTAGGCAGCGATTTCTTTGTTAACCAGTTAAAACTCCACAATGGTCAGTGAGTGCCTCATCTGCAAGAACTAATTGTTAGAAGACTAGTGTAAGCCCTATTGATTTCAACGGGTCTTCTTTAAGTATGGCTAAGAGCGTATGAATGCTATACACTATAGTTACAACAATTTGATTCTACCTTAGGTGTCATGGCCACATCCTACAGAACCCTTGAAACTTGGTAAGGTACGTGGTAAGGTACTAGACAGCTCTAGTGTTATAGTTCATTTGTTGCTCTGGCCGTTAATGAATGTCCTGTGAGTTGAAACATGTAGAGTAGCTACTTGGTCTTCTATATCTACCTTCAAAAGGCATTGCAAGTTGGACATGTTCTCCTAGACTAAGGCATCCTTTGGTTGAAGAGTGTTGAAGTGCATAATACAAATATGATTCTGATAATAGTCACCAGCAGCTGACACACCTGTAAGTTTTGGGGGACTCTGGTATGTCCATTTGAGGAGGTCATGTTTGAAGAAGCAGTGTTGATTCTCACCATGATACATTCATTTACAGCAGTGGACAGAGATCATCCCTGTTGGCCAGTGCTAGAGTTTTTTGCTGCTGGCTGGGGAGAATTACAATATTTTCTGTAGGTTTTAATCTTTACTATTTTTGTACTCCCTTTGGACCACATTTTCCACCCACATTTTAAGTGAATGTTAATAACAACATTCCATGGTTTTAGAGACCGCTTTTGAGAGAGCAAATATTATTACCAATACAGTAGAAATTCTCAGGACTGGGATTTCTCAACAGCTATTAATTTCACATTGTGCATTTTTTTTTAAAAAAATTCCAAATCATTGACAAACACAACTTGATACTGATTTAGGTGTTCCAGCCACCTCTGACTGAACCTCTTGGCAAACGGTTAATGAATGGGCAATAAATTTATCTGATGTTAGCCTATATGGAACATTTCTTTACGGAAACCTGTAAGAGTTAATGTCACTGTTGGCTATAGGAAAGTACACAAACTTGTTGTTTTTAGCTTGTAAAAATGAGCCAATTGCTTTGCAAAAAAGGGAAGAAAGTGGCTCTATTTGAAAAAAAAAGCTTTATGCAAAATTCAGAACAGTCAAGTGACTTTTATTTTAACTGTGTTTTTTCCCATAATAAAAATATCACACAGAAAAAGAGGCTAAGCTGTGCTTTAGATATATTGTCTAGAATGCTTTATCAAAACCTTTGTTTCTTTCAGATTTTTCAGGTGAATTCTATAAACTCCCTGGTTGCTTCAGTCTTTTTTTTTTTAATCTAATTTCTTAATCACATGTTCTGAATCATTATTATTTCCCTCAATATTTCCCCTGCCCGTAGGGAAATGCACTCTAAGCTTGTCCTGGAATCTGCCTTCCTTAATTCCTTGTGTACATTTAAGCAGGGAATTTATTTAATATTTTTGAAATGTCCAATTCTTAAGTGATTTTTGCCTGCCTTGCTTAGCTGTAACTGAAAGTCTGCAGCTTTTTCATTTTTTTAAAGAAAAGTTAAAGGGACAATTTCACCTAAATACCATTTCCAACACTTAAAGTACTAATAGGGGCTTCTGTAAAAGTATCCATTGGAACTGTAATGGACAGAAGGAGATATGGAATGGGGAAACAGCTATATCATTGTTGGAGAGGGGAAAACCACTGGTTATTAGTTTCCCCAGACTACTTCCATGCTGAAACAGCCTGATAGTCTTGGTTACAGCTCCCTCACCCATCCTGGAAAATGCTTCTGCTGAATGCCTGTTCAGCTCCGAACAGGCACAGTTTTAGTGCTGGTCCCTGGCTCACCAGAAAACGTCAATTGCTGGTCCCCTAAATCAGATCAGTTTTACTTTGGATGTTTTACTTCTGCTTTTGTTTTGCATTAATACAGCTTGCTCTTTCTCTTTATTACAAAAACAAGGATTGACTCATACTGTCCATTCTTTGCTAGTGAGTGTTCTTTCGGCTGGTACTGATTTTCTTTTTCAAAAGCCTTTGTTTCATATTCTTCTGCCACTTATATTCAAGGCTGGATGGTGTTCAGGATCTGAGTTGAGATTGTCTGGCAAAGATCAGTTTGAGATCTTGTTCTGTGGCCAGTGTGGGTCCAGGTTGTGCTTGTACAGTGCTTACTCTACCTTTTGACCACTGTTGTTTTCCTAAGGTGGATTCAAGATCTTGCAGTCCAACTGTGTCTGGTTCTTGCCTTTTCATGTTCTCATTCTCTGGCTCATCCTGGTTCTGATCCTTAGGCCAGTTTTGTATAGCTTAGCAGCCCAAATCTGCCATGTGTGTGGCCTTCCTCCACTTCTACCAGTTGGTCCCATCATAACCCTTAAGGATTAGTGGAAATAAACAAATAGCAAAGGTAAAACTGTGATGTCCAGTAGGAATGTAACTCTTTCTTAATTTTCTTCTTCTCAAAGGAAGCAACAAGCAATATTGGCATTTTTTCTTTCTTTCTGCGCCAAAATCTTTGAAAACTGCACTGTTTCAGTGACTATTCACAGTTTGGAACCTTTTATGTGTAAAATTCTTATGTGGCAATGTTTTCACTGAAAATTGCATTTCTTGTGCAGAATTTATATTCTGCAGACAAAATGCTGTTATCTGCAGAAAACAACCATGTGCATATTTTGCCAAGGTTAAGTTCCAAACAGTGAAGATTCTCATCAATCCTCATCAATTCTTTCCATTAGGTTTCCTGAGGCCCTTTTCGCATGCAGTTTTTTTTGCTCGAGGGCCCCTTGAGTGTCGCGTGAATGGGAGCGTCGGTCCGTATGATGCACTCCCACTCACGTGACACTCACAAGCCTAAAGTGGGCCGCACATGCATTTTTTTACTTTTGGCTCTAAGCTGAAAATACTGTGTGGTCGCGCAATGCTTGCGGGGCCCTCGCGCACTTACCTGCATGCAGTGTGCCAAACAAGCCGGCCCGGTCGCGCTTCCTCCCCCAGCATAGCCTACAACTCCCAGGCTGCTCTGCGAAAGGAAGGGGCGGGGCGCAGCCCCGAACAGTCGCACAACCAGCAAACTCCCTACTGCCACAACGAAGGTAAGGTGCGAAAAGGGCCTGATACTGGAGAAGAAATATTTTTATAATGTTTTTTAAAATCATTTTTTTCCAATATTTTTGAATAATTTTCCCATTCCTAGTGTCAAGGCCTTTAAAATGGAGCAAACATTGCCATCTAGTAGTTTAATTTATTTATTTATTTTTATTGAATGTATTCCTTCCAAGTCATTCTAAACTGCTTGTCAACACTGCAGTCTTCAAGGCAGATTAAAAACAATCTGAACATGAGAAAGAAATAACAGCTGGTATCCTGTTAGTTATTCCCCATTAAAGCTGACCCATTCAATCGTGAGTCAGCATGTAGGTAAATTCAAGTGGTTAAGCGGTCTACTTTGGCCACTAAAGTATCAAAGGGATTTAGGCCAATGCTTTCAACATCCAACCCTCTAAAATAACAATTGAATATTTTGTACCAATAAATTGTTTTTACCAATAAACCTATAAAAAAACCTTATAGCAAAACAGAACCTGAAATCTGACTAGAAGAAGACTATTGAATCAACGGAATTTAGCTACATGTTGACTCCGTATTTGACAATTATGAGAATTAGGGTTGCCAGAGGGAAAACTCCAGTACTTGTAATGATTGTGGAGAAGTACAAATTTCAGCAGGTATTACTTGTTACACAACCAGGTGACAAACAACATCTACTGGAATTCTGTCTCAAGTTTTCAATCTGGCAAAGTTAATCTGAATGAGTCTACCCTAGCTGGAACTAACTAACTGGATATCAGTGTGTTTGTTCGTTTGACAAAATAGAAGTGGGATTCTCCCTGTAACTGTTAACTATGGACATTTCTGGACTACACTGTTATAGTGCTATTATTCCACTTTCAACATCCTATGGAATCCTGGGGTTTGCAGTTTAGGGAGGGGCCTTTAGAATTCTCAGCCAGAGGGCTCTTTGGCCTCAGTAAACTACAAACCCCAGAATTCCATAGGATGTTGAAAGTAGAATAATAGCACTATAGCAATGTAATGTGTTTTGCAGTGTTTTGTTAGTTTCTTGGGTTAGTTCCTTGGATTGCTTTCTGTGGCTTTAGCTCCAGGGTGGCTTCTACTCCTTGGAAGCAGCTGGGGAAGAGGAGCAGGAGAAGAATTAAGGGGTAAGAAAGTCAAGGGATTGAATGGGATGAGTGAAAGATTGCAGGGAAGAGACAACAAAAATATGTTGTCACGTCTTCTGGCGATGAGCCTTCCTTATCAGAATCAAGACACTAAAGCCCTCTGCTAGTTCTTTCCGCATTTGTGACAAAAGGAATGGAAGGAAGGCAGAGCAGGAAGTTCATACAGCTAAGCTCTCGATTGACTTCATCCGACATAATGCTTTTTAATCACTCTTTGAACAAAAGATTTAGTTCTAATCCTCCTTTTGCTCAATTTGCTGTTTCTCATTTATATGAGATCTTGTATTTGTTTAATTTCTCCTGCATATATATATTTTTTTGCCTGAAATGGGTTTGCATAAGAAGCAAATTGCTAATGTCTTCAGATAAATGAATTTCAAGGACTATAGCCTTTTTTTCTCCCTATAGCCACCTCCCCCTCTTGCAAGGTTTCTTCTTGGTGCATGGCAGGCAAAACACATCTAATTTCCCCCCACCCCCTTTCTTTCCAGTGTGTAATCTTGCATTCTCTTGCTGTGCTCTTATTGCCTTCATTGCACTGAAGTGCTATTATTGTGCATTTTGCTAACAAAAAGCATATGATAATTAAAGCTAGTTTGAATGAGAATGGAGTCTGCCAGCCCTTTCAATTATCCTTTAAATATGCACAGTAAATGTGCATTTGCCATAAAATGCACTCTAGGCTTATCCCAGAGCCACAGCTTGTACAGCTAAGGCTGGCGCTTTGAGTGTTGCATCCCTTTCTCCTGCATTGCAAAGTGATTCAAGAAGAAAATCTAGGTTCGCACAGCAGGGGCTAGGAGAAGCAGGGGTAGTATTCTGCTTACTGTCTGAATACTAATTTGACTGTTCACCTCTGTGCTTGATACAGAAACAGTCTCTGTTATCATGGTTAATAATATAAACTTGTTTTTTTTTTAAATCCAATCATAGTTGTTAATCCTATTTAGAGATACCCACACAATCACATATTGAATCTTCAGTTGATATGTGAGTAGATCTCATTGATTTAATGGGTCTACTTTGGTTGGGACTTAGAATAGGTTCCTAGACTGTGTTTACCATTGTTTTGTTGCTGAAAATATAAGAATCCTCATGGCTTCACCCCCATCATTAGCAATTAATGATTGCTTAACAGTGTTGTTAATCAACAGACAATGAACTACAGGGCTGTCTTGTCTCTTTCCCTAACCTTGTATGGTATGCCAATTTTTCTCTGTTGTGGCCGAGCATGAATTATTTGTTAGGATTTCAGTCAACCTCTGATGCCAATGGAACAGTCCGTCTCAAGTTTTAGCCCAGATTTTAAAGGAACTAGCCATGGAGCAAAACACTCCTCCCAGTACAAATAGGTTCAGAACCTTGGATGGCTCAATTAAAGTTTGGATTAAAACCCAGGGTGGATCCACTGCTGTCAGAGGGCTGTACTTCCCCTTTGCTAGCATGTTAATTGCAAGTGATTTCAAGCCAGGCTATGTCATTCAAGCACCATGAATCAAATTCCTGGCTTTCATATTGTCTCCTTCTTGCTTCCCTTCTCTTGGACAAAGCTGGACAATTGTTGAGGCATGGGCAGGCACATTAGATCTCCCAGGAGATCTGAACCCTCACTTCACTGCTGCCACCATGTGATAGAAATTGGGGGTCCTTCTCCCACTCAGTGCTGACTTCTGCCCTTGAACAGGAGATAGGAACTTCCCAACTTCCCTTAATTAAACATTGCTACCACCCACTGGATTAACCCTTATCTTAGCAGCATAGTGGGACGCTGCTTGGGAGCTACCAATCTCTAAGCCTAGTGATACCCTTCCTCTCCCTACCTCCTCTGAGTGACAGAAATCCTATCTACATGTGTTGCTTAGAAAAACGTGGGAATGGAGAGGAAGCAGAGAGGTCTTTACATGAAAGCATTTATTCCAAGGCAGGCAATATAGATAATAGAGATATCACTAAACATGGATGGCTTCTGCCTCCCAAACTAGCTTAGTAGTTACAAGTATAGATGCCCCCCCCCCGAAATCAGCCAAAGTTTTCAAAATAAAAGAAAATCCTAATGCAACTAACTAAGCAACATTCTAGCTACTCACATTGTGGGTCATTTTCTGAGACGGTAGGCTAGGGCAGCCAGGAGGACGAGGCCTACTGACCTGCCTGCCACCAGTATTATTGCACCTCTGGTTGTTGTCTTGGATGTCTCCTTTGTTCTCTATCTTCCTCGTGGTCTCCTGAGGATTTTTATAACTTCTTCATCAAAGCATCTTGAAGATTCCCTCCTTTCTCCCTCTGACTGGACAACTATCTCCCGTAACCTGTGATGCTGACCCTCACTAACTGTAACCTAACTCTAGCAGTTCATTCACCCCTCGGATGCCTGAAGGGAGAACTATCTTTTATTGTCACACACACATACCAAAAAATAATTTCCCCCAAACATTCTTTAGGGGTTCATATATCTCTTCACTTCTCATTCAATTCCAGTTTTAGAGTCCTCTCCTGATCCTAAAATGGCCTCAGGGCAAACTTGTGCCAAAATTGTCCACATATACATAGAAGGTTTAGTAACAAAAAAGGGAGTTTTCTTGAAAGAAATTTGAAAAATATTTTTTAATCCTTGGAGGGGGCTAAGAGCTACATGTGACCCATAGGCCAGATTTAGTCTTCCTTGATCAAGGAGAAGTCCTGCTGCAGTCTTATACTCAATACCCATGAAGAAAGTTATATATAACCTCATCAGTTAGAAACAGCTGCATGGAACCTGAATCCAATAGGCAGATTGCAATAGATACCCACATGTGGTTTCTAAACATAGTGTCTGAAGTCTAAGTTTCAGATCCTTGGCTATCTGAAAACCCCGATTAGCCTTAACTACAGTTAATGTTCCTGCAGAACATGAAAGCATTTATTCCAAGGCACTACAGTTAATGTTCCTGCAGAACATTAACTCCATTATGTGGAGACACATTGGACTATGCATTGTCTATCTTGAAATGGAGATCACTTAAATTTTAAATAGAAAACGTTATCACCGTTATCTAGAAATGTGAGAATCTGAACACAGGACATTTGCTTTCAAAGTATGTGTTTTGCTACAGACCAGTTGCCTCTCTCTATGTTAGTTTGGCATAATTAGAGCCAGGTGGAGAAATCTGTGCTCCAGTTTGTAAGTTGTGGAGAAAGCAGAATGCTATCCTGAAGGCCAATCATTGTTTAATGCTGACTAGGGAATCAGGAATGGTATATCCACTCTGGCACATTATATTTTAAGAGATATGTGTTGTGTAATTATGTCTATATGTTCCCTTCTGGATAGATGGGACAATCTCCAAGGAGATTCCACCACAGGTTTGTTTAATAGAAAGAAAGTCATTTATCCTAATAGTTTTGCAAAGCAAAAGAAGTTCTCCATAGGTCTAAATCCATGAGCAAAGTAATCACAGATGTTTTGGATTAGAATGAATACTTTCAAGTTGAATACTTTGTGCTCAGAGAAATCCAAAGCTTAACTCAGCTGAGACCAAGCCAGTGCTTGGAAAAAATTCTTTTTGCACTATAGCTCCCAGAACAGTAGCCAATATGGCTGATGACAAAACTGCCTGGAGGATTCAGGGAGTCCTAGCCTTTTTTTAAAAAATAGTTTTCAAGTCCTGGAGAAGTTAGACAGATGAAAAAGAACACTTGCTAAAGTATGAGATCTGGATTTGTAAAGAAATCAGACCTAGTATTTTTTTCTTTTTATGGCATACTTTGGGCTTTTATTACTGTACTAAATATGCTTACTAGGGAATAAGAACCATTGAATAAATACACATATATATCTATATAATGTACAGGGCTCTTTTAAAACAAAATAGAACAAAAAGAAAAATAAGTAACAGGCAACTTAAAACATACAGAAAAATGTGCAATAATAGCAAAATACAAAAAAAAATCATACTCTTTAGAAAGAGGCTAAGAACCAATGAATAACTACAGTTAAAATAATCATCAATCTAATAAAACCCATTGTCATATCTCTCCCCCCCCCCGAGCTTTTGTAAAGCTTTTTAAAAGCCTGTGATGACGTGGGCCAGGCAACATTTGGTTGTAAGCAAAGTTACTTTTTTGGATGGCAACTCCACAAATCCTCCATCCAGCATGACTTGTAGCCCTGTTGGTCGGGAAATTCTGGGAGCTTTAGTGCAAAATGTAGTGTTTCCAATCTCCAGCAGTGAGTTCTACTGTGGGGGCCTACTGACAATGCCCATTTCCTTGTGTCTACCAGTGGGCATGTGTGATAATGGTCCTTGTCTTGGGTCAATTGCTGCTGTCAATTGTTGATATGCATATCTATCAGATGATTCATTCTCAAATCACTTGAAGGCTTTTGAACCTTAAAATGGACTTGGAAACAAAATGGTGACTAGCCTAACTATTATAATGCCAGTGCTCACTTGAAGCTTATTATTACTTGGATAGTACTTCCATTCTGAGTGAAATTATTGAACAATCAAGGCATGTAGAATGTATTACAGTACTCCAGGAGAAGAAATTCAAAGTATAGCTTGCAGTGATGGAGAGAGTTACTTTGCTACATATATTGCTACATATATACATAGATGCTTAGATGGGGATCCTTTTTAAACCTTAAGCCTGAATTTCAATTTGAGAATATTCTTGGGGTGTGTGTGTGTATGGGAATACACTCCACGAAGAGATAGGGCTAAGTGCATGGCCAGAGATGGAAGGACAAAGCAAAGTGGTCAAATGTAATCCTTTCTCCACTGAGCATATCAAGCATAGCTTCAGGTCTACTCATGACAAAGCTGTAATGCAATAGCTTTCCTATCTGCAAAGCACCACTCAGTACCATACAATGTTTTTCCTGCCTGCAAAGCACAGGTCTATTCCATGCAGGATATTTAAAGCTGAATATCTTCATAAACCTTCTAGGATAGGTAACAGCAAAACTCAAGGCTTGGAGAAACCCCATTCCTGCTTTACTATAACTGTTCCTTTACAGAGTGTAGAGGCCAATTCAGCAGTACTCATGGTGAACATTTGACTAACAAAATGTTCCTTGCTGTGCTATTTACTTTCAGCAGCTGACAAAAATAGAGAGCGTACTACGCATAAATGCATTTTGTCTCCATCATCTGAACAAAGTAGCTGCTTATATTTCTCTGCCATCCATTAATCTTTCTACTGCTCTGTTTCAAGTCTTTGTTGAACTCCTATTGTATAGGTCCAGCAGAATTATTACTTTCAAATAATCTTTTTTGCCCTATATAATATAACAGGTTTTACAGAGAACATCTTTTCTTCCTTATCAACATGTTTGATATATGCAATCCTATACTCTTTGTCATGGAACAAGTGCTGTTGAACCTATTGGGACTTACTTTTGAAAAGACATGTATAGCATCACTACTGTCACTTAAGATGCCCAATTAAAGTTGGGCAAACTAGCAAAGTACCATATATGGGAGGCACATTTGCTCTTCGTAGAAACATTGGTTCATTTCTGTGTAAATTCAAATTAATCTAGGGAATATTACGAAGTGTTGTCTCTTAATTTAGCAATTTTCCAAAGAGTGGATAAAATGAAATGAGCATGGTAGAATCCACTGCTGCATCGTGTCTGATAAATGTTGTCAGATCTAGGGTAACATGCAAAATATGTGCAGGTACCTTACTTTTCCATTTGAACTGGCAAAGCAAATGCCCTTAAGTCATGTGAAAAAGGCAAGGCTAGGCAAGTAGATTCAAATTGAAGGTATGACAATTGGGAAAACTGAAGCCTGGTTTGAAAACTGAAGCCCAAGAACAAGAGGAGAGCCCTGGGCCTTTTAGATGTTAAGAAATTAAACTTACAACTGGCTTACATCTGGCAATGCTCCTGTACACTAAATCCATTTGGCTGGCCAGATGGCCAGAAACTTTAAGCTTTTTAATCTCACACATAAAGCACGTTGGGAGAGAGGAGGGGGGAAAAAATTAAATAAATGCAGCATCATGACAAAAAGCTTGCTTTATTGTTTTTGGAGCTATAGGTGCTAAAAAACTGTGGGCAAAAATAATGTTGTTTTCACCACTTAGTTTCCAGGCACGGCATATTCTGCCATTGTCCTCTCTCTAGCTTATTTATCACTGTTGAAAGGCAAGATTACTTATCAGAGAAGCAAAAAGTCAGAGAGCTGCATTCCTTGCAGACTTCTTTGTATCCAGAAGTTGCAAAAGCACTGAGGCTGCATTCCTAGATATACTTACCACAGACTTTATCCCACTGAATTCACTGAGACTTATATCTGAATTTTACATGTATAGAACTGGATTGTAAGTGTGAATACTCTTATGTGAGCATGGTCTGCTGAAAGCCAGCATGATGTAGTGGTTTGAGTGCTATACGACATTGGAGACCATAGTTCAAACCCTTGCTTGGCCATAGAAACCCATTGGGTGACCTTGGAAAGTCACACTTTCTCAGCCTCAGCGGAAGGCAAAGACAAATCCCCTCTGAACAAACCTTGCCAAAAAAAAAAAAAAAAAATGATAGGTCAGTCTTAGGGTTTCTGTAAGTCAGAAAAGACTTGAAGGCAAACAACAACAATATGTTCTTGGATTAGCCAACACAGTGTCGTCTTCATACATTTAGAACAATAACAACAATAATAACAATAATAATACATTTTTATTTCTTACCCACCTCTTTCCATGGCTCAAGGCAGGGTACATCACAAATTAAAATATGCCAAAAACACATAAAAACGTTTAAAATACACTGATTTAAAATTCATAGTTAAAACTGACTGGGTATGAGGTTATTTTATAACTTATGATGTTAAAGGTATAGATGTTAGTGAGCGTAAATATGTATGAATAGATGCATCCTTTCTGTTTTCTTTTTCAAAAGTATTAATTTTTTTGTTATTCTTTGTTAATTCTTTGTTTCTGTTTTATGTTAGTAAAATTTTAACTAAAAAAATAAATAAAAAATAAACTGCATTGGCCTGCCAGAAGAGATAGGTCTTTAGTACTTTTTAAAATTCAGACTGTGGGCTTTTTGCACTTGGCGAAGAAAACACCCTGTTCTGTTGCTTACCGGACTGGCGTGCTCCCTCGGAGGATCTAGGCTGATCCTGAGCAGTGTGTGGCCACGCTACACACTGCTCCGGGGACAAAAACAGTGGCTTCCGGTTGGTAGAGGCTCTCCACCAACCGGTGAAGCTTGCCAGCCTAAAGCCTGCCCCGGAAGATCTGCAGGCTCATGCTGGTGCAAGCCTACAAATCTACACCGGAGCACAGCTACGGAGTGGGGTGCCCTGCGCTGTTGAAAGACCTGTTTTAAGCAGTCTTTCAACAGCACGGCGAGCGACCACTTCTGGTCGTTATGGAGCGGGCTGAGGTCCGAAACTACAGAAAATAGTCTGGACCCAGTCCGCCCCCAAGTGCAAACGTCCTTGCTGGAGGACGCTCTGCCTTGTTGCAAAAACAAAGTGCGGAAAAGGCCTGTGTCTCTGGAATCTCTTCCATCAGGCTGTTCCGCAGTCTGGGGCAGCCAACAGAAAGGCATTCTGTATAACCATTGTCAGTGTAGTCCTGCCTGGTTTAAGTAAATGGATCCCAGAGGGTGGTTATATGGGACACACTCAGTCTCTTCATATAAGACACTAATGTGAAAGCCATTTCTTTATGGTGCTGCTCCACTAGGGTTTCAAGTATGTTTTTTTTTTTTTAGAGAACAGTGCTCCTGTATCATTAATGATTGTACAGAAGAGGGAATTTCAGCAGGCTGAGCTTGCATACTAAATGTAAGCTGCTCTCTCTTCTATGCAATTATTAAAGGTACAGGGTCACTGTCCTGTTTTAACCCTGGCAATCTTACATCCCATATTAATGTGCTATGTGTGTGAATACCACAGCTAACTGGGATGTTTGTATAAATCTGTCTAACTCCATCAGGTAGAAAAACAATTAAAGTATGAAATGGACATCACTTTTGTGTTTCTGGTATACCCTTCACTATACTGGTGGTTGGGTACAGATTTAGGGCATACCAGAGGCATGCCTGAAGTGGGCTTGTTACCACCTCTTACATACCCCATCCTGCAGGATAGCAAAACTGACATGAAATATTATACAGAAATCTGAACACCTATGGCTGGGAAGCATGCGGTAAGAAAGACACTAGCTATACACCTGGACTAGGTCAGCATGGCCAGGTCAAAAGGTCAAGAAGAGTTAAGTGGGAAAGCACAGTGTCAATAGGCTTCCAGTAATTCCGATAACAATGTGATATTTGAATACAATAGTCAATGAAACTGCACAAGTGCAGCAGGCATACACCCTTGCTGTGCACTTTTCCTACTGAGACCTTCCCTCTTCACCTTACCTAACCAAGACATTAAGAGGCTGTCAGGGCTCCCATCAATGTTTTGTCACCCAAAATAAGACAATCAGTCCTTTCCAGACTCCTTTTGTTTAGTCTGCTATTAACACTCACCCCTTCAGGGTAGGAGAAGGTATTTAAACCATAGCCCCAACCCCTAATTTTGCTAGCACTTTTGAGTGTCACATTCCTCTGTTCTGCTCTCAAAATCTTGTGTTTGAGCCACTCATTTTTTTCTCCAGGACCAGTAAATATCACCCTCTATACCTGATATATCTCTGTATCCAACCTTCCTTGCTTCTCCCTTCACTAGCCTCATATAATTCATGAGATTGCTTGATTTCTTGTGTGTCTGTTGATTTCCAATAAAAACACCCTGTTTAAACTTTTAATGGTGGTCCTACAGTTAGCACTGGTATACACAAGTGAAAAGATCCTGCCATTATCTCCCTTTTGTAGGCTTCTTTGAGCTGTATTTCCCCCAAATTCTAAGGAGGTACTGGCACTGCTAATGGACCTCAAGGCCCCCCACCTTTTGGAATCACAGCCTTCCCAGGCCCTCCCTCTCACATAAATCCCTTCCTTGATATATTACACTGGGAACCCTAAGTTGTGGTATAGAGAGGCACCTTCCATGAGTAGAGGCCTTCTATAGAAAGCAAAATGTGTGACAAGGACTTTCTGTATAAGCTTTGAATGTTAAGAGATTTTTCTTTCATGCATTTCTTCTGCTGTGGGAAGACAAGCTCTGATATCATTTTCTGTAAAGCTTCCATTTTTTTTGGTAAGTACTTAAGAAAGCTTTCATTTTCCCTTTAGTCGTTTGCATTTTGGTTCTCTTTGCACTAGTTTCTCTGTTGTCACTTCCAATATTTTTATTTCTCTGGTGTGCTACTCTGTTCCTTTGTCTTGTTACTTTGAGAGATGATGAATCAACAGAACAAAACTTTATGTTTGTACTTGCAGACTGAAGTCTCATAAAGATTTGCATGACCATAACCCTTGTCAATTTCATTTACTCTTTAGGGCAGCAAACAGTTTCTGAGAACTACTGCCTGTAAAATATCCTAGAAAACTAGTGAAGAATTGCTGGCCTACATGTGAAAGAACTGCCGGTTGGCAAGCCTGATTGGCCACATCTCCTGTCCTCAGTTAGGGACACTTGCACCCCTCATCCAACAACTTTTGTTCCCTTTGATGCATCAACTGGAAATCTGTAATGAAATGTGGAACACAATATGTGCTCTGAGAAAGCATTCTAGCAAGTCCATGCCTTCTTCATGACTTTCTCCCACATTTCTAGAGTGTCTCTGGATCCTTTGACCTTGGGAACTCTGGTGCTCAGTGATGTAGAGGCGTATGCCAGTGCTATGGTCCTTTCCCCCAAAAGTAACAGGAAGTAATAGAAAAGCAATGAGCAGTGCGATTGTCAGCAATGATCTTCTTCCATCATTGTAATGAGTTATAAAAGCAGGTTCCTTTTTAAAAACTAATGAGTAATACAATGAATAACTTTTGAAAAGTTACTTTTCAAGTTCGAGAGTAACTCATTAAACTACTTGTTACATTGGTTGTTGCTTTTCTTTTTAATAGTTTCTGTTTTTTGAGGGGGGAAATTCATCAAAACCAGTAAGAAAATATCAAAAAATCAAGGAGGGGGAGGGAATCCTCTAAAATGCCATCTGATTACATCCCCACATAACAAATAAAAGTGATGACTAAGGGTTAAACATTAATAATTTTACTCATTGTTATGCTGTTGGTAGATGTTGCAATGCAGGTGCTCATCATGACTATCTTCCTAGTCAAAGTGGCTAAGGAAAGTCCAAATACACAGCCAACTGTGTTGAATGACGTTCAGCTGTTTTCAATTCCATGAGGAGCAGATCCTTCACTGTTGTGTGCCTTCAAGTTGTTTCCAACATAATGCCAACCCTAAGGCAAACCAATCATGGGGTTTTCTTGGCAAGATTGGTTCAGAGGGGGGTTTGCCTTTGCCTTCCTCTGAAGCTGAGGAAGTGTGACTTGTCGGGTTGCTCAGTGGGTTTCCATGGCTGCTCAGGCTTTTGAATCCTGGTCTCCAAAGTCATAGTCCAACACTCTAATTACTACGCCACACTGACTTTCAGTAGACCCTTAGCCATTTTGAAGTATATTCGTTGCCCGTTCAAGATCAAGACATCCCAAGAATATTGCACCACAACAGGTATTGTTTGTTGGAGAACGGAAAATAATATTTTGATGGGTTTTAATTTTATTGATAGTCTAACTACTTTTTAACTTTTGTATTTTTCTTGAATTTTGAACTATGTTTTGTTGTTCTTGTTTTTAAGCTGTACAAACTCCCTTAAATCCCAAATTGGGAAAAAGGCGGGATATCATTGGCCCTTTTTGCATGGCATTTTCCACGCGAAAGAGGGCCTGGAGCATCTCGCGATTGTGAGGAGTGACCCACACAATGCACTCACAATCACGCAATGCTTCAGGGGCCGGCAGGCTCCAATTGCGCACCTTTTCATTTTTGGCTAAAAGCTGAAAATGGTGCACGATTGCACATTGCTCCCAGGCCCCAAGCGCACTTATGCTTGCTGCCCCAATGCAGCCTGGGAAACTCCCAGGCTGCACTGCGGAAGGAAGAGGCAGGGCTCTCACGTGAGCAGGCAGCTTGTGCGGAGCCAAAGGACCCAGAACATGAAAGCCTCTTGCTGGAGGCTGCTTGTGTGATCCTTGCACCCCAGCGCCAGAAGACAGTAAGGTGTGGGAAGGACCATTGTCATTACCACCACCACCACCTTATCTCTCTCACATGCAAGAAGGCACTGTGAAGATTGCAGCTAAGTTCTGAAGGAGGAGGGAGCTAAAGGAGGATAGGAAATGGTGCTGTAGTACTGACTTATGAAGAAGTACTAGAGCTCCAACCTTGCAAGGCCTAGCTTTAGTATACCCTTGTCCTGGGAGCTTCCTAGTGTTTGCCAGCTGTTCTGAAATCTTTGTCCTTCTTTGGAACTCTTCAGAGGGCTTTGCTTCTTTTCAAAGCTGCCATTGTCAATAGGTTCTTGCTTGGTCATGGGTCAATTTTCAGTACAGTGGATGAGTATGGAGAACGACTATGAAAAAGATTTCATTTTAAAAAAGGCTGCAGATATGTGACCCTGGACTTTGGTTGTCATGATTGTTTTTGTCCAACTCTCATTTGGGTGTTTTGGGTGAGGAAAGGCTGCTCAAAATTTGGCAACAGAATATATTTCTTGCAGTGGCTTTGAAAGGAGTTTAAATGGAGCTTCAGCTGTGTCTGTGTTTTGCTGCTGTTTGGCTATGGAGGGGTATTCTGTGCTTTTCTAACTGACAAGTGTCCTTGAGTTATAGTTTTGAAATGGAAACACATTGGTGCTACCTGCTTGAGTTGTGTCCTTTAGCTGTGATAATGCACCTGAATCCTCATATTTGTATCTGTCTCCTTCCAGCAACTAGAATGAGTCTTTAAAAAAGAGCAAAGAAAGCAGGGCCACAACACAGGTCATACTTAGAACGTGTAGTGGAAGACTAATTCATTCATTCATTCACTTACTCACTCACTCATTCATTCATGCTCATATAGAGAGAAAGCTTCTCTTCTGAGGAAAACTACCGTACTTGCCAGTGTATGAGAAGCACCAGATTTCTGTACTGGCAAATACTATTTCCTGGTGTATAAGAGACACACTGACATATAAGATACACCCCATTTTCAAACAGTATTTTTTTGGGGGGAAAGTGAGTCTTATATGGCAGCAAATACAGTAATGTGGAAAGACTCTAACTTATATACTATCCCTTGTTTTAGTTGTATTTTGTTTTAACTCATATTGTGAGCTGCCTTGTGTGCTGTTTTGGGGAAAAAGTGTGATATATATTAACTAAATTTATAAACCTAACCAATGACTGTTCCATGTACCAATCATCCTTTAAAATATTATCTGTTTTTTTTGTTTTGTTTTGGGGTAAAGACCTTTCCCTTTTGTTTTACACACTATTCTTGGGAAACTACTACTACTACTACTACTTAATGAATGGTTAAACCAAGGTATGGTGAGTCACTATCTTGGCCCGGGTTGGAACCTTTCCAAGACTTTGGTTTGCCTCACCAAAATTGCTTGAAAAACTGGCAGCCTATCCAGATTCTTTTGGTCTCTTTTCTAGGAACACTTTTCCAACACTTACTTTTTCTTTCAATGTGAGCAATACAGTGGACCTTCTGTATATGTGACCTCTGATCTGCAAATTCCAGTGATTGTGGAGTGTCACATCCTGTGCCTAAAATGGCAGCAATGTGAATGCAGAGGCACTGCAGTGTCCATGGACATGTGACCATCATTTAATAATCTGTGATGTGAGCATTCTTGTTTTTGTTATTCAGGGCAGGCTGGGAACAGAACCCCTACAGATATGGAGGGTCCACTGTACTTGATGTTTGTTTACTAGCTGACTGTTTTCAGTCATCTGCTTCTTTTCTAACAGGAGCTGGGCTATTTCTGCACTAGACTGTTACAGTGCTATTATTCTGCTTTCAACATCCTATGGAATCCTGGAGTTTGCAGTTTCCAGACGGCCCCTCCCGAAACTGCAAACCCCAGGATTCCATAGGATGTTGAAAGCAGAATAATAGCACTATAACAGTCTAGTGCACAGATGGCCCTAGAGAGAAATAGAACACCATTGGGGGAGAAAACGGGGTTCAGTTCATGTATGTATTTAAATTGCACTCTGTAGATGACATTTCTTGGGGTAGCCTTGCTAATGCTATAGCACAGCTCTTACAAAAATGGCTTGTGAAGAGAAGCCTGTGAATTTGGAAAGCGACTGTTCTCCAGTTTGGAGGCATCACCTTAAGTCTCAGCAGAAATTAAGAAGCAAACACCTTCGATGAGAATATGGTACCTTAGTGGTATTGTTGTTGTTACTGTGTTTCTTCAAATCACTTCTAACTTTTGGCAATTCTAAGGCAAACCAATCAAAGGGTTTTCTGGAGCTGCACATCCAAGGTCACCCAGTGAGTTTCCACAGCCAAATGTGGAATTGAACTGTGGTCTCCAGGGTCATAGCCCAATAGTCAAGCCACTACACCACACTGGCTCTCTCTGATATGCTGCCTCCTTATTTAACAACTTCCCACTTCCTCCATTTCCTCATTGCAAGACTGTTTTTATAAAAGGAACTGGAAGGGGAAAAAAGGTTGTTGAAGAAATCTTCAGTATGACCAACATGTGCAAGGACACAGGCAAGGGCATATATAAGGCCCTTTATTGTCACTTTCTAATTCTCATAACATTATGAGAGTTTGGTCAGTGGCCATGTTGACTGAGGAATTCTGGCAATTCAGTCCAAAAGCTAAACCTGTTTCCTGGCTCTACACCAGAGATACAGGAAAAGCCACATCCCACTACCTTTAGGCAGAATG
Source organism: Ctenosaura bakeri (assembly GCA_948474755.1). NCBI lineage: Eukaryota > Metazoa > Chordata > Lepidosauria > Squamata > Iguanidae > Ctenosaura > Ctenosaura bakeri. The sequence goes on from CAOLHI010001617.1 coordinate 343,016, forward strand.
GAGGAATCACTCCAGACAGCAAGTGTTGAGAGTTGGCAGGGTGGCCCTGTGGCTTTTTGGTCACAAACCTTCCCCCTCCTTTTTTGGAAAAACAAACAAACAGCCACATAACCTTTCCTTCTGCATCTAAACATTAACTTGCCATCCTTAGATATGGTGGAGAGTGCCATCTTGCTACCATTGTTGAAGGAAGACACAACTACAGTGCCTTTTAGTTTCTAAGAGCCATAGTGATCCAGCAGAGTGGTTTTGGTGTTGAACTAGAACTCTGGAGACCAGAGTTCAGATCTCTACTTGGTCATGGAAACCACTTGGTGACACTGGGCAAGTCACATTCTCTCAGTGTCAGAGGAAAGCAAGCTTAAACCTATTATGAATAAGTCTTGCCAAGAAAACCCTGTGAGAGGTTCACTTTAGGATTGCCATAAGTAGGAAATTATTGAAGACACACCACAATAAACATGAAATAGAAGGACTGCCATCTTGTCTTTTGCCCCAAGCAGCAAGATGTCTGGATATGGCCCTGAACACATCTACTCCTGAGAAATTATCACCATTGCCTCTTTATACGCTTGCAACACATTGCTCACATGTGCTCATATAGCAATGTGTCAATAGTTTTGTGAGCAAGATTGCTATGTGTATGCTTTCATCCATCAGATACTGCAGTAGCACAACTGACAAGTCATGCTGAGGACCTTGTTCCAAGCCCAACTGAAATGCTTGAAGGTTGTAATGAACAGCAGATAATGCCAAATACTGTTAATTGTAAATTAGCATTCTATTTGTTCCACTGATGGCCCTAAGCCAAATCAATCCGACCATATTTGTATGAGATTCAGTGAACAAGATTATCCATTAATCTGTTTCAAAATGTCTTGTCTATTGCTATGGATTTGATATGTACTAGTGCTGCATTCGGCCAAATTTACAACTGAGAGAATGCTTTCATTAGGCTGCTAAGAGCACTGAAGTACATGCCTGATGCTGTAAATTTCGGGATATACATATAGAAGGCCATTACCATCTCTTTATAATGCCACAATAAATTAGCATTGAGCTACCTGTCAGGGCTATTGGCCAAGCAGATGATTAGACAGACCTTAAGCGACACAGTCTGCACCTGACAAACAAGTTAGGCTGAGGGGATAGGAAGGAATTGGCAGCATTATAGGCGGTGGGACATTCTAATATTAGCTCTTTTTGGTACTTAAAATTTGCTGGGCAAGTTGTATGACCACCTTCTGTCCACTTCCAGTGGTGGCACTTTAATATAGTACAGATCAGCATCTCCTTTCATGGCAAGCTGTCAGGCTGGCTATTGGTCTAAAAGCCCAGTTATCCTATTAAGAAAATCAAAGCTCATCATCTTCTATCATCAAATGACTCTAAACTTGCTGTGGTTTAAAAAGCTCCTTTTTCACCAGCAGCTGTGGTTACTGAAATCATGCCTTCATTAGACTTTTCCAGAAGTAGAACCAGAACTTCAATTAGTTTGTTGCATCTTGGCCAAGATTACCATTGCTACTGAAAAGAGCCCCTTTAACTGTTTACTCTTTGCAACTTGCTCCTGCTTGTGTTACCGTGCTGTACACCCCCACTCTATGATATGGTATAATTGGCAAGAAATGTTATTTAATTGGCACAAAATATCAATCATATATTTTTGGCTGAACAGCCATGCTGGCAAAGAGGACTGGCTATAACATGCAGAATTGGGTCAGAGGGAACCTCAAGACATGCCCAGGTCATAGGTTCACTGAGGATTAGTTGAAGAACTCAATTAAATGAGTTTAAGGTGATCCTCCCAATAACCCAGATCATCCTCTCAATAGCCCAGACCTAGAAAACAAGAGCCACCAAAATTCCCAGATGAAGTAACAATGACCAACATCCTGTAGCTCCTCCCTGCAGAACTTCCCCTTTTGTTTTTTTACCTGCTCAGACATTAAGAGGCTATCACAACTCCTATCAATGCTTTGTCACCTAATGCTAAGACCACTAGCCAGTTCCAGACCCCTTTTGTTTGCTCTGGCAAAGAGTCCTTAACACCTTCCCCTCCATGACAGAAAAGGGTATAAATACCCTAGCTCCAGCCCAGGTAATTTTTGCTGTATGTAACAGGCTGGCACTTGGGCATCACAGTACACCCCAACTCTCATTCCTCTATGCTGGTCTCAAAGTCTCATCTTTGAGCCATTCTGAAGATTGATAAATATTGTCCACTTCATCCTAATTCCTTGCTATCCAACTTTTCCCTCCTTTCCTTCTCTAGCCTCATATAGTTGTGAGACTGCTTGAATTATGCATCTCTTTGTGATTTTCCCTCAATGAAACATTATTTTAATCTCCAACTGGTTTCTCTGCATTAGTACTGGTATACATAGGTGAGCCTCCCTTTTTGAACTATAATTCTTATAGTTCAAATTCTCTTTCCATGGACGCATTGGCACTGTTGGTGGGCCCCTGATTTACCCACCTTTTGGGGTAACACTTGTTCTTTTTTTCCTCTTGAGCACAGTTTTGCTCTAGAGAAAGAAAGGCTAAAAATGTCTGCACATGCATTATTGTTTTTTTTTAAAAAAATACATATATTTGCATTTCATACATGTGCACACAGAAACATGTGCATTTACAGATATACACATACACATGCACCACAAATATGAGGGAAATGCAGAGCAAGCAGCAAAGAAATGTGGGGCATCAGCTACCATATTTTCAGCTGCTTAATTCTGGTTCGCTCTTGTTGTAGATTGTGAGACGCTAGTGTATCTCACAAGCAGGGTAGTCAGTATTCACAAGCAGCAAGCAAATATCAAGCAGTTCCACTACCACTACCCCCGGGATCTAGCAAAGAAATAAAAGCAGCTTAGTCTTTCTAAATACATATGAAGTAGGTTTACTTACAAATACTGAGGGTTTCATAACATCTCATGGCAAGAAGCTCTTCAAACGCAGAGGACAGAGAGAGTGTTGTTGTTGTTGTTGTTGTTGTTGTTGTTGTGTGCCTTCAAGTCAGCTCTGATTTATAGTGACTCTACTTTAGGATATTCTTGTCTAGATTTATTCAGCAGAGCCTTTCAACCACCTTTTTCTTAGGATGAGAAAGTATGACTAGCCTAAGGTCATCCACTGGGTCTCCATGACTGAGGGGGAGTTTGAACCAACACCCAAACCGCTATACCACCCTGGTTCTCAGAGAGAGCACTGCAGGTTACAAAACGTAGAATCACCAGCAAACTGCAGATTAAGTAGTGCAAGAAAACAGAACATGCTGCTAAAACCAACAGGAAATGGCAGGAATACATTCTATGCCCAAACTCTTAGGAAAGACAGCCACACTATAATGGCTCCTGAGTATGGTCATGCCAAGGTCAACTACCTCTAACATTTCCTACCAGATACATCCACTGGATTTTCCCATTCCACACTGAGCAGGCTCATAGTGCAACTTTTTTCCCTTTTTGAATCCATTACTGCTAGCTATGGCAATACGGTTAAAATAACCATTAAAAATATGGGAAGCAAAGATAGGAGACAACAAAATGTAGCTATTCAGAGGAATTCCAAATGGAGACTTCATAATAACAGAATAAATGATTGATGGCTAAGGTGGAAACCACTTAACATCACAATGAGACAAAATTAGGCACCTGGTTCCATTGATTTCAAGTTCCATGTCTCCAAGTCCCATAAAAAGAAGTAAGATAGGTTCCTGCTTAATTTTTCCTATTGAAATCAGTGAACAAATATTTAATCTATGCACAACCTTTTCAAGAATGACAAATTACGTTAACTGTTGTATTATATACTCCTCAGGAATTAAAATATAGGCTCAGCATATATTTTTATTTCTTTTTCCATTTTTTTTAAAACAGCAGTTTAATATGTGTTCAGCTAAGAACATGAAAGTAACTAGTTACAAATAACTAATTACTTATGAGTATTTTCCTATTCTAATAAAAATGGTTATGCTATTTTTACATCTTATGAAGGATAATGTCACTCTTTCCAATCTAACTGTAATTCAAAGTTACTTTTGTAGTTGCAGGGCTATGTTGTTCCTTAATGATGAGATGGTGGAGGAATATCACACAATTCAAAAGCTGTCTTGTGCTGTGCCTCATTTTACCACCCTCATGCTCTGTTATATGTGTGACAGCTGGATGAAAGAAAAGTGGGTTTTTTATGCAAACCAGCAGTTTCTTTCCCTAAAAATAAAGAAATCTTTTGAGAAATGTAAAAGAAGAGGTTACTTTTTAAAATTGTAGCTATGAGGATAACTAACCATGGAGGTAGGAAAATTGTTTTTACAACTGTAGTTAACTCTTTGAAAAACTTCTGTCTCAACTCTGCTGTAACCTGGTAAGTTTTAGTCTTACCAGACCAGTTTTTCTCTCTTTCTCTCTCTCATTCTCTCTCCCCTCTCACACACACAGCCACACACTAATGCTTATACCCATACATCAGGCAAATACCACCAGTATAGAGGCATGGCAACAAACAAAAAACACAGATGCTAAAAATCATTTCTGTCTTTTTATATTATGTCTGACAATTATGCAGTTTAAAGAACCAAAACATGCTCATTTGAGAAACTTGGATGGCTCAAAATGAACTTGAGCCAAATGAGGTTCTGGTTGATCAGAGAGCCAGTCAGTTGTAGAAAAAGGCTGTGGATTTTGTCATCCCCAACCTTCAGAGCAACAAATGGAGCACCATCTGGATAGGCAGAGATGTGCAGAGTGTAGATTCTTTAAAGAATGCTGGAACTGTCCTCAGTATGATCTGGAACAATCTCAATGCGTACATTGACCTTAGCGTTTATAAACTCTCTCCTGCTTCTCACTGGATACTCGGTAGTTTTGTTTTCTTCCTCCATTAATGAGTTCATTTGGAATTTAAAGACAAAAATGCTATACAAGGAAATATAATTTCAATTTTGGGAATCTATCACCATCCTCAGAGGACCAAATAACATGTTAAGATGACACAACCTTATAATGAATGATTTTGGGCTTGTTTAGGCTCTATTTCACACTACACAAATACAGCAACCTGATTCCACTTTAATTGCAATGGTAGCATCCCATGGAACCCTGGGAGTTTCATGAGGCATTTAGAATTCTCATCCAGAGAACTCACCAAACTATAAATCCTTTAATTCCAAAGTGATTTCAAAGTGCTATAATTATATGGTGTGAAAGGTCCAAGATTGCACCTCAGAATGGACAGGTTTCAATCATTTTTTCCTGAACAGGTTCTTGCATATGTGCATACACTTGGCCCTCCACATTCTCTAGGGTTAGGGACACAGGACCCTCGCAAGAGTGAAAAATTCACAAATAACAAAATGTGTGTTTTTGGGAAGGGGGCTGAGGCACAGGTGGAGAAAGTGGGCATCCAGGGTCTAAATCAGGTCAGGGAAATGAGATACTTGGCATGATAGTCCTGTACTTCCTCTCTCTTGCCCATCTCCTTCCTTGGGTGTGTGTGCTTGGAGCATGGGTACAGGGTTTGTAGTGCTGAGAATTTGGGCAGAGAGCCATCCTCAGCTGGCCGCGCAGAGACTGGTAGAGGAAAAGGAGGATCAGAGATGGGTTTTTAAAGGGCTATGCGACCTGATAGGAGCTACCAAGAGGGAAGGTTCCCTCCAAAAAGAAGCACCTGAGGTGGGAGGGCAAAAGTTGGAGAAACTCACAAGTAATCAAATCTGTGAATGTCAAACCTGCAATGTGGAGGGCTAACTGTAATTGTCTTGAGTAAAGAAAGGGTTATTGATGAAAGCAGTCACATTGCAAAGAAACAGTATAAGGACTACTTTGCCATTTCACTTTTCCACTACATGAAAACAATATTATGGCCTAAAATAAGAGTAAGGTGGATAATTTTAAAATCGCCATTCTTGCTATCTCCCCCAGTCATTATGGATTTCAGAGTCTTTTTTCCAAGTATTGAGAAGTTCATGGGAACTGCCGTTCTGATATAGGATTGCCAGATCTCAGATGAGGGTCATTTCCCAGTGAGTGTCAGGGGTGCAAATTCTCCAATTTTGGGGAGCTCAACTCTACACAAGAGGCTGTGTACAAATCTCCAGCTCACCCAGTATAACAGCAGCTTGCTACAGTTTCCAAGGATTGATTAGTTGCTGCAACTTACAAAGAATTGCTGGACATCTGTAGATTTACTTAGCTTCCTCCTTCCTTCCAAGTTGTTGTAGCACCAGTCCTCTCTGCTCTGTATCTACCTTCTGGCTAGATGCAAGTAGGCTAGATGAAATGGTCCTTATCCTGTTTCCCTAGGGAATAATTGCTTCCTTTCACCATTCTCTGGGAATAGTCTCCTTAGCACAGATTTCTGTCCTAATTTGCAAAAACAAAAATGTGTGTGTGTGTGTGTGAGAGAGAGAGAGAGAGAGAGAGAATGACAAGCTGTGAGCAACTGTGGTTGGCACATAATGCTCAATGTTTAATGACATCATGAGATGATGCCTCTAGGTCTCAGGTTTGGTTTGGAAAGCTCATGGCTTCAGACAATCCTATCAGAGCCCTATCAGAGCACAGCATGGCTCGCCAAATTCCAGGGAAAGACAATAATGGAAGTCAGGCCTTCAGAAGTTGATCATTCTGTTCTAAACCATCATCACCACAACATATGCTTAATAGTGATCTTATACTTGTGTTTAGTCAGATTCATTCTGAGTGTCAAAGTAGAAGTTACGGAGAATGTGTACTGCCTGCAGTTAATACATTTTGCTTCTCATAATGTGGTGTCTTCAAAGATGTGTATTTCAGCAACCAGACTTGCAAATTAAGGCTGTGTTTACCTTTAATGATCACTCATGCAAGATACACACTTGAGAGTAATCACATGCCGGAGTGGCAAGATCTCAGTATCCCACAGAGTAATGGCACTTTACAGCACCCCACAGTGGAGTGCCAACTATGCCAAGTGAAAAAGTTCCTAGTATGATTTAGGAATTCTTGAAAATGGCAATTTCTAGAGATAGACCATCTTAGTTTGTTCATTCCTCTGAAAAGAAACAGGTACTCTGTCTCAGGAACGTGTGAATTGGCAAGGATATGGGAATTAATGAAAATTTCCCCACGTCCAGATCACTGTTTTTTGGTCCCATGGAAAATATCATGCTCAAACTGTCACATGCCTTAAGTGGTGAATGAAGATAGAATAAATCAGGACTATAATTGTCTTTGTTTCAAGAGGCACTGTTTGTATAAGAAACACACATTAATATAGACAGTGTACTTTAGTATAAGTCCTTCAGAGGATTCAGTGAGCCTACTCTCCTCTCCTTGCTTAACCCCCAACATACTGTGAGAGTGGCACTCTTTCTGATTCTGCTTCAAATTTCACCTCTCTGTTACTGCTGGATTTGCTTCTGAGGCCTATTCATATTGATACAGTTCTGGCAACCAGGCATGTCTAGGCAGCACAAAAAGAAAGAAAGAAAGAAAGAAAGAAAGAAAGAAAGAAAGAAAGAAAGAAAGAAAGAAAGAAAGAAAGAAAGACAGCCTCAACATGAATGTTGGTCTCTACAAACAATAGTTCTAGGTAGATCTCAGCATCAAGTTCTGGAGGCAATCCCTGCCAGTTTAGGCAGGGAAACTATGAAACACTCTTTCCATATACTAACAGAATTCCCAGTGTTTCTCTACTGATGAATACCAAGTATATACAGCTCAAACTGGATCTAAATACAGGAATCTCTGTTAGGCCCTTTCCACACGCGGAGGAAGCCACGCCCAAAAACACGCCAGAACAGAGCTTACCTGGAGCTGTTGCAACATGGAGCAGCGCGAGTTCGCTGCTCCACACGCGGCGGCATCCTGCGGAGTCCCGTGGCATCCAAAATGGTGGGTTTTGGCTGGCGGAGGCTCTCCACCAACCAGAGAAGCTTGCCAGCTGGAAGCCCACCCCCTGGCCGGTCTGCAGGTGTGCACTTGCATGCGCCTGCAAATCCACACCGGGCGCTGCAACGGGGCTGCACGGGGCTGCACACCCATGCTTTTTAAAAACCACATGAAAAGTGGCTTTCAAAAAGCATGCGGCGCCGCCACTTCTGGTCGTCCCTGCGCGGATTGGGGTGTGGAACTACACAAAAGTAGTCCATTCCAATCCTTCAGAGGTCGCTCTACACTATTTTTTTAACCCATGTGGAAAGGGCCTTAGACTACAATGCATGCTCCTTTTTGGAGCTGGAGATTCTGTTGATGATGCATCTTGAATGCAGATGAACACAGCAGAGAAAGATCAACTTCATGGATTGTCCAGCCAGGGACCCTTTCACACTACACTTTTAGAGCTCTACGAAACCATTTTAACTGCCATGATTGCATCATGTGGAATTCTGGGGTTGGCAGTTTAGTCAGAGACTAATAGGGGAGCTCTCTGGCTGAAAATTCTAAGTGTTGCTCCCTAAACTGCCAGTCCCTGGATTCTATAGGAAGTGGCCATGGTAGTTAAAGTGGAATCATAGTACTATTATTATGTAGTGTGAAAGTGACCAAATTTTTGATGGTTCATTGACTAACTTCTATTTTTGTAAGAAGACTGAGCTTAACAGAGAAAGGGTACAGGAATAAGCTGAAACGTGTTTTGGCATATATCTTTTCAAAGGAATGTTTGGATTTGTTCCACAAATCTCCCCACCCCACCAAGTTTCTATTTGGTCCGGAGAAGTTATTTTTATGTGCTTAAAGTTTGCCCAGATGGTCACTACGGGTGAGTAGTGGACAATCTGAGATTTTGCTCAGAAGAAATTGCTTTCTAATGTGCTTTTCTCTGGCACTGACTTTTCTATACATGTTTACCACACTGCTGGAATAAGCAGCTTTTGTTGATTAAGCTCTCTGAATCCCAGTTTAAATCCTATCAGACGGATCATCTTTTGGGATGTTCTTTTAATGTTCATTAACCCTATTTTTCTAACGTATTCACTGTTCATCTTCATAAATCTTGCAGACATCTTCACGCCTTTTCTCATTATCCAAATTCTTCTGCAGCCACCATTTTACATACACTTTTTGAATAAAAAGCCTCCCTGAACTCTTTTTACTTACTTCCGGAGAAACACACAGTGGATCAGTACAACTTGATTTATAGGTAACAAATGCAATTCAGATTTACAGTAAATCCTTATCTCCTTCTTAGGCCACCATTCCACATGTGGTTCCAGGAAATTATACCAATAGATATATTATAATTGTGATTCAAAAAGACAAGTTAAACAAGATAGATGATTCATCTGTGCTCTATTTATTATTTCCATTTTCATTTCTTTTCCTCCTGAAATCTCTAGACTCCAAATCTAATTTTGATCTTTCCCTGTTGCTCAACACATTGCATTTCTCTTAACCCTCAGAGTTCTGCAATTCTGTTTCTTGAACAACCATCACATAAAAAAAAGCAACAGGTAATCTGTTGTAGGCTTGTCTCCAAGACAACCATACCTTTTAACCATGCCTAGGGAACCAAATATGCCATGAAGAATTGTTGTTGTTGGATGCCTTCAATTCACTTTTGATTTAAGCCAACCTAAAGGTGAAACTATTATAGAATCTCCTTGGTTTTGCCTCCCTCTAAGACTAAGAAAGTGTGACTCGCCTAATGTCACCCAATGGGTTTCCATGGCTGAGTGGGGATTCAAACTCTAGTTTCCAGAGTCATAGTCCAGGATTCAAACTGGCTGTCCTCCATCATTCAGAGAAGAGAGAGTTTCTTGGCTAATGAAATGCAAAAATTTAAATTATGTGGGGAGAGAGAGAGAGAGAAGGTTCTGTTCAGTGACTTTCTGACAGTACTGGGACCAGGAAAGAGCAAGTAACTGGAGATCCACTTTCCATGGTCTCTTGATGGCATAGTGATTTGTTTTGTGTTCCCAGTCTTTTTTGTCCACTTCTATAAAGTCACAGAATTGAAAATGGAGGAATGCCATACCAATGTGGTGTACTGTCAAGAGTATCAGATCTGGACTAGGAAGACTCAGTTTCAAATCTCTACACAGCCATATCGCTGAATGCATGGATCAATCACTACTGTCAGCTTTCCATACTTCATGGATTTGCTGTGAGATTACAATGTGTAGCAGGAGCAACATAAGCCTTCTTGAGCTTTTCAGAGGAAAAGGGGTTTATACATTTAATAAATAAATCAATAAACTAATGTTTATAGTAATTTCAATACAGCCATTCCTAATTGTCTTTCTGTTCAAGGTTTGTATGAACTCTCTTTTTCTTCAGGATTCTGACTTTAGCTTGTGTAGATACTTTGGCATAGATTTTGACTTTGATTCAATGAATCCAAGAGTGAAATATTTTATGATCTGTGACTTGTTTGCACACGGGGCTGTGGCAGGGTGAATTGAAGATCAAAGCAAGGACTAACACATGGATCTTCAACAAAGCAAACAAAATTGCTAATGGCCTCTTGTAGTAAGAAATTTACCAGACTCTTTGAAATTAGCTATCACATTGCTTTCAGCAAAATATTCATCCTCCATCACATATTGACATTCAGGCTCAACAAGGGTTGTATGTAATTGATTTTGTTGTTTTTAATCATGGCCAAACATGACACATAATTTTATTTAATTATCTCCTTGGAAACAATATTTCAAGACCAGTTGAAGCTTTGCAGCTAGAATTGCATGAAATTTTTTTCAGATAAAGGTAATTGAAACAAGTCAATATCTGATTGATCTCCTTTTTTGAAGAAGAAGAAGAAGAGGAAGAAGAAGAAGTCATCTGAAGAATATTTGAATGGGAGAGTGAAGAAATGTCAAGATGTTTCAAGATGCAACATTAAATGGGCCAATATAAGTTGGTGCAAATCACCAAACTGGATGAGCTTCTTTTTAACGTCTTTTTAACCCATTTGAGTGAGAGGGAATATAATTATTTCAAAGTGTGTGTGTGTGGGGGGGAGGGTTAATTTGTTTTTCCTTACCAAAAGTGAGGCTTATTCATCCTATGTGTT